>OZ002736.1:6509827-7054827 GCA_963924305.1 Polygonum maritimum
CCACCAAGCTCCATGGTCTACGACGGGTGCGTCGGACCCAGTGAACCACATCGCCGATTACACTCACAAGATGGCGCTATGGGTTTCCGACGACGCCATTGTTGAGCAAAAATGTACACAAAATTGCAAAACATATAATAATTATTTTATTTTAGTTCGACCCTCTCTTTTGACTCTTTTGATTAAAAGCAATATCGATACAAAATATTTAATGGTTTTTATGATTCGGGCTGCACCCAATTTTATGGGTTGCCTACGTATCTCTTTTCTAGAGAATCAAGCCTTAAATAGTTCAGAGTGTTTTATTTATTATTTATTTGTTTTGTTTGTTTTGATGTGTGTTATATGTTTGGTATTCACACATCAGTGGAACGCGTCTGAACCCACCTTCTAGGAAGGGTTGCTCGGACTCAAACCAACTATCATTTGTGCGATGTGAATAAGATTAAACCCACCTTCTAGGAAGGGTTGTATAATCTCTCCATAATCAAACATAAGGCTTAAAAGTTTATGTTTGTATTTTTTAATTTGATTTAATTAGTTTAATTTGATTTGTGTCTGAATACGACACATTTACATTTTTGTGTCGTATTTCCTACGTATCCATGTACATGATTTGGAATCAAGTCAAACGTAGTTCTAGGATGACATATTAAAATTTCATTTAAGGTCATGATTGAATTTAACGCGCTCAAATTTCACGTTAAATTTCCTACGTACCCGTATATAAAGGATCAAATCATACGTAGTTCTCTTATGATGTATCAAAATTTGATTTAAGGTTGCGATTGAACTCGACGAGCATTGTGCTTTATGCCAAGTTTCCTATTACCCTATAAAAGGGATCAAATCGCATGTAGTTCTTTTATAAACTTAATTTTATTTCATTTAAGATTTGCGACTGAACTTGATATATTTAATTTGTATCAAGTTTCCTACGTAGTTCATAAAATAACATCAAGTCTTCACGTAGTTCTAAATTAACATATAAAATTCAATTTAGGGTTGTGATTGAACTCAATGGACAAACTGTTTTATATCGAGTTTCCTACGTAGCCTTTATCAGGCATCAAATCAACACGTAGTTCTTAATTAAACTTAATTTTATTTCATTTAGGATTGGCGACTGAACTTGATATTTTTAATTTGTATCAAGTTTCCTATGTAGTTCATAGAAGAACATCAAGTCCTCACGTATTTCTAAATTTTTAATCTTATTTGATTTATGGTC
Organism: Polygonum maritimum; assembly: GCA_963924305.1. Classification (NCBI taxonomy): domain Eukaryota; kingdom Viridiplantae; phylum Streptophyta; class Magnoliopsida; order Caryophyllales; family Polygonaceae; genus Polygonum; species Polygonum maritimum. The sequence continues at coordinate 6,511,059 of OZ002736.1, forward strand.
ATTACTATATAAGTGATAGTCGACCATTAACTCAAAAGAGTTTTTAATCCCTTATCGGGCCATGCTCATAATTATGAGCATTGATAGGTCAATTTTATAATAAAACAAACCCTCTCCATTAACATGGACATGCTTATATAATTGCATGTTGATCAAATTTACACGTTTGTTACGTATACATGTTTTGATCTAATCGAGCATAAATTGCTCGAATATCTTATTCGGTGGTCTTTTTTTTTTGAATATATTATAATCCCAGTTATTAGACAAACTTAAATTTTATAAGCCGGCTTGATGTAGGGGCTTATAACCGTACATATAGCCAACCAAATCAACGTGGACTTCAATTGAACTCTTCAATTCAATTTTTTTTATTGATTAATTCACCGAAGCAATTAGGTGAATAACCTTGATTGGGATCACGTAACAGCCCTCTCAAATCAACCTGGGGCTTAAGCTTGAATGTGAATTTCTCACAATTTAGTTTCGAACTGATCATGATTTTTTTATCAACCCATTTACATAATGGTAATCTCAGCCAATCTTTAATATTTTATCAAATCTGATTATTAAGAACTAATGCTAATTAACTTTTTCAACGCCCCCTAGAATCGGTTCCTCAAAGCAAGTTAGCAAAGTTCTCCAATACAGGTTTGAATATTTCAAGCCTCCTCCTTTCATAATTACAATTTCATGTACGTGATCAACCCTTCATTAATGTACTAACTTATTTAAGGTTTAATATTTCGAACTCTAGACTCCCTGTAACTTTTGTCAATAGGGAAGTTGGTCTTTGTTCGTATATTCACATGTTTCGGCCATGCCATGTCAACAAATCGAATTGTCCATGTCCACTTAAATATGAAAATCATGCCTTTTTCTTATTGCAATACAGCCGATCAAGTATTGCAATTAATTAAGCATTCACGATTACTTGGCATGACAATCGTCATATCATTGGAAATTTTTTGGAACAATTTTGGCATTATAACGGCGTAGAAAACGCTTATTGGTGTGGTGTTCGGATCCACTCGGTTCCTCCCAGGCCACAAGTTAACGTACATGGTGTTCGGATCCACTCGGTTCCTCCCAGGCCATGACGTTAACCCAATTTCAAATATGTGTATGTAAATATATTTAAAACGAAATCGATTTTCGGTGTGGCGTTCGGATCCACTCGGTTCCTCCCGGGCCACAAAATCGGTTTTTAAGTAGACATGAAGAGGGATCAAAGTATATATATATATACACATATACTGATATACATGTGCGTATACACACATATACAATTTGTTGAAAATAAACAATGATGAATTGGAGAGGGTTGTCCCGTAGGCACATTTCCTCTGTTTTGATTTTGTGACTTCTACTTCTCTCTTCTATTTCTTGCAGGATAGTAATGATCAAGAAGAGAATTTGTATTTTTGGTAACCGGCGAACGATCGACCCCGTACATATATATATATATATATATATATATATACTTGTGAGTATTTCAGGCAGTTAATTAACCACCTCACTCACGGTTTTAATTAACTTAATTACCCCTTTTTATTGCTATTTGGGCTTAGCTTTTCCATCAAACCAATTTAAATTTGGGCCTAATTAAATAAATGAAATCAAGCCCAATTTTAATTTAGAAAGAGATATTTATACTTTTTTTGTAGAAAGAGATATTTGAATTTAATCTAAGATGAACTAACCAATTTCATTATTTTGGCTAGCTTTCACCATTTCATACAAAATCATGAATTGCATATATTCGTGAAATTTTACCCGCAAACAGCCATCATGTGCAAGATGTTCCCCGGAAGTCTCGGGAAGGGCGCGGTTAGATGGTTTCAAGGCTTGGAGCCCGGGTCGATTCGGTCATGGGGGCAGTTGGCTTCGGCTTTCGTCAAGCAATACATCGCCAACAGCCGGGATGCAGTCTCCTTGGACACGTTGCTTAGCCTAAAGCAACGCAAAGAGGAGAGCCTCCGTCGGTTCACCAACCGCTTTATGGAGTGCTACGCTCAAATCGACGGGTGCGACGAGAGGACTGCCGTAGCCGCCTTCCGCCGGGCGGTATCAAGAAAGTCCAAGCTCCGGGAGAACCTGACTTTGCGCCTACCCTCCACGCTTAACGAGTTGCAGGACCGAGTCCACCAATACGCTAAATTGGAGGACGAAGACGACGGCGACCGGTCCGCCACACCTCCCCGCCGTTCGCGCGGATCGCCGAGGCCGAGCGCCGGAAAGCGGAAGAGGGTAGACCAAGTGCAAGCCGTGTATACCACGTTCAACATCCCGATCTACCGTATCTTGTGTCGGATTCGGAACTTTGAATGGTTCAAGTTCCCGCCAAGAGGGGAAGATACGGAGGAGAACAAGCTGGTCGCAAGTTCTGCATGTACCATCGAGCCCGGGGGCATATGACCGAGGATTGCGAGCCTTACAAAGAATACCTCGAGGAGTTAGTGAAGAAAGGACACCTCAAGCAATACATCAATGCCTCGAATGACGAGGAAGCGCATGCTAAGCAGATTGAGGTGGTCCAGACTATCACGGCTATTTACAAGGGAGACGATCCGGAGTCAAGAAGTCGGTTTCGCAAGGAGTGCCACGAGCTAGAGGTGATGCGCGTCCAGCATGCCGAGCCGCGTCCCACGCATGGACCGTTTGGTCCGGGGCTCGTCTTTCGTGATGAAGACTTGGCTACCGTCCAATACCCGCACAACGACCCACTCGTCCTGACAGTAGAGCTCGGAGACGTCAAGATCCACCGAGCCCTAGTGGATTCCGGTAGCTCGGTCGACGTGATGTACTACGACACGCTCAAATCACTCGGGAAATCCAAAAAGGACCTTGAAGAGGTCAAGATGCAACTTTCCGGACTTGGTGGATATCCCACTTTTCCACTTGGAGTCCTAAAGACCCGCGTGAGTCTCGCCGGAAAGGAGCACCCCACTGAGTTTGTAGTCGTCGACGTCCCGGGGCCGTACAACTTGATACTAGGGCGCCCTTGGATCCATGGCATGGGAGCGGTGCCTTCATCCTTGCATCAAATGGTTCAATTCGCGGACAAGGGTGCAATTGTACGGGTATGGGCTAACCAGTTTCAAGCAAGATTGTGCGCAAAAGGAATTCGGCCCGATGAGAAGATCGCGGATGGCGACAACGGGATCGGGCGAGTGGACATCGCACCGGCACCAACCGAGAGCGCGACCCGGATCACCGCGTATAATACTTGGTCCGGTTTTCAGTTTGTTTTTTTTATCTCTTTTTTTTCCGGGAATCGGGTCGAAATTAGTAAACCATAAGTTAATCCAGTTCTTGGTGGTTAGTTAATCTATCGGTAAAAGATGTTCTAGAATAATAGCAATAATTAAAGTAATTATCTTTTCTTAAATAAAATAGTAATTCATGTAGCTAGCCTAAACCTAAACTAGTTATCAATCCCGTATATATAGTACATATTAAGCCTCCGCCTCTCAATCTATTTTCTTCGTTCAACCCTACCGATCATAAGGCAGAGCGTTGGCCTCCTTCAAGCCGGTCGGCCTTTCCTTCTTGATCTTCTCGGTCCGAATGGATTCCACCTAAACCGAGTCCTTCCTTTTCCTCGAGTGCTCGTCGCTGGTTGTTTTTCCTAACCCCGTCCAACCGTCATCATTGGCGCGGGTACATATATATTGATCGTGGAGTTCAGCGTCTTCGTCGTGGTCGGAGCTTGGTTGCAAGGGAAGGAGCTCATCGGTAAATCGACTTCTTTAGCCTCCCGCGTTTACTCCGTCTGCGGTCCTCGTAGGATGTCGTGGCTAATGGTCAAAACCAGATTCTTTTATTCCTTCTCTCAGTCTAGAGACCGTCAAGTCCGTTTTTCTTCGTCGGTAAGCCGCCTGCTCGATTGCTCAATCTTCTGTCTTTTCTAGATCATCACGCGAGGGTTCAGGATAAGCGTCGTCTTTGGGTAGGTGTTGTCGATCGTGGTGAGTTCGTGAAGGTAGGTTGTGGTGATCTGCACGTCAGCTGAGAGGGTGATGTTATTTGGAGGTGTAGTATTGGGAGGGGGCTAATTAAAGAGGAGTGCTTATACTAAGTTAAGGAATTCTTACCTTACGTGGTGATAATTGGCTTAATACGCGGTCCCCTAAACTTGCACACATTAGTCATTTTAGCACCTCAATTCATCGGGTATTCACTTTGACACTTGAATTCAACGTTTTGTGACCGATCAGACACTTGGACGCTGACGGGGCAAAAAAAAGGCAAATTTGCGTAAACGCCCTAAAAAAAGTTGATAAATTAATAAATACCCCTATTTGGGTTAAATAGCAAGCGAGTCCTTTTTGGACATTTTTTACAATTAAAATTTATATTTTTCTTTTACTTTTAAATCACAAATATATATTGTATTTGAAAAACATCAAATCTCAACCTGTCCAACACGATCTAGATTTTCGTCTCTAACGCCGGTTTCAGCCCCCTCCTCATTAATCATTATCATCATCTTCACTAGTAATACTATCATAACCATCCTCATCAGTATCAACAGAATCGTCTTTATCATTTAAATCAATGACTTTTGCCATGGAGAGGTTAAAACCCGAGGAATTACGAAATGTTGTAAACCTAGAAAACGGGATTCGGGAACTAAATCTCCATAAACAGGAGAAGTTTTCAACGACAGTCGGAGTTGGAGTTGGGGTTTATGGTATTGGCCGACCGAGAGCCCCAGGAATCGGAGAGTTGAGACGAACACCGAGAACGTATCATAAGTTCAACAGATTAATTAAGCCTTCTTCTGAAACTCCTAGACATTTTAAAATTAGGAATGTCGAAATCGTTAATGGCGAAATTCCGTTTCTGTGGTCGATTGTTGTCTGTTGGCTGAGACCTCTGTACCTTTACCTAGTCCTGAACTGTATAATCCTCACTCTCGTCGCCTCGTACAAGCTCCAACCGCGAAACTCCGACGCCGATGGATTCGAAATTGCTCCCGCTCCGGTTCAGATTAAGGCTCAGGAGGACGCGATTTTCGCCGATCCGTCGCCGATTAGGCCTGTGTTTGATCGGATCGATTCCGATCCGGTGGATTCTGCTTCTTCCGTGGTGTTTGGATATGTTGATGATGTGGAGCCGGAAGAGAATCGGCGGTGGTTGCGAACATCAAGGGATTAGCAGAGGTGGAAGTTGTGACTCTGATCCGGTGGATTCTGCCTCTCCCGTGGTGTTTGTTAAAAAAGTAAATTTTAGATTTTAGGCATTCTTGTAATATTTTGGTTATTATCTTCAATTTTTTGGGCATTGATGCATTTGTGAAAAAAGGAAGGCATTTTTGCTATTATGAATCTTTTTATGGGCATATGCTACTATAAACACCAAAAAAAATGGCCACGAGAGTGCCAAATCATATGCCACCTCATTATTTATATAAATAAAAAAATTAATAACAATTACAAATCAAAAGGAAAAACAAAAAATTCAACCAAAAAAAAAGAACGGAAATTCTACATGGTAACCCTAGGGTTTAACGTTATTTACGAGGTGTACCAATCTTCTACATATTACACACGGTAACCCTGAGATTAGTAGGAAATTCCCCTAATATCCAAAATGTTAAAATTAACTTTTTTTCTTAAAAATAATTTTATAAGAAAAAAAATTAAAATCTTAACAAATAGTACAAAATACGGTCAAGAGCTATATCATATTAGGGAATTGAGATAAATATGAAATTAGGGTTCTGACAGTAGTTGAAATTGAGGCAACTTGAATCTAGTTACGATGAAAATTACAAAAACGAGGTTGAAAGTGGCTGTGTTATATTTACATTGGTCACATTGCCTTGCTGATTCGTGGTATGTGTATAATTGGATCCAAACTTTGGTTATCTTCGTGCTGGTGTTTGTTGTCATAGCTAAGTTCAGTTCTATTGCTTTTAGTAAAACTGGAAATTTTAGATGGAAGGTAACTCTAATGTAACATGTCCTGTTTTAATCTTTGTAGCCTCTAGGTGAACAATGTAAACGACATAGATCGAGCTATATATTATCAGATGGTGGCCGTTTAGATCATATAAATTTCAGGTCTCTGGAACTAGCATTTTATTTTAATCGAAATTGTTGAAGCTTGCTCATATCTCCACTCAGTTCCATTTTCTTGTGATCTTTGAATGGGAGGCTACTCCTTCACAACAGCAGCAAGCACATAGACGTTTACATGGAGCAGGAGGGGAAGTACATGGAAGCCGTCTTAGCCGAGACCGAGCGCTTGCAGAGCAAGTTGCAGTCCGAGATGGTCTCTCCCATGGCCTTCGATCTCTCCACTCCCCTCGTCCGAGACAACAAACATAAGTTGGCAAAGGCATACAGATTGAAACAAATGGCTCTTTTTATACTAAAACAAATGGCTCTGGGAGAGGGGGATAAATTGTTGAATATGACATCGTAACCCCAAACAAAATATATGAGGGAGGTGAAAGTGCTGAACTTTGGGTCGTAACTAGATTCAAATTGCCTCAATTTCAACTACCATCAGAGCCCCAATTTCATATTTATCTCAATCCCCCTAATTTGATATAGCTCTTAACCGTGTTTTATACTATTTGTTAAGATTTTAAATTTTTTTTCTTATAAAATCAATTTTAAGTGAAAAAGGTTAATTTTATCATTTTGGATATTAGAAGAATTTCCTATTAATCTCTGGGTTACCGCGTGTAATATGTAGAAGATTGGTACATCTCGTAAATAATGTTAAGCCCTAGGATTACCACGTAGAATTTCCGAAAAAAGAAAAACAAAAAAAATCCCTAATTTCTCACATCCCCTTCCCCTACCTTCTTCTTTCTCTGCCCCGATTGTAAAATCCCAGCCGCCGAAGCTGTTGGCTCGCCGGCCACCGTCACACCGACAACGACCACGCGAATCCGGCTCCGACTTCCCCTCTCTCGCCCGCTCGACTGCGAGCCCTTCTCGTTCCCCTTCTACAGATCTAACATCCCGAACCCGCCGGCGAATCTCACCCGCCAGATCTGGGACTTCACCAGCCCAGCCGGCCAACCCAACGACAAGCCGCCCGCGTCCTCCTTCCTTCGCCGCTCGCTCGACCTGCCTCTCGCTCAACCCGCCCTCGAACTCACCCTCCCGGATCTGGCGACGGCCGGCGGCCTCGATGCCGGCTCGGGCAGCCAACGCCCTTTGCTCAACCACCACCGTCCAGACGAACACTGGCCAGCGCGCGCGGGTTAAGGATCCAGCCGGCGGCGGAAGCGACGGAGGATACGCTGGTGGCGGCGAGGGATTGGGCGGCGAAGTGGGAGGGGAAGCCCATGTCCATGTAGAGGTCTGGCGGCTGAGGGTGAAGGAGGAGGTGTAGTCACTTCTCAGCGAGAGCGGGAGGGAGATCTGGCGGTGGCGGCCGGAGGAACGGACGGCGGTGGATTTGAGGAGGTGGTTGGTGGACTGGACTTTCAGCCGGTAGAAGAAGAAGGGGAAAAAAGATTAGGGGATTTTCATTTTTTTCTTTTTATTTTCTTATTGTTAAATTAGTATTATTTTTATTTAATCAAATAATGACATGGCGCTTAAATGGACGTATATGTGGCACTCTCGTGGCAATATTTTTTGCCATGTCAGCGTCCAGGTGTCCAATCGGTTACAAAACGTTGAGTTTAGGTGTCAAAGTGAATAACCGATAAATTGAGGTGTTAAAATAACTAATGTGTGCAAGTTGAGGGGGCCACGTATGTTTTAAGCCGGTGATAATTAGTATATATGTGATTGTGTGGAGACATATTAGTTTTGCATGTGAGGATCATGGAATCAGGGTCTTGTATTTTTGCCATATTAACTAGGCGTAATTAGGTATTCTTTTTCAAAATAGGAGAGTTGTTTTGAATCTAATTAAGACATTGATGGTCGTAGGTAGTACTAATAGTTACAATGTATTATGCTTCTGTTATGATTAGGTAGTCGGAGTTAGTAAGCAGGTTGTCTAGGAAAGTGGCAAGAATGGTTAATTAATGGTCTTTAGTGGAGTCTTCGGGTAAGTGGGTTTTCTGTCCAATCATGTCTCGTATTTGTTAAATTATAGGCTTCGATCTATTAATTCTCTTTATTCAATCTTATTCACGGAATCTGTTTTCTTGATAGTTAATTAGCGTCACAAAAAGCTTGCATGAGTTCGTCAATGAGGTAAGTCGATTTTCGACTTGCTCGGTTCTATTCTAGCTTGTTAGGTTTTGCACTGTGATTGTAGGATTGGTTTTGGGAACTAGTCCCGATCGATCTTTTGAAATGTTTTTAATGTGTGCTTGGTGTGAAATGAGTTTTATAAATTTTGAATTTGATTACAAGTATTTCGATTGTGTTCTACTATGCTTTATTGAGTATGTGTGTTGCTTGTAAGTGTTCTCGTGGTTAAGGAAAGGCCGGGTGCAATGATGAAGAAGGGTTGTATCGACAAGCAGACGTACAATGATGAAGAAGGGTTGTATCGTCAGACCGGGTGCAATGGAGGGTGAAGGGTTGCATTATCGGTCAGGAGTGCAATGTAGATGAAGGGTTGCAGCTCCGCCTCACTAGGACAGTGAGTGCAGGTATGTGTTTGTGTGAGTATGGGCGTGGAAGTGAAGGGATGAATGACGTTGCGTGGAGATGGTCGTGTGTGAAAGAAGGATCGATGGTGCATGTGTGTGAATGTGTGTGTAAGAGACTTGTGATTGTGATTGTGTTAGTGAATTGAATATTGTGACTAACTGAACCTAGGGCTGGATTAGAGTTATGTGTGTGTTTGTGGACTTTTGTTTGCTGACCTTAGAATAAAATGGTTTTGAAACGTCCTATGGTTTCCGTGCTTAGTCTAGCTTGGTAGAGTAGCAGCTGAACCTTTGGGGAACTATTTTTCATTCCAGGTATTCAGGGATTCGTGTAGAGACTTGCCAGATTGGTGGTACAAAGTGGCGATATATGTTATAGAATGGTTTGGATTTTTGGGAAGGGTTGTTGTTATTTTATCACACGTTATTGTTTAGATTATCTTGTATGGTCTTATGTAGTAAGTTGCTAGTTGATGTGCATGGGTTTGGGGAAAGTTCGTATTTATTAGTCTTGTATTCGGTTGGAATCATGAAATGTTTTGTAAAAGTTTTTATTTTATAATACGAGTTGAATGTTTTCAATGTTTTCTCGCCGTGCCCGCGTTGCAAGATCCTAATGTTCTGTTGTCGAACCAGCTTGGTAGCGCCTCGTGAGGTCTACTACCGAGTAACGCCTTGTCAGAAAGACGGGGTGTTACACCGCGAGCGCGGCCCCGATTACCGCGAGCGCGGTTCCGATTGCCGCGAGCGCGGCCTATCCCCCGCGGGCGCGGGCGCGATTCCGGCGACTCCCGGCCCTGCGCGGCCCTAGTTGAGTCGACCGAGTATTAGGATTTCATGTAGTAGGGGCGGTACTCTTTTTCCCATGTGGTTTTGATGAGGCCCCCCCTTAGTTTTTCATTTTTTAGTTTGTCTTAAGGTCCATGACATTCATGTTTAAATTCCTTATTAAAGTCTTGCATTTTGTCTAAGTATGTTCTTTGCATTAGATCGTGTCTTGCACAAAAAATACCAACGTTAAGCTCATCGCGCTAACGGAATAACTTGGCCAAGGAAAACACCCTACGAAGGCCCTACGCGACGTTTGCGTAGGAGTTGCACGGATCCCGTATTCATGGCATGCGGATGTACGAATCTACGAATATACGGATATACGAGTATACGAATATACGAATATACGAATGAGAGCTCCCTAATCTGCATGGCCACTCACCGCTTTGAGTTCCGGTCCCTATACACGGGATAGTACTTGGTGCACGAGTATATGGGCCCCGGAGGGAGCATTGTAGGCGGGCATGATTCCAACATCAATTAGTTAGCATATCTCATTTATTTCCTTATCTTATTTATTATGCTTATCCATATTTATTCTGCTTTATCCTTTATTAGGGTAGTTACTCTAGATTAGGATAATATTTATTGAGGAGGATCTTATCTTTGTTTGGGATAAGATATTGGTTGACTTGGGGAGCAAGCTACTCGCCCTAACCCTAGATAGGTCCGTCCGGCCCATAGGGGTGCGCGCCCCCTCCCCTTCCTCTATAAATACACATGCATTCGCCATGTGCCTGGTAAGTTCTAAGCTATCGCTCTGCCTGATGCCTTTAATCGACATTGCCCTTACTGACTTAAGCATCGGAGGTGGATTAGGGGTCGCTCGCCCCTAGGTCCATTGTTTTGTAGGTCATTGAAGGTGAAGAGGCGCGTAGAGGAGAGGATCATTAAAGAGGGAGTTGAAACCTGTACACCGTCGCATTTTGTGTACAAACAGTTCTGCATCCTTGCCTCTAGGTTCTCAAATTTGGACGCAACAACTTTTTCCGCTTCATGCATCACAACTTCCTTTAGAAGAGCTTGTGACCTCGTTTCCGCCATGGTCGCAGGATTCCGAACTCTGATACCTTTAATATAGCAAAACTGTATTAATAGATTTGTTTGACAGTAACACGAGCTAATGTTCTCAATTAGAACAACAACTCGTCGATTTACCTAATGGTCGATCGAAAGAGAAACACGATCAACAACACAAATCGCTCAAGAACCAGAAACAGACATTTGAGAGGAAATGGAGAATTTTATTAATCGGTAATGAATTGAAAAAAACTTGGCTCCAGCTATTAATAGTTCTGAGCTGAGCTCAACAGAATTCTCAAAACAGAATTAAAAGACGCTATAGATTGACACACGTGGCAACATAAGTACGTGCCATTGGATAATTCTGTTAAAAATACTGATAATGTTGTATCATCATGGCTTTTATGGACTTTTCAATCCCTTTTCTTTGTTGCGGCTTTAAATGTGGCCTCGAAAGCTTGTTGAACACATGATTTGAACTCCTCCAAATCTATGAAGTCTTTCTCAACTCCAATGCCAATTCTTAATGTCTGCATGTAGCTTAACACTGAAATTTGTAAACTCTGCAAACATAAATACCAAACAAAACCAAAGACCAGAGCTATGTTAGTTTTTTTTCAAAAAACACTGCGCTCGACACACCTCATATATATGTATGTGATTCACAAATCCTGTCCACTTATGTAAACTTATCTTAGCATATCTATTGCGTTAATTAGAATCATAAGAATCAAATTGAATGTGTATCAATTATGACTTATTTCTTAATTTCTTTGATTTCAATTATATCCCAACATTTGTATCCAACACCTAGATAACATAGAGGGATCAAGTTATTTTACTTGAAACCATAATGATCTCAATTAGTAATACGTGATGGGTATCTATTAAAACACCATCGATCTCAACATTTCTAAACAAATTAATAGGTGAATGACCGCATACAAAGTTTTTTTATCTCAGATTATGATTTTATGTAAAAATTTAATTTTAATTAATACTTTTATAAAGCTACTTAATTAAGAATCATCAATATATAATAACGTACTCCCTCCGTTTCACAATAAGTGTCGTTTTAGCTCTCAACACAGTTTTTAAGAAAAGCAATCATTCATCTTAAAACTTACAACTTTTTCTTAATCTTACCACTCATTACATTTTTTTGGCCAATGAATGAACAACTTTAGTCAACAAATACACATTCCAATAAAAAATATCATTATTACCCCTAATAAATCACTTTGAAAACCTAAAACGACACATATTATGAAACAAATTTTAAGTGCTAAAACGACACTTATTGTGAAACGGATGGAGTATAAAGTTATTCTATAGATAGAATTTGGGTAAATAAAAATTGATTTAATACTATATATATTTTATGCCTTGGATATATATATATATAGTATATATGTACATATATAAAATGTGGTGGTTTGAAAAGATACACCTTTAGTATATTGTGTAATTTAATTTGTTACAACATGAAAATAGATAATTTTGATGAATTAATATAATTTTGAATAAATTTGTTAAATTTTTATTAGTTGATTTATATTTGAACTTTGATGAATTAATAAATAATTTTTAAAATATTGAGAAGGCGTTGAAGACATTTAAATGTTGTAATAGTGTTGAGCTAATTTTATCGGTCCTTTCTTTTCTACAAATGAGATACCCTTTCTATAACTTTCCATTGAATGTTGTATGTGCAAAAAAACAACAATACGATATGATTAAATGATTAATATCATAAGCATGAATGCATGATATGTGGATGTGAAACAAGGACGCATACCCCATGTTCATAAATAATATCATAAGCATGAATACGGTGTACCTGAGGAGAACCGGCCACCATGAAGTATAGACCTTTAACAGGCTGATTCGAAAGTGACATCTTCTCAATGGGTCCCACCAAATTTGTAATAACTAAGCTTACATTACTTATTGTCTTGTGCATCAACCGTGCTACTACCTGACATTTGTACACATAATATACAATTGGTTATTTCGATGAGAGGGAATATTGTTTCTAATCATGCAATTGAACCTCACCGGCTCCCCTCCTCTCTCAAAATTTTTAAATGTTTTATTAAAAATATCTTTTTATTAATTATTAGTCTAAATCTGAATTAATTCAAAACTAATTATATTCGAATGTATTAGTCTGATATAAATCGATGTTCGAAAATTACCCAATACAAAATCATCTAAAAACTGAAAATTACTCAACCCGTTATCATTCGAAGAAAACAAAGTCTCCCGCCTCAAAAACACTCGACCCAAAATAATCTATCACCTTAAATTCAATCACCAAATTTACATGAAACAATCTTATATATATTTTATAAATATATATATATATATTTTGAGCTTAAATTCAATCGATGTTTTGAGCTTATTTTGGAAAAAAATAATATAAATGATAATGTTTTTGAGTTTTTATAGTTTTGAGCTTATTATCACGGTTAAAAACTGAGATAAATTAAGGCACGGAACCGTGATAATATGTAGTTTTTGTACTACCAACCCCCCGACAAGCCTTTTGACAAGGTTTCGTCGTGGAGGGACGTGGTCTCCGGAGGTGCTTCGAATCCTCAAACTAAGATCAACAAGGAGTTCATTAAGGGGAAAACTAAACTTAGTTTTCCTGAAGGAGAGTTGGGAGACCCAGTGTATAGCATCGACGACGAAGTCATGGAGGCTCTAGCGTCGGTGTGGACAAACTCGGTTGTGGTCAAGCTCCTAGGGCATCCGGTAGCTTTCCAAATCATGGAAAGGAAAATCCGGGAAATGTGGAAGACGGAGTACCGCATGCAAATCATTGATTTAACCCTTGGATGGTTCTTAGTTCGGTTCGAAAGGGAAGACGACTACATCAAGGCCCTCACGTATGGTCCATGGACGGTGTTTGGGAGGTGCTTGATCGTGCGATCCTGGAGCCCGAAATTCAGAACTTATGAACCAATCCTTACTACTCCAACTTGGGTCCGGATCTCCAACCTCCCGGTTACGCTCTACGAAGAGACAATACTGTTGGACATGGCGCAGGGTATTGGGAAGCCAATCCGGGTTGACCCTAGGACTTTATACACTTATCGGGGTAAGTTTGCTCGGATTTGTGTGGAAGTCGACCTTGAGAAGCCCCTAAAAGGAACGATCAAGGTGAATGGTGAGATTCTCCGCGTGGAATATGAGGGTCTCCCTACCATTTGTTTTGATTGTGGCCGCTTCGGACACCTCAAAAGTCATTGTCCGTTTCGTCCTAGCCAACCAGAGACGACGTCCTCACCCCCAAAGAGTGCCGATGCTCTAACTTCCAAGTCGGCGCCCAGCGAGAAAAGTCCAAGTGTTTCGACTGGAGCCGTTTCTAACACCAAATCCGGGGAGGTGGTCATCGGCGACGGACATTCGACGATGACGGCACACGAAGCGGCGAGAACCGGGAAAGGAACCTACGGAGAGTGGATGATCCCGGAAAGGAAAGCTCGGCCTAACAAAGGAATTAACAAGAACGGTGGAGATTCTAAAGCTGAGAATGGAAAGAATATTCAGCAAAAGGATGGTGCTCGGAAGTATGGAAAGGGTAAAGAAGGCGGTGATCAAGGGACGTCTGTTGTTAACCGTTTTGCGGCCTTGAAAGTCGCTGATGATGGGAGTGTGGACGTTAGGATGGACAATGCTAAAGTGAAAGGGAAGGAAGTTGCTATTTTTAAAGATCCTGTTCCTAAGATCATGGATAAGAATATTCAAACTGATATTTCCAAGAATATTGAAAAGAATAAGCAAACTGATATTGCTCCCATGTTTCATGATCATGTGCAGGTTAAATCAAGTAAGAATGAAGCGGTGGGGTCCATGGGTGAAAATGAACAGAAGCATGCTGAAACGTTTTTCACGTCGGGAGAAGAAGGGGAAATTGAAGTGGGCCAGAAAGCCCAAGTTCAAAAGAAGAGGGAGAAAGCGGGCCGCAGACGGGTTTCAACTTCGGAAAAGGCTCACGGTGATATGGGCCTTGTGGAGGCAATTAAGGTGAAGAAAGATTGTTTGGCAGAGACTGATCGGCTGGTGTACGGGAAGAGAAGGAGACAGACGGATACTATGGTTTCGTCGGGTGGTTTCCCACCTCTGAGTCCGGCCGGGCTTTCCAGCGGTCAACAGGGTTACGACCCTGGCGACGACGGAAGCACTCCGAAGGAAGAAATGGCGCAAACCGACACGGTGGTCAGTTCGAACCCGTTGTTCGTGATGGAGGATGGCGTTCCTCAAGACTCGTTTGATACGACGATGGGTGATGGCAGTGACGCCCCTTCGGGCTCTAATTGCTGATGTTTCTCGATCTCCTCTTTTTTTATTGTTTGTTTCCCATGAATTGCCTTATGTGGAATTGTTTTGGTGCAGGTAAACCTGGTTTTAGTAGAGCTATGAGGTATATGTGTAAGCATAACAGTATCGACGTGATTGCTTTGTTTGAGACCAGAGTTTCGGGTGTTCAGGCGAATAGGATATGCAGCAAGTTTGCTAGGCTGGATTTTGCCGGTTATGAGAGGGTCGAGGCCAGGGGGTTTGCGGGTGGTGTCTGGTTAATCTGGAATCGCAATAAGATCAATCTTTGGGTTGTGACGAAGAGCGACCACTTCATTCATGCTTCTTTCCAATTGGGTGGCGCGACTGGGCATCTCATCGTGGTTTACGGACCTCCCTCGGTGCCTAGAAGAGTTGATTTTTGGAAAGACCTTGAGGCTCTCGTTAAAAGGTTGTCGGGTCCGATCGTGGTGGGTGGTGATTTCAATTGCATTATGCACCTTAGCGAACGTCGGGGTGGTTCAGGTGGCCTGCACTCTGACTCTACTGTCTTCCAAAGGTGGCAGAACAGTCTTGAGCTTGTGGATCTTGGTTCGGTTGGTCCTGCCTTCACGTGGAGTCGCCGGCTTTTTCCGTGTTCTGTTGTGCATAAGAGACTCGACCGTGTTTTTATGAATCTAGGTGGCAGACTGATCTGGACTGATGCTAGGGTCCGCCATCTTCCTAAGTTTTCTTCGGGTCATTGCCCCCTATTACTAGAGCTCTGTCCGAAAATTGAAGTTAACAAGAAACGTAGGCCTTTTCGTTTCGAGGCGGCGTGGCTCACGCATCCGGGTTTCAATGACAAGGTGAGAAGTAGCTGGCATGACAATGTGACAACTCCTTCAGCTCTGGCTATTTTGAAAACAGATCTTCTCTAGTGGAACCGTGATACGTTCGGCAATATACATCAGCGGAAGAAACGTTTGTTTGAGAAGCTGGAAAAAGTTCAGTATCTGTTATCTTGTAATGCCTCTCAATCCTTATTGGATGAAGAAAGCAAGCTGCAACATGATTTAAATCTGACTCTTGAGCAAGAAGAGGCTTTGTGGCACCAAAAATCTAGGGAGCTCTGGCTCAAAGACGGCGATCGAAATACGTCTTTTTTCCACGCTTCCACGATAGTTAGGAGACAGTCTGCTAGAGTTGTTTGCCTGCAGGATGAGTCGGATAATTGGATCGACCAACAGAATGAGCTGGAGGGGTTGGCAGTCAACCCCTCCAGCTCATTCTGTTGGGTTCCCTCGGTTTCCCGGGGATTATTACAGCAGTTTGGTGGCGGAGGTTTCAGGTGATGAGGTCTGGAAAGCGATCAAAGCTATGGGTGCGCTGAATCTCCAGGTATCGATGGTTTTAATCCAGGTTTCTTTCAAAAGTGTTGGAGCACAGTGAGCTCTTCGGTGGTGAGTTTCGTTAAAGAGTTCTTTAGAACGGCTTCGCTGCCTGAGGGACTCAACGACACTTTGATTGTGCTTATTGCTAAGGTGGCCAAACCTAAACGGATTGGCCACTTCCGCCCCATCAGCTTATGCAACGTCCTCTACAAAGTGATTACTAAGGTGCTTGCTAACAGAATTCAACCGTTTATGACGAATATTATTGGTCCCACTCAGGGCAGCTTTATTCCGGGACGGCTTATCACGGATAATATTGTCGTTGCTCAAGAAGTTGTGCATTCGATGAGAAAGAAGAAAGGGAAGATGGGTTGGATGATTTTAAAACTCGATCTCGAAAAAGCTTATGATCGTCTTAGCTGGGATTTTGTTGAAAATTCCCTCATTACGGCTGATCTCCCTGAGCGTTGGATTCAATGGGTGATGGCGTGTGTGAGGTCGCCGAGGATGCAAGTGCTTTGGAATGGGGAGATGACTTCTCAGTTTACGGCGTCTCGGGGGGTTAGGCAAGGAGACCCCATATCTCCTTACCTTTTCTTGCTTAGCGTCGAAAGGCTGATTCACGCCATCTCGGAGGCGGTTGAGCAGGGCCGGTGGAAACCTATAAAGCTATCGAGAAGCGGGCCGCTGCTTTCTCATATTTTCTTCGCGGATGACGTCCTTCTTTTTGCTGAGGCTTCGGTGGAGCAGTTTGGAGTCATCAAGGATTGTCTTGATAGATTTTGTGCGGCCTCTGGACAGAAAGTCAGCGTGAGTAAGTCCCGTATTTTTGTCTCGGATAACGTCGGATGGCGTGTGAAGAGGGCTTTGAAGAGAGCGAGCGGTTTTTCGGTTACGGCTGATTTGGGGAAATACTTGGGGATGCCTATTCTTCATAAGCGGGTCTCTAAGGACACGTTCCCAAGCCTGCTGGAAAAATTCAGTTCGAAACTTTCCGGGTGGAAGTCGAAGATGCTAAGTTTCGCGGGGCGGACCACTCTTGTGAAGTCGGTTCTCTCATCTATTCCGGTGTACTCGATGTCGGCAGTGCTGTTACCGTCTAACGTTTGCAAGAAAATTGATAAGATTAATAGGGGATTCATTTGGGGGAGTTCGAGCGAACGTAGAAGGCTGCATAAGGTTGCTTGGCCGGTGGTCACGAAACCAAAGTGGTTAGGGGGCCTTGGCATCAAATCAATGCGGGAGTTTAACGTTGCTTTGCTTGGTAAACTTGGTTGGAGGTTTATTATGGAGGATGGCGGCCTGTGGTCCTCAGTCTTGAAGAAAAAATATGTCGATCGTGCCTTAGGGAACTCTCCGGCCTGCTCGTACGTGTGGAAGAGTATTAAAACCGGAATCACCGAGATTGTTTTGAAAGGATCTAGGTGGCTGTTGAGGGATGGCGAGGACATTAAGTTTTGGTCAGATATTTGGCTCGTGGAGGAGCCCCTTGCTGATGTTGCGATTGCTCCTATTGGTCAAGATGAGCATAGCTGCGTGGTGAGCGAGTATTGGAATGAAGATGGAGGTTGGAAGTGGGAGCTGCTGAGTCATAAGCTGCCCTTGAATATCATTCTGAAGTTGGCAGCCGTGGTGGTTGATGCCAATGCAGGAGAAGACGAGCTGTCTTGGATGGCTACCGCTGACGGGGCGTATACCGTGGCGTCGGGATATAACTTGATCAATGGTTATTCAAATATGCCTACCGCTGATTTGTGTTTCTTCCGCAGGTTCTGGACTACGTTGGCCCAGGAGCGAGCTCGTCACTTTGGGTGGCTTCTTTGCCAAGGGGGTGTTTTATCGAACAAGGAACGGGCTCGAAGACATTTGTCGGGGCTTGCGGGTTGTGCGTATGGGTATGGGGATGAGGAGAGCTATGAGCATCTTCTCCGTGATTGTGTTGAGGCCTGGTGCATTTGGAACAAGATTAATGCCACTGCTGTGTATCCTATGTTTTTTCATGCTAATTTTGCTTGTTGGTTTAGGGAGAATATCATGTCTAACAGGGATATATATGGTACACCTTGGAGGACGATTTTTTTGACAGGCCTTTGGTGTATTTGGAAGTGGCGGAATGAATTCGTTTTTGACGGTGTGAAGGCCTCTATTGAGAAGGCTTCTTTCATCATCGAGCAAGCTAGAGATGTGGTCCGGGCAACGACTAATTCAGATGGGAAGGACAAGGCTACGGAGAAGAGCGTTCAAGACATATCGTGGGAGAAACCGAGGGGAGAGTGGGTCAAGATCAACACCGATGGAGCTGTGAAGGAGGGGCTGGCTTCGGCGGGAGGAGCCATAAGAGATAGTAGTGGTAAGTGGTTGGGTGGTTTTGTTCATAACATTGGTACTTGTACGGTCCCAATGGCGGAGCTTTGGGGGGTGTACGACGGGTTGAAGCTGGCTTGGGATAGTGGCTACCGCAAGGTAACACTCGAGTCGGACTCCCAACTAGTCGTACAATTCCTAAAGACCGGGGTTAAACAAAACCACCCCTCTTTAGCCTGGTGTCTAGGTGCCAAGGCTTTCTTAGTAGGAGTTGGACTATACAATTCCGTCATGTGTACCGCGAGGCTAATTCGGTTGCGGATAGCCTTGCGGCGCTCGCCTTTAGTTTTCCGCTAGGGCCTCATGTATTGATTGCCCCTCCCGAGGGGATTTTATTATTGCTAAATAATGATGTAAGGGGTCGGGCTATCCCCCGAGTGATGACTACTTAGCCCTCTTTTTCATATTAATAAAACGCTCCCTCGAGGAGCCGGAGAGTACCGCCTCTCCTTTAACCAAAAAAAATGTAGTTTTTGTACTAGTGAGTAGAAGACTAAAATGACTGTGTATTTGCTAATTTTCAATACAAGTTCTATTCTATATTATATTTATACCTGCACAAAACTACGAATCACTACATTACATTGAATTTGTTATATTTTAATTATAAAGCCTTTTTAATTGTTTTATAGTAAAAAACATAAGTATCTTCATTGTATTTATATGTATTTTGGCCCCACTTCATAGTAATTTATCTTATTCTTAAGTTATGTATTATGTATAATATCAATTACTTTTATCAGCCTCAAGTCAATTTCAATTTAGTGTATACATATTGTTTTAGATATATACCTTCGTATATAAAATGTTACAAAAAAGATTAACTGACTACATTTGATTTTAAAAAATAATGTATATTACTTATAATGCTAAAAAAATATTTAAATATCTAATTTGATTTACCTTTTATCCTGATATATTTTTATCGTTAATCTATCCTACTATAGTATACAGTGGAGTCAATATGTTAATAAAAACAATTGCCACGTGGAAAGTATATAATAAAATAATTCATTGGAACCCTCCTTTATACAATAAGTTATGGTATCTTAATAAATATTATTATTTAATAAAACATGATCTTTTCACTCAAACAAAAAACCAAGATAAAGCGAAACGTAATTTCTGAAATATAATTATAAGATTATTTCTTAACAATTATAATTTATATTTTTGAAAAATAATTAGGAATTGTTTATAATTAAAAAGTATGATTTGGATTTTTAAGAACAGAAAATCTAGACTATATCTATATTATAGGATTTTCTATCTAATTTAATAAAATATGATCTTTTTCATTTAAACAAATAGATCAAGTTAAAATGGCAATGTAAATTGTGAAATATAAGCCTGAAATTCTTTTCTTTAAAATATAATATATTTTGTAGATAAAATCTTGTTCTTACCAATCTATCTATCAAAATTTATTAGGGTGACCTGTACTTATACGGGGGTTAAACTAGTTATACTTTCAATCAAGAAAATATTTTAAATACTTTTTATAAGGAAAAGTTCACATACTTAAATTCATATTAAAAAAATGTTACCGATGTAAAAAAATATTTGTCAGTATAGTTCTACAACAAAAAAACTTTGTCAATGTATCCCGTACATGGTACGGAAAATCAATCTATACTACCTATAGTATAAAGCGGAGACAATGTCTTCACAAAAAATTGTGTCACGTGTCATTTCAATAATAAAATATTCAGTCGGGCCCTTCTTTATACAAATTAGGTAGTTAGAATCTCATATAATCTTATCCCGTAAAAATTGATTAAAATTTACCAAAAGTTATGAATTATCCCGAAAATTATAAACTATCACTTACTAAGAATTAATTATAATCTTCCCAACCGCCATATAAGCTATATACAGACAGACGATAGGCTGGTTCGCATAAATATTACTATTTAATAAAACATCATATTTATCATAAAGTAATTTTTAAACAAATCCAACTTATTTATATTATGAGTTGATTTACTATTGATAAAAAACATTAATCATAATACGAAGAGAAATATATGATCATTGACATTACATATCTATTTTAAATTGGATTTATAATCACGTTACCCGTACATGGTACGGGGGTTAAACTAGTTAATAAGATCAAAGCTACTATGTTTTCACGTTTTTTTAGACAATAAGACGAAACGCCGTACAAAAAATATTGGACCTTTAATAACGCCACATCGTTGGACCTTTTTAAACAAACTAGCTTAACCTGTCGTGCCATGCACGACTATTTCACATAAAAATATTAAAATAAAGTTATATATATTCATATGGAAAATATTATATAAGTTTTATTATATGAACATGTTTTTTATCTTTTAAAAAGAGTGATATTGTTTTTGAAGTTCATATAACCCAAAAAATATACATAAGACATACTCCCTCTATTCCCATAAATTTGTCCATAAAGTAGTTTTTTGAGTGGATTAATGCACATCAAATCAAAGGAAAAAGTGGAGGATAGAAGTAGGTAAATGGGAAAAAGTAGAGGATATTAGTAGGTAAATGGTGATAAAATAGGTAAATGGTGTGATTGTTTAGGGGCAAAAGTGTAAATAGAAAGAAATAAATGGTGATAAGGAGAGAGAAATGAGGAAGAAAGAGATTGTAAAAGTAGGTAAATTATGTGATTGTTTGGGGATAAAAGTGTAAAAATTATGTGATATAAATGGAAAGAAATAAAGATGGACAATCTTTTCGGAACGTCCGAAATGAAAATACGGACAATCTTTCGGGAACGGAGAGAGTAATTTTTTCACTCATTTGTATATTTTTATAAAACCTGATTATAAGAATATAAATTGATATTTTACTTACGTTTTTTTATTACATATTAATAACGACTATCATAAATGTAAATATAATTTAAGAAATTTCAGCAATTGATAAATTGATAAAGTTTATAAAAATCTAATAGAAATTGTCAAAAACCACAAATTTACTTGTATTAAAGAAATAAGTTGAATCCAATATTCATAGAATTTTCTTAATTTGTTTGTGAAAGATTTTTCCCTGTAATGCTTTAAGAATTAATAATTGACAAAAGCTTTTTCTTATAAGTAGATAAAAAGAAATTCAATAGGAAAACTCTATATAGTGAGAATAATAAAAATTAGTTTTTTTTGTTATATATGAGGCAGGGTCAAAATTAATGTGGTGGTTCAAAATGACCACTTTTATGTTTGTATTAAGAAAATAAGGGGCGTTTGTATAATTTGAGAAAATTATGGGATTATTTTATAATTAAGTAAAAATTATGAAAAAGATGTACGTTATCAAGATAGAAATCGAAATTATTATTTGGATAACAAAACAAATTTGTTATCAAGATAGAAAAAAAATCAAATATAATGGGTAAAAAAATATAAAAGATCATGTAAATATAGAAAATGATTAACTTAAGCTTCAGAATGCTAAATTTATTCAAGTAAATCAACTAATAAAGTAACAATTTTAGTCTTTCTATTAAAAATTAATTTAAACATTTTATCTTAAAAAATCTATTTAAACTAAGTAAATCAAATATAATTAGTTCATTGTAATTATATTTCGAAAATTCAAGATATATATTAGAATCATGTTTTTCAATTAAGTGATATATTAAAAAAGATAAAATATCTTACCAAAATTCAAAATTTTGAATATAACTTTTACATAAATAGATAATATAATTTTATCAAATTAATTGAAATACCACAAGTAAAAACTATTTTTTTTAATCAAAAATAAGGTGGGTCCAAACTCAACTTTAGAAAAGATAAGTGATATATTATAAAGATAGAATATTTTACCAAAATTTGAAAATTTGATCATATCTTTTACATAAATAGATAATAAGAAATATAATTAGATTAATTGAAATAACATAAATAAAAGGTATTTTTATCAAATATGCAGTGGGGCCAGAATCAACCTGGTGACTCACAAATATTAAGATAATATGGATAGATAATATGCAAATTTGGTTGAATCTACCACAAATTTACGTATAATATTGAACACTTTCTACGTACAATATATGGTGGATAGATAAGCAATTTTTAGTCAAAGATATTCAAAATTTACGTACAATATTTTATGGATAGATATTGTGTGGATAAATATTGTTGATAAGGTAGTTAATTAAAAGATTGAAAATTTACATAGCAAAATTGTGGTAGTTAATTAAAAGAATTTAAAAATTATTTTGGTTAAATATCTGGTGGGGCCAGAATCAACGTGGTGGCTTGAAAACGGTCGGCTTTTATAATATACTAGCGAATGACCCGTACCTTGTATGGGGTAGTATTCTTTAGTTATTATATTGTATAAAAGGATATTTACCTTTTGGATTATAAAATGGCTTAGTTCTTGTATAACATCAAATATTTATATAAAGAAAAATTGTATATATTAATTTTTTATACATACATAAATATATACTTAAATAATCAAGGACGAATGTCATAAGATACGATGCATTATCAAATTTTATTGAAAATTGATAAATATTTTGGCCTTTCAATTAAATTGTGTAAACTGAATTATATAATAAATCAACTTTTAAAAAACTTATATTAATATAGCATTATATAAAAGATATAGATAATAATTAATAAGATTAAAAAAACCAATTTATTTAGTATATATGTTGTAATGTTGTTAATATTTAATAAATATACGAATTATATAAATATCTAATAAAAATATTTACAAATTATTATCTTAATTAAGAAATGTAATTTAGTACGTAATATTAAAGTTATATCAATTATATTATAAAATCTTTTTATTTAGATTTAATATGATATGATAGTAAAAAATATATTTAATATATAGAAGGAATATGTTTCTTAAATATAGTTGTAGAATTTGCCATTGATGGTTTTTAAAAAATATCATTATAAAATTACGAAAAGTAATTTATAAGTAATACACTATTTTATTAAATGGGTAAAATATTAAGATTATAATCTATACATTATGACTATCTAAAAATATCCTTGTAAAATAAAAAGTTTATGGTAGATTTTTTGTATAAAGATAGATTGAGATTCATATATTTGGATAGAATTATTAATTAAATAACTCAAATTATAAGATAAAACTAATAAGTTTGTATTAGATTGTGGTAAAATTGAGATTTAATAAGATAGCTTTTTTAATAAAAGGGTGATGTGGCGCAATATGGTGGCAGAATTTGCTTCCGCCTTAGTATATAGTAATAGATAGATATTGATTAAATGCCAATCTCGCATATAAATCTATTGACAAAAGAACTTGGACAACATACAATAGTTTCATTAGTTTAGGGTCTATTAGAATAAAATAAAATATCAGCATAACAAACCTTAAAAAAAGTAATCCTCAAGCCTTACTTTTTAAGGTATTACTTTATATTATCATTTAATTTTAATACATTTTTGACGTCAACTTTTCAAAAATGTTTAGATCAAACTACACACGTAGAAGGGTTAATATATAGATATGTACATACCTCTGGACCGAAACACCTCCTCATAATCTCCAATGTCTGAGCGATGAGTTTAAATGCTAATGAACTTTTCTTATATTCAATGGTTCTCTTTGCTTCAAGCACGAACTTAAGGGGGTCCAAAAACTCATCAGTATCAAAGAACTCGGGTATTGGTGCATGTAGAAATGCAAATTGATTTCCCCATAGTGTTGTTGTGGTGTTGTTATCAATAGGCCTCAACATCTCAGAAACTGATTTATAGCCACCAATGCTTCTAGTGTTCATAAGAATCAAGGTTGTGGAGTGTGAGCTTGCCCACTTTTCGGTCTTGCCTCGCATGTAGAGTCGCACTCCTTGGTAGATTATGCTTGCGACTAAGTCATTTACTGTCTACATAACAACAACTAAGAGTGTTATTGTTGGATTTCAATTCCTATTTCTAATTTCAAAACTGTTTTTACAAGGCCATTTCAATATATGCTACTTTTTGGGAGTCATTCTTACAAATATTTAGAATTAATCTAACTTCAAAGGCCTCCTACCTAATTTCACAACTATCTACTACTACCATTATATCAACCGCTACCTCGGTCATGATATGCCAAACATGTCCTAATTGTTAATTTGCAAAAAAATTACTCAATAGTTATATTTCTAAAACAACATTACGGGTTTGTTCAGATCACACGTTATAATGCAAAAGTACGCGTTATAATGCATCATCTAAACGGATACATGGTTATGTGATATAAATACCTTCTGCCTTTTACGATAAATTGTGAAAAGAAAATTCATCATCCTAATAATCCAAAATCATAATACATTAGGCCAAGATTGTAAGATGTGAAATGTTGCCCATAATTGTGATTAAAAAAAATAGGTAAACTAAACACAAACCAACTTACCACTCCTAGCTCGGATTTAATCTCTTTGATTTTATCTAGAGAGAACTCCACCGTAGATATTTGCATAGGATTGTGCTCTAAACCCTCATTGGCTGATCGTATAGGTGTCTTGTCATCTTCAAACACACTACTTTTAAGCATGCTCCGTCCATAGTCACATAGTGTATTGTAGGCTACATATATGGCTCTTGGAATGCTTGTCAAACTTTGCTTACAATATCCCTTGGGATTTTGTTTCATCCGTAACGACGGGAATGTTAATGGAAGTGAAGGATCATCGGCTCGTTGCAAGCAAGAAAGGAGGGCACCCATTAGAGAGAACCCGTCGCCCAAGGCATGGTGAAGTTTGAAGATGACATGCCCTGCTGCTTTGCTTGTGGGATATTTCACAACGTGGACTTCCCACAATGGCCTACTTGGAGACAACGGATCCATTGCTAATTTTGTTAGATACTCATCAAAATGAACATCATAACGCTCTAGTGGCCAATCAGGTGGGAAGCTGGTTGGAACAATGACATGATCATTCAAATTGACTTCCACCCTTCTCCATTGTTTTTTTCCATTATTATCGTTAACCTGTGAAAATGTAAATCTTATACATGATAAGTTTTTGTTTGTCAAATAATTAAAGATGTCAACCATTTTACACTGACAAAATAAATCTTTATATTAAAACTTGGTTTTTGATTAGTTTTACTTGGCTTTTGAAGAGAAATGAAAAATAAGGTGTATTTTGTTAAAATGATAAATTTTGAGATAGGAGAAAAGTTAGAGTGCTTTGTAAGATATCTCTTTTCCTATATAAACCCATAGGGAAAAGTTGGAGTTACATTTTTCCTTTGTAATTTACACTCGGTATAGATAAAATGAATTATTGTAACCACGATATAATTTTTGGTAGAAAATGATAAAAATATTTTTTTGGTTGAAATACAATTATTATAATATATCTATTCTAAAGCGACAACCCTAGTCGATGCTTGCCCACTAGTCAACAGCTCGGGATATAGCTATGTTTTCGTAGAATATATTGGGATATAGCTCCTGTGTGCTCAACTATAACCCCTTATGTAAACATCATCTTCTAATATAAGGTCATATGAATAACAAATGAACAAAATGTGTAACTTCTAGGCCACCTAAAAACATTTTTGCACTCTTTAAGATTCTATAAATTAAGTACCCTTTTTTTGAAGGAAAAAAACGGGGGTTTAAATGATAGCGTTGCGGTTTAAAGCAAAACTAGTACAAATATTAATATCTTACCATGTATAGGTCATGTGTGAATATAAACCCGTTTTAATCGATTCTAGACCTAATTTTGACCCGGGTAAATTTATATCTTATTGATAATATTTTTTTTCATGTTTATCTATAAATAATAAATTCAATCCATTTTAGATTATTATTTAGGATTAGTTTCCCAATTAATATTTATTGAAATTTACATTTTTGTAATAATTTAATAAGTTTTTTATTTTTATTTAATCATATGCCTATTTATATTTTTATCTACAAATAAATAAAATACAACCATTTCAATTATGTAATCCATAATTTAAATTATATATCTAGAATCTTCATAAAAAAGATTTTAAAAAAATATCTTTTAGCTAAAATGAAATACATTTTATTATTTAAATGAAAACTATATTTTCATAAGATATTAAGATTATGTAAGATATCAAAGATACCAAAAAATTGAGTAAGATAAATTCTTATTTTATTCAATTAGGATGACATGACACAAATTTTAACAAAGGTTTGGGTTCTATTGTATTTTGTATTACAGTAGATAATGAAATTAATAATACAAAACAAAAAAAAAATGCACATAGTCAATATGAGGGTGGAGGTAACATATTTATTAAAAAAAACAAAAAAAGGTATCCTCTCGTTCTCCAGTTCTTGATCAATTTTTGAACTTATTTTCTATATATAGATTTTTCTTGTGGGAATACCTCTCTTAATTTCAAAATAAACTATTATTAGTCTCGTACCTGCTTCAAGGCACGAATTTGATTTCACTAAAAACTCATATTAAATTTTATACTCCCTCCGTCTACTTCTATTTGGCCTTAGGCTCAAATGTCTACTTCTATTTGGCTTTTTAGCCATTTTTCCAAGAAGTTCCAAACTTACCCTCGGACATAATAAAGTTCATCGTGTATGAGGAGCATTAATTACATTAGTGATGATTTTAATAAGGGTATTTTAGTAAAGATAGGGCTTAACTTAATATTTGTGTAAATTGTCAAAAGGTCAAATAGAAGTAGTCTGATGGAGTATGTAGTTATTTAAGAGAATAGTTTGATATAAAATCTTATACTATTTTATTTAACTTGTTTCTTATGGGATTTATTTTAATGATACAGTATTTGTACATCAAACAAAGATTTGTAAGATTATAACTTTTGTATAAGACTCATAAGATTTGTAGGATTTATTCTAATGCTTATGGATTATAATTTTAATTATATATTTAATTGGAGTTGATATATGTTTTTCTATATTATTATTTTAATTTCCAATTTAATATGTAGTAAGATTTGGTAATTATATATTTAAGGAAAACGTATAGATAAAATTTTAATGATAGCTACTCTTCATATTTTACATGTGTGGTCTACAATCATAATTAACTAATTAAATTATTTTAATAGAGATGGATGATGTAGTCCAATGTGAAGTTGACACGTGTTGTGATGATTATTATTTTAACCTCCGCTTTAGTATATAGTTCTGATCATTAATAGTTTAACTCCCTTATCATGTATGGGCAACGGTAATAATTATGTTAGGCATGCTGGTATGGAAAATATTATATCTATAAAGTTCACTTTTTTAAACAAGGATTTAATTAAAATAATTTATAAAATATAATAAAGGTATTTATTTATATGACTCAAAAGTCTAAACTAGCAAAATAAATATATAACATTTTCAATTAATAAATATTATTAGATAAGGTAAAATCTTCTAAACCATTTGATATTCCCATACTTTAATAAATTATTATAATCGCAAATTTTTTTGATGATATATTACTATCTGATCCCCATCAAATATATTATTTGATAATATTTTATTTCATAGATCTCGTAACATTGTCTAAAGAGATTATTTACAGATTTCATAACTTTTTATGGATATTCTTTTACCACAATAGCTAAAATAGCTCTAAAGAATCATGTTTCTTATTTAATTCATATTTTTTTTATATTCACAAGATCATATTTTATTTTAGAGGGAAGGGTGTGGGGAGCCCATTGAAGGCGGCGACGAGGTCTTGGTTGTTGGCTTTTCGAGGGTGTCGCCGAGAACGGAGTCGTAGAAGTCAAAGAAAGGGATGGGAGACTCGAGGTTGGCAGCGAGCGAGGTGGTTGATCAAGGTGGGCGGCGTTTGTTGGGATTGATTTGGAAACTCTAGACTAGATCTAGAAACGTAGGCGTCAACACCGTCCTTCTGCCGTCGACACCGTCCTTCCACTATCCAACATCATGGGTAAATAAGAGAAATCGCTTTGGTGACAACATTTTTATTTATGAGTTTTGGTGATGACAAGTTGAGTTTATGAGTTTTATACGTAGTGACAGGTTTTAAACGCGGTGACAGGTTCTAAAACACGGTGATAGATTTTAAACACGATGACAAGCTTTTAATGAGATGGCAAGTTTATTTGCGTTGTTTACTTTTTTTATATATTAATTTTAATTATGACCTATTAACTCAAATGGTAGAGCAACATGCTTAACGCGCAGTAATATGGGTTTAAATCACATATAGGCTTACTAATAAATTTTGATAACAAGTTGTGTGCATGATGACAAGTTTAATTGCAACTTGGGTGGTACTAGTTCTGATGCTGACAAGTTTTTATACGAAGTGACAAGTTTTTTGTATGTGGTGGCAAGTTTTTGAGCATGATGACAAGTTGTTTGTATATGGTCATAAAAATTGTACGTGGTGACAAGTCTTATAATAAGATTTGACGTCAATTTAACCGATGACAAGGTTTATGACAAATTTGGTGATAATAAAATAAATGATGACATATGAAGAATGACAAGATTTAAACACACTTTAAGCAATGACAAGATTGGACGAAAATTTAAGTGATGACAAGCTGGATAATGGACAGAAATTGGGGTAATGGGATGGACGGTGACAAGATGTGTGGTAACAGGATGGGCGGTGACAGGATACACAGTGACATTCCGTAATCATGCTCAAAAACACGGGTAATGGGATGGGCGGTGACTAGATGGAATACTCCCGATACGACCCAAGAGATACACACCAAACCAACTTGACTAACTATAATGAAAAAAAATTGGGAATTGGAAAATTGGAAAATTGGAAAATTGACTAGCTAGTTAGCTCATTTATTTTGCCTACAACATAAAACCCCCATTAATATTCCCAAATTGCCTAGTTACCCATTTTTTTCTATATCTATCTACATCTACATGTAAAGTTGGAATTTTTTTGACATTAAATGCATTGAATTGATTTACTTCAATTAAGTTGTATTATGTTTAATGTAATATGCTATTTCTATTATTATCTTATAAAATTATTATTGTTATTTAATACTATATATTATCTAAATAAATTTATTTCTCATCTATCTAACATCCATGTAAATTTGGATTTTCCCCATTAAATATCTTGAATTGATTTCTTTTTAATTAAGCTATTATGTTCAATGTACTATGTTATTGTTATTATTAGTTTATAAAATTATTATTATTATTATCTAAGACTATATATTATCTTATTAAATTTATTTCTCATCTATCTAATCTACTTATAAATTTGAATTTTTTTCATTATATACAAACACTACAATTCATCCTAATGTGTTATAGTATATATTTTATTACTTATTATAGTTGTATTATATGAATTATATGATTTAGGTACAATTCAATTATATGAATTATATGTTATTTCTCATCTATGTTCTTATTATCTAACACTTCAATTCAATTCCATTATATACAAACACTTGAATTATATGATTTAGGTACAATTTTATAAATCATTTGATTATAGTTGTAGTGATTTATATTTGAACAATCCCTCATATGAAGCATACAGAAGGATAACATTGTCTAACGAACTATAGCCATAAATATACAATGAACAAACAAACTAATATTAAACTACCGGTCTGGGCAATGCCGGATGTAGATGGCTAGTTTTAACTAATTTAGTAAATTTGGACATTTTTAATTATGTATAGATTAATTTGTAAATAAATTGTATGAAATCTAGCTGGGAGAATTCAATGGATTATTTTATTATCTTAATTGTTTGTTTGAAAAGATATAAATTTAAATTTAGTAGGTAGGAAATTAGGTAATTATAGTACACATTCAACAAAAACAAAATTCAAAATTATATTTCCAAAATCACTTTTTGATTTTATTTTGATTATATTAGGATATTATTCAAGGATATTCAATGTTTCTTGGACTGAAGTTTTGTAGTCTAGATTAAATTTGTAACAAAATAGTTTTCAAACTATATTTCAAAAACAAATTATATTTGTTAAAAATTAATCTAACAATTATATCATATTTCAAGATTTACATTGTGATTTTATCTAGATCTGTTGTTCGAAAAGATCATGTTTAATTAATCTAAATATATATTCTTGAATATAAAATTCTATACATATAGACATAGTCTATATTATTTAATTAAAAATCCAAATTATATTTTTAAAATTATAGAAAAATCTGAATTATATTTCAAATATATTTTATATTTCCTACAAAATAATATCATGATTATGTTTCTAAAATTTCTTTCTGATTTTATCATAACTTTTTGTTAAAATGAAAAGATCATATTTTAATCCTATACATATAGATACAATCTAGATGTTTTATTTAGAAAACATCCGAACTATATTTCAAAAATATATTATTTGTTAAAAAATAAGTTCGGAAAATACTTTCCGTTTTTATATTGATTTTAAATGAAAAGATCATGTTTTAATGAATAAAAAATGGTTTAATAAGAAGATCACTACTTATTGTATGAAAAATGGTTCAGTTGATGATTCAATATATATACATGTCACGTGGCAAAATTATTTGTAAGGACATTAATTCCGCTTTATACTATAATAGGGTAGATTATTGTCGAGCCTAAAGAGAGTAATCGAGACAAGAACATTCAGAAGAAATTGCCCTTTATGTATAGTGTACGTGTTTACTTACTAATTTGCAGGCCCGGCCCGGGGTAGGTGCAAGCTGTGCACCTGCACAGGGCCTCGGATTGACTTGGGGCCTCAGTTTCAGATATGATCCATATTAAATATATAGTATATATTGTTTAGAAAAGCTTAAATGGCCCAGTGGTAAAGATTGATTTCCTTTGGGAACTGGTGCGTGTTCGAATCTCAATAGCCCCTATTTTTTTCCAAATACATGTCAAACAATCAACACGCACCTCAGTAGCCCCTATTTTCACATTTGTTTTTTTCAAATACATGTCAAATAATCTTCGTATTTAATAAAAAAAATTCAAGGGACGACCTTCATAAATTAAATTTTCTTTTAAGCCCAATTTATATTATGTTCATAAAAGAAATTTAAAAAACTTAATCTATTTATTTTGTTGTCCAAGTTTCTAAGTTTTAGAACCCTATTTATTAAAAAATAATTTATTTGAAAAATCATAATCCTTTTTATTTTTATATTTCTCAATGGTTCAAGAGAGCTATGTTATTTTTTATTAGGATCATGATACAATAATTACTCTAAAATTTACAAAAAATAAAAGAACATAATATAATAATATATACTAATACAATATAATAATAATGATAAAAAGACAAACAATAGAGTTCAATGTAACACATTTAATAGTAAATAATACAAAAACTATGTTAAATTAGGAAAAAAAAACTAATAATAATTTTTTATGATTTTATTAAAAAAATTGTTCAGGGCCTCTCAATGTCATTGACCGGCCCTGCTAATTTGGCAAATAAGTTGATAAAACCTTAGATGCTATATATAGCCCTAAAAACCGATAGGATATATATAATAAATATACTAGAGCTTTTAGTGCTAGTCGAGACTCACCCGGGCAAGTGTTTAATTACATGTTAGCTAAATGTGCACATATATATATATATATATATATATATATATAAAGTACGACAAAGATAAAGAGAGAGTGGGTTAGAATTGAGATTGAGGCAAACCATAATGGAGGAAAAGCGCGGATTTATGGGAAGGAAGACGTCGCGAAGAAGCTCCATGGTGCGCGAGTCATCAATAGGAGCTTCTGCTTCTAAGACGGCAAGAACGGTTAGCGACAACGCCGAGCTGTTGTAGTACTGCCCACTGGGACTCACAGGAACATCCTCCCCTAATGTTGACCCTTCCTCTTCTGCCTGCTTGTACAACATTGTTTTTATCTTCAACCCCCTTTCCATTGCTCACTCGATCAACCACTTGTGTTTGTGTGTCAGTGTGTGTATATGAGATGGATAATTGTACGTGTGTGAAATGGCGCAACAAATCTATTTGTATCCATATTAGTGCGTACGATAAACCCATGGTGGAAGGTAGGCATAATCAATTTTCCCAGCTTGCAACACTAACTAATATTTGTGTCAGGTAGTTGGAATTGGTTGAGAAGCTAGGTTCAAATATTAAATTGAATTACGGAAATTTCACACGGTAACCCTGAGGTTTACTGTTATTTATAAGATGTGCTAAAGTTTGTCATATTTCACACGATATTTTTGAGGTTTATATAAAATTCACGTAATAACACGATATTCTTGAGGTTTATAAGATGTGAAATAACCCTATGTTAGATCGAAAATCGTATACATATAGATGTAGTCCTGATTTTTGTTTAAAAAAATCTGAATTATATTTCAAATTTATTTTAAAAAAACTGACTTATATTTCAAAAATGTGGTATATTTGTTAAGAAATAATTTCAGAATTATATTTCAAAAATTACTTTCCGATTTTATCTTGATTTTTTGTTTTATTGAAAAGATCATGTTTTATTAAATAATAATACTTATTAGAGGATCACAACTTGTTATATAAAGAGCGGGTCTAATAAACTATTATATTATATACATGTCATGTGGTAAAAAAATTTGTGGAGACATTGGGTCCACTTTATACAATAATAGGGTAGATAGAGTAGATGTTGGATAAATATTATCAAAAAGAAAATAAAAAAAGATAGTGATGGAAGATTAACTTCATCCAAAAGCATGGTTGACACATTTTCACGTGTCGTTGTCCATGAAATTTAAAACTGGTCGATGAGAAATTAAAGATTCAAAGTTGACACATTTTCACGTGTCGTTGTCCATGAAATTTTAGATTGGTCCATGAGAAATTAAAGATTCAAAGTAATTACCGTAAGTTTTTCATGTCCGGATCCGAATCAAGTGACTGAGGAAATAGCATGAATTAACCATTCATCTGAATCTGAACCAATACCCGTTAAATTAAATATTGGTCACTGGTGAAATAACTGAAGATTCTTTCGACCAAAAAAAAAACTGAAGATTCATCACGCGTCGTCGGAGTTAGTCGCATATACTTCGGTGGCGTAATTAATTAGGTTTGTATCGGTGGGCTGGTAACATAGGGTTGAGCATCGGTTCAAAACCGAACCGAACCGAAACCAAAACTCGGGAATTTGGTGAACCGAAAACCGCACTGAATTTTTCGGTTTTTGATAAATATAAGGTTTTTCTTTGAAAAATTGAACCGAATTGAAAAATAACCGAAACCGAACCGAACCAAAATCCTAAAATTTCTTGAACCGAAAACCGAAGCGAACTCCGTCAGGTTCGGTTCAGTTTGATCAATTTTTTCGGTTTCGGTCCAACCATCTCCTATAGAGAACAAGAGAATATATATAGGCCATTGGATGAGTATGAAATGGATGGTGGGATTTGCATCTAAAATAAAAAATAGGGAAAAAAAATCAAAAAAAAGGAGCAATGGATGAGATTCCATTGTATACATTATTTCGTAGAATGAATACAAACATATTCGCCTATTAATATTCTAATTTCTCTTGGACATCGAGGTATCCACATCTTGTGATCGTCATCTCCTTTAGTGTGTACACAGTCTGACCCATACACTGACTCCTCATCTACTAATTCATCCTCATTTTCTTCTTTAGCATCATCATCGTCAACATCTGATGTGTATAAATTTTCTTCATTCAAATGACTGAATTCATCTCCCTTGAACTCTGAAATTATATTACAAAATACGTTATTTGTATTCAGGAATAATGATTGTATATAAGATAACATTACATGTATATAGACATAAATACGGTGTATACAATGAACATTTATACCTGTTTACGAAATACAAATAGAATATACATTAATCAAGAAGTTGTATACAACTTTAGGACTAATTATATACCCATAGTGTATATAGATCACACATGTATGTAATATAGAGTTCATGGATATAGAAATGTATATGAATTCATACAATTTTGTATATAAATAACTCGTTTTGTATATTAAAATAAACTAATTGTATATTACAGTATAACTATTGTATACTGAGATCAATATAGACACATCATTCTCATTCGTGCATAATTGACATATTAATTTCTAATTATTGTACTCATATATTAAAACTGTGTGTAAGCTCAACATTTGTACATTTTTTTATTCGACATAGAATTAAATATAGTTACAAATAACTCATGTGTGTTAACAACGAATTATATGTATATATGCTAATAAACAGTGTATAAATAATTCAAATTGTACATGTAATAGACAGGTTTTCATTAATTGTACATACAATATTGCAAATAGTATTCAGCCATACCAATTCGGTATGGCTAGATACTACTTACAACATATACTAAAACAACTCAATCATATACATAATGAATATATTATATTAAACACTACCTGATGCCATAACTTTCGACTACGATAGTTTATACTAAATTTCTGATTGAATTATGCACCCTTTTGAATCGTCTTCCTGTTGAATATCAAGAACAACCATACATCTCAGCGATTTACTAACAAAAACATCAATCAATAGCATGTGTGGGATATTGGTTCTTACGATTTGCATTGTTTTACGAATATTTTCGAATTAATTCGCCGAAATTGCTTACAGCTGGTGGTCGCCGGTGAGCAGGGGATCTATCGCCGGTCGCGGGAACACTAGTGGCTGGTGAAAACACGCTGATGGTTGCTCGACCCAGGTGGCTTGGGTGATGAACGTTAGGTGGCATGCGCGATCTATCGTGGTGGTGGTCGTCGGTGGCTTGCGTGATGGTAGCTTACGGGGATCAGTCGCCGGTCGACACAGGTGGCTTGCGCTACACAGGTGGCCGGAATTCTCTAATGGAGATTTGGAGGATCTTTGTCTACGTTGGATGATGGAGGTTATGGTATAATGGGATTTTTCCAAAATCATAACAAACCTTAATTCTGGTAGTTAGGAGGGAGTAAACCATGGGGGAGAATATTGCTCTTATTTTTGATTTTTTTCTTTTAAACAATTTTTGCTATTTTTGCTATCAAATCCTACCATTCATTCCATACTCATCCAATGGCCTATATTTGTTCTCTTATTCTCTATAGGAGATGGTTCTCTTTCTCTATAGAGTACAAAGCCAAATTTGCGCACTCTGATTTTTTTTTTTATGTGCGCTCCAATATGGGTGAGTCTTAAATCCGCACAAGTATTTTTTTTTACCGGGTTTTAGCATGACAGATCCGAAAACCGCACAAAATTTAAAAAAAACGGCTCAGTTGTGTGGGTTTTGAAATTGTACAAGCGAACTGGAGTTAGGCTAGAAAGTGGGCGTTCTTGGACGGGTTGAAAACCCGCAAATAAAATTGGCTGATTTTGTACCGATCCTAAACCCGCTCAAATGGATTGCGTGGACAAATTACGGTAATTTTTGTGCTGGTTCTAAACTAGCATAAATGATGCTAATTTTTGTGTTGGTTCTAAACTAGCACAGATTAGGGTAATTTTTGCACTGGTTCTAAATCAGCAAAATATCTTTATATACCTCATTCCTTGAGCGGCCGACTTCAACCTTCATCTAATCATCTTCTTTCTTAGATATGATTCTGAACGTATCCTTGTAGGTAAAATAATATTTTTCTAAAGATCACATTTAACTTTAAACAATTTTAGAGATTTTAGTTCATATGATTCTGTTCGTATTAGGCCTATGGGCCCATTAAGCCCAATATGAACTAAGTCGAACTGAACTCTCGATTCAAGTCAAAGTTCATGAAAGAGTAAGACCATAAACTGAAACGATATTCGAACATGACGAAGAATCAAAACTAAAAAATCGAACTCGAATCGGGCCTATGGGCCCATTAGGCCCAATACGAAATAAGTCGAATAACACTCTCGATCCAAGCCAACGTTCATGAAAGAGTAAGAACGTAAACTGAAACCATAATTGAACGTGGTGAATAACCGAAACTAAGGAATCAAATTCGAATTGGGCCTAAGGGACCCATTAGGCCCAATACGAACCAAGCCGTATTGAACTCTCGATCCAAGCCAACGTCTATGAAAGAGTAAGAACATGATTCCAAAAGATTGTCGAATGTGATAAAAAAAGGGAAACTAAAGAATCCACTCAAATTGGGCATGTGGGCCGATTAGGCCCAATACGAAGCAAGCTGAATTGAACTCTTGATCCAAGACAACATTCATGAAAGAGTAAGAACAAACCAAAACAATAGTCGAATATGATGAAGAATCGAAACTAAGAAATTGAAGT
Organism: Polygonum maritimum; assembly: GCA_963924305.1. Classification (NCBI taxonomy): domain Eukaryota; kingdom Viridiplantae; phylum Streptophyta; class Magnoliopsida; order Caryophyllales; family Polygonaceae; genus Polygonum; species Polygonum maritimum. The sequence goes on from OZ002736.1 coordinate 6,547,735, forward strand.
CGAATTGGGCTTAAGGGCCCATTAGTCCCAATACGAACCAAGTCAAATAACCCTCTCGATCCAAGCCAACGTTCATGAAAGAGTAAGAACATAAACCGAAACGATATTCAAAAGTGATGAAGAATCGAAACTAAGGAATCAAAGTCAAATTAGGCCTATGAGCCCATTAAGCCCAATACGAACCAAGCCGGATTGAACTCTCGATCCAAGCCAACGTTCATGAAAGAGTAAGAACATGATTTGAAACGATAGTTGAATGTTATAAGAAACAAAGACTAAAGAATGAAACTCGAATTGGACCTATGGGCTCAATAGGCCCAATACGAACCAAGCTGAATTGAACTCTCGATCCTAACCAATGTTCATGAAAGAGTAAGAACATAAACCGAAACCATAGTTGAACTTGATGAAGAACCGCAGCTAAAAAATCGAACTTTAATTTGGCCTATGGGCCCATAACCTATTAGGCCCAACTCAAGCCAAGCCAAATTGAGCTCTCGATCCAAACCAACGTTCATGAAAGAGTAAGAACATCAATCGGAACCATAGTCGAATTTGATGAAGAGCTGAAACTAAGGAATCAAACTCGAATTGGGCCCATTAGACCGAATATGAACCAATCTGAATTAGACTTTCGATCCTAGGCAACGTTCATAAAAGAGTAAGAACATAAACCGAGACCATAGTCGAACATGATGAAAAACCAAAACTAATAAATCGAACTTGAATTGAGCCTATGGGCCCATTAGGCCCAATTCGAGCCAAGACGACTTGAACTAAAGTCATAAGTTCGAATTTGAACCAAACAAAAATGACTGAAATGTCGGACGGACTTACAAGAGAAACATGAAGAAAACGCTCTCTAGAACTCTCCCCCATTCTCGTGAACAGTATCCAGCCCTTAACCCTAGCTCTCAATTCTCAAGCCAAATCAAAGCAATTTTGATCCTTCTTCTTTCACAAATCCAAAATTATGGTGAGAAAACCCCTATTCAAGAATCAATTTGGCAAATCTCACCCCAAAAGCCTAAAATTACTCGCGTCGCTGATGAGAGGTCTCAACAGTATATGGCAAAGCATAGCGTCCATGGTGGCTTTGGATATACGAGGATGCTTTCCCACCGCCTAAGGAAGCGACCTAAGAAGCATCGTGGCCTATTGCTCAAGGAACCACGTACGATTTGGCGTCTAGGGTTGGTAAGGCTTCGATTCCGTACGAAGTGGAACGGAGGAGCCATGTCGGGGGCGGGTCCACAACATCAAACGACGAGGAGGCCCTCGGAAGAGTGGCATAAAGAAGACCAACGAGGTTGGGTTTCTACCCTCCTCTGGATTCGCCTTGATGGGCACCAAAATCTGAGACTGAAAAGGTTGCGTCTTTCCTCTTTCTTTCTTGCTTATTTTGATTTGCCTGGTGTGATCTATGGGGGCTGGTGGTGTGGATATAGTCTGGAAGCTTGGGGGGCGTATCCCACATATAGTCTCGTTGATTATTTGAAACCTATGCTTCTAAAGAACTTTGAGTCCTTGCCGAGAAGGCAATTTGTGGTTGTGACATCTAAAGAACAGCTTGAAATAATGAAACCTGTTGTTCAGTTTGAATCAATACCCACCATGGTCGATGAGACCTTAAAGGGTGGTGACAATGGTTGCCTAAGTATTTGTAGAATGGCTAAGCATTTATGTGAAGAGTCACCTTTGTGGTGCTATAGTGGGTTGAATGGATGGTATGATGTTATTGCTAAAATCCTAAGGAAATGTATACTATTGCACTATGGTTGGTTTCGAAATGTGTTCTTTGGTATGTTTGTATTGGTGTTGCCATGTTGTACAAATAACCCAAAGTCTGAAATCAAAGAAAAGGAAATAGGGTATCTTCAACATATAGTTGGCTACTTCTTTGGCTGTTTCTATTATCTAGTTATCTATGTGTCTGTCCTTGCTAAATCCTGGCTTTATTTTGTTCAGTTGTCGGTTATATGTAATGAAGGTTGGTGGATGATTTGTCTAGGTATGAAAATACCACCTTATGCCCCATATATCAGTGGTCTTTTTATGATGAGATGTACAATATCTATGAGAAGTAAGCACTGTAATCGCTTATGTAAGCTGCAATTGTGTAATATAAGCAAGTTAATTATCTATGTCGTTGATCTGAACAAGATGGTGTTAGCTCCTAAGTACATTATATTCGTTTATCATGTTGAAAGCATTAGTTACATAAAGATGGTCCTTATGATCAGTAAGTTGGATAGTGAAATGTGTTATCAAAAAATCAAAGAAGGAAAAATGGACAAGGAGAGAAATCAAAGCATTAGATCTTGTCTGCTTTGTAAGCATTTATATAGAAACCAACTAGAATGGGCATCTAAGAAAACTCATGGTAAAAAAGAATCACAAAATCGGTTATGTATATGGTTTCTTAGTGATGAACAAGGTTTAATCTCCTATAAGAAGGTCTGTAGAAATTATAAGAAAGTAGTTAACATATCCCCATGGTGGCCTATGTTGATATCAGCCCTGGATGAAGCTCTAGTCTGTTATAGAGAGGGATGTCTTGCATTTCGTTGGATGTGGTGCTTTTTTCTGACTATTAGTGTGATTAAATTGCTGCAGATTGGGTTCTTTAGGACCATAAATATTAAAGGACAGGTGCTGCAAGGAAAAAATGATGTTGCAAAAATGGAAAATAGTGCTAGGGACTGCGCTATGATGGTTCTCACTTATGGCCTTGGACGAGACAATTGTAAGTTGGCAAGAGGAGCAAAAGAATGGTTGTCATATGAGCAAGGTGTTGTGGACACTGAAATTTTAGTGGAAGAATGGTCTCGATCACAGGATACAATGCCTAGTATTAATCCAAGTTGTTTATGCATTATGTACAAAGAAGTTCTGGGAAAACTGTGTATATACAAAGGAAAAATTCCGAACATGGACTGTAACTTTAGCTGGTATTCTTATGTAAACAGAAGTCGTGCTAGCATGGAAAAAAGAAGGTACATACTTTGCATGAAATATAAAAGGATCTGGCAATGCAGGAAATATAGTTGCAGGGACAAGTGGAAGTGGATATTGTTAGCAAAGAATTATGGAAATTTAATCATAAAGGGAACGGAACCTGCAATTACATTGATTGAAACCCATACAATGAGGAAATTAACGAGGGAAAAAACAACTCAAAACCGAAACTGTGCAAATCGGGCAATAGAGAAACATCGAGACTATTTTGTTGGCCTAATTCTTAAAAAGGAAATTAAGTACCCGACTTTGAGGAGGTACAAAATTAACCGTTATGCAATAATAAGAGTAAGTTGGACACATGAGGGTGGACATCTAAGAAAACGCATCACCCAACTCTTTGGAGTTGTAAGACCACGGATAAAAATTAGAGGCAAATGAAAGTTGCATTTTGGAATAGTAGAGGGATAGGTAGGAGATCGTTTTGGCCAGAAATTGACTCATTTTGTAAAATTGAGCGTATCCAGATATTAGCAATTGCAGAAACTAAAACAGATAAATTGCCAAGTGATCAAACCTGGAGACGTGCAGGATTCGATAATATTGTGTGGTCTCCTGCTGAAGGAAGGGCAGGTGGTATTTGTGTGTTGTGGAAAGAACACCAACTCAACAGTGAATATGTGGAAATCTTGGTTCACAGGCCGAGATACATTATATTGAAATATGTAAACCACCTCACAGGATATTCTTTGGCGTTGTGTTTTGTATATGCACCCCTGAATAAAAACCGGAAGGATGAATTTTGGCTTGAGTTTTCTAATTGCCTTAATGACACTCACCTACCAGTTATTGTGTTGGGCGACCTGAACGAGATTCAAGAGTACGCAGATAAAAAGGGTGGCAATGTCCCTACGGCTAGTAGGTTTGAACGTATAAGAAATTTTAAAGACGATTGTGATTTGCGAGACATACCAACAACCGGAAATAAGTTTACATGGAGAAAGAACAAAACAGAGGTTGATAACAAGTATGAAAAATTGGACAGAGTTCTTGTTAGTGAGAACATTCTTCAGTGGTTTCCAGATATCCAAACACATAATCATGCATTTACATCATCTGATCACTGTAAAATTTCAATAGAACTTATGAACAGACACTTAACTAAGGCGGCTCCATTTAAGATGGAGAAAATGTGGTTAATGAGAAAAGATTACCGAAATGTAGTGAAGCAAGCATGGAGGGCAAGCTTTCAAGGGTCCTTCATGTTCCAGCTAATGAAAAAAACTCGAATATCAAAAGAACATACAAAACAATGGAAACGTAGGACTTTTGGAAACACCTATGAGCAACTCAAGGAAATTGAGGACACTCTTCTCGATCTACAAAAGCAAATAATTGTATCCCCGCAACCAACTCTTATCCAAAAGCAACTCCGGTTCCTCCAGAAAAAAGAATGCATTCTTCAGTTTCACAAAACTTATTGGAAACAAAGGGCAAAGACGAAGCATGTCAAATTGTCTGACTCTAATTCGGGATATTTTCACAAGATAGCTACAGGAAGGCGCAACCATAAGGCCATAAAGGTTATTGTCGCAAGTGATGGAACTCAAATAATGGGTGAAGAAAACATCTGTCGAGAAATCAGAAATGATTTTCGAAAAAGATATACTAAGGAACAGATTAATAATTCAGTTCTTGAGCAATATCTCTCTCTCATAGATAACGAAATAACAGTTGAAGACAATATGCACCTTACCAAACAGGTTACTAATGAAGAGATAAAAAATGCAGTATTTCAGATTGGTTCGGATAAGTCCCCTGGGCCGGATGGCATGACAGCGGAGTTTTATAGAAAATACTGGGACATTGTGGGCCCAACTGTAATCAAGGCAATCAAAGGGTTCTTCCATTCTGGAAAAATGTTGAAACAAAGTAACCACACATTTATTTCGGTTCTCCCGAAAAATGACAACCCTTCGACAACAAACGAATTTCGCCCCATTAGCTTGTGCACAACGATCTATAAAACAATTTCAAAAATTTTGACAGAAAGACTAAAAAGGGTAATGCCCAAGATCATTCACCCACTGCAAGGAGCATTTGTAGCAGGACGAGCAATACATGACAATGTTCTCATTGCACATGAAATTTTTCATTCGTTTAGAGGAAGCCAAGCAAAAGATGGTTGGATGGCGGTTAAACTAGATATGGAAAAAGCGTACGATAGGGTGGACTGGTCTTTTTTATTCCAGGTACTTGTGAAGTTCGGCTTTGATGGGAAATTCGTAGAATGGATCCGCCAGTGCGTATGTACAGTATCTTTCTCAATTCTGGTTAACAGTGGACCTACTATCCCCTTTGACTCAGAGCGAGGGATTAGACAAGGCGACCCGTTGTCACCATATCTCTTCGTTATTGGCGCAGAGATTTTGGTGAGAAAGTTACAGAAGGTGAGCGAAAACCCGAAACCTCTAATTGGCTTTCCAGTATCAAGAGGAGGAACGAGGATACCGTTTTTAGCCTTTGCAGATGACATAATTATATTTGCAAAAGGGACCCACAATGCATGTAGTGTGATGAAAAACATTATTGAGGACTATTGTGCGGCCTCAGGTCAAAAGGTGAATTACCACAAGTCGGCTTTTCACACCTCTAAGAAGGTGGGAAATCAACATAAACAAAGTATCAAACAAGCATTAGGAATTAACACAATGACAAATTTAGAAAAGTATCTCGGATGTCCGATAATTAATGGCAAAGTAAACAAAGAAATATTCCATTCTACAATAGGAAATGCACAACGACAGCTATCAAAATGGAAAGCCAGTCTTTTATCTCAGGAAGGACGGTCAGTCTTAATAAGATCAAACCTCGCTACAAAGCCAAACTACTTGATGCAAAGCTTTATGTTGCCTAAGCATGTGCACGACGAAATTGATGCGATCAACAGAACATTCTTCTGGAATAAGGATAGACAATATAAACCCCTGGTAGGATGGGACAAAATATGTAAACCAAAGGCATATGGTGGATTAGGGATAAAGAAATCGATAGATATGAACAAGGCACTACAGATGAAATTGTTGTGGAAAATTCACACAAAGCATGACAATGTCTGGGTCAAAGTTGTGAAAGAAAAATATTTACGAAGGAACACCCTTACAGAATATAGGAGTAAACCTAACACATCATGGCAATGGAAACAGTTGATCAAACTCAAACCGGAATTTGAAAAAGGTCTTAGGTGGCAAATAGGAAATGGAAAGTCAGTAAATTTCTGGACTGATAACTGGGTAATGCAAGATCCGTTGGAGAAGTTTGTAAACAGAAATGCTATAGAGAATGCTACCATTAAAGTGGAACAATTTATTTCAACGGCAAAAGAATGGAACATAGATGAATTGAGAAGAACTATCCCTACAGATATAGTAGATAAAGTACTAATGATACCTATTCCGCGTAATGAGATAGAAGATAGACTTATATGGGCACCGAGCAGAAACGGATGGTTTTCAACAGCGTCAGCAGTGAGTCTTGTTACGAAGGAGGATGCGATGAATCCGAGTCCAAATGAATGGATATGGAATCTTGATATTTACCCAAAAGTGAAAAATTTCTTATGGAAAATTGATATGAATGGACTTCCAACCAAACAAAGGCTTTATGAAAAACAAGTCGCAATCCCGCAAGGATGTCTCATATGTAATGGAACCCACGAGGACTCAATTCACCTGATGATTAGTTGCCCACACACGCTAGGGGTGATAAAAAGCATAAATGTAAATACCGAGCAAACAATCAGGACATACGTTCCCCCACATCAAAACCCGAGAAATGTTCTAAACGATAGTAAAAGAAGAGTAGGGAAGACAGAGTTCATTGAGCTTGCAGTAATTTGGTGGAGCATATGGCATCAACGAAACAAGATGGTCTTCCAAACAACACCTAGTGATTTAATTCAAGACCTAAGTTTACATATTCGAACACAACTAAGACAATGGGAACAAGCCAAGAGGTGGCAAGAGGATGAAGAAAAGGCACAGGATAGGATGGTTCGACGACAACCAACAACACGACAAAAATTAAGTCATTAGAAAAAACCAAAGCCTGAGTTTGTCAAACTAAACTTTGATGGTTCTAAGATAAGTAATGGGAACACCTCGGGTGGATCGATTATTAGGGATATGAATGGAAACCCAATAACTGGAACTGTAAGAATATTTGGCAAAGTATCGGTTTTGATGGCTGAAGCCTTGGCATTGTGGGATGGAATACTAAAGGCCAAACAAAGTAATGTCCAGAGAATTGAAATTGAAGGGGACAATGTAACTGTTATCAAAGCTCTCAAAGGGCAAATCAAGTGCCCATGGGAAATTGAAAGGGTTGTAGCTGATATTCTCGTATCCCTGGAAGGATTCGAGTCAGTCTAAATTTCTCATGAGAGTAGGCAATGCAATGCTGTGGCCGATAAAATTGCGAGTTTGGGCCACAGTCACTCTCATGGGAAGCAATTCGGAACCACCACGAGCTTATAGCTCTCATCCAATTGGATGCTCTAGGTTTCCCGCCTTGAGAGGGATTCCTAATCCTCACCGAGTCAAAAAAAATAATAATAATAAACATAACAATTGCTATAGTCTAATTTTAAGATTCAATATGTACTAATCAGTTCATTATCGCGAAGAGAAACATTGCCCACGGAAGATGATGACTCCGGCGCGCGAATATGATGACCCACTAAACGATGACGTCTCTATTCATCCGCTACTCGAAGTCGACATCTCAAGAGAAGTATTTATCGTATAGGCTCTCTAGTTTCGTGGGATGAATTAACAATTGAAAGTGAATAGTGAAAACGCACGAAACAATAAAAAAGTGATGGGCGGGTTTGTATCCCGTACAATAGTGCCGTTCAAAAACCCTAGTTTTGGGCGGGTTTAGGACCAGCATAAAAATACCGTTTTTTTTTATTTTTCAGATCTGTTATTGCACTAGTTCTGAACCAGCACAAAGGAGCCGTTTTTTTCAGTCCTTAGTACGACTTTACAACCCGTCCAAATAGGTGAAAATTTTTGTGTACAGGTTCTCAACCCATCCAAATGAGCCGTTATTTGTGTACGGTTTCATAATGCGCACACAGTTTAAAAAAAACCGGGCCGGCTAGCTGGTTTGTAACCCACCGATACTGGGGTGCGCGACCGAACTTTAGGCGTGCGCAAACGAACCGCTCATTTTTATGGTCGGTGTTCTGAAATTTACCCTATTCCAAACTCCAACTCTCCGCACCATTCTCGAATTTTCTGCCCCCATAGAAGCTCCAAACTTTCTTCTCCCATGAGCCAGTGAACTCCACCCACACGTAGGATTTCCACTCCCTCAACTTACACTTATATGAGCGAACATCTCCAATGTTTGTTCGAGCAGTTTCGAGAACCAGGCTCCCAAATTTTGCTTCCATTGCTATTCAATCCCTAGCTAAAACCCTAGCAGGCGCAAACCCTTTAGAAACCCTAGCATCCACTTCGAGCGCCATTTCAGAACCACAGCTCGATTTGTACAATGCCATGAGCAATTTGAGATTGTACCACGACGGGAGGCCAAGGGGCTCGTTGTGGAGGGGGAAGAAGCTGATTGGTAAAGAGGCGCTTTTCGTGATTTTAGGAATGAAGAGGTTCAAAGATGATGAGGGGAAGCTTGATATGTTCGTCAAGAATCATGTTTTGAGGCTTCTGAAGTTGGATAAGATCGCCGTTCTTAACGAGCTTCAAAGGCAGGAGGAAACCGCTTTGGCTCTCAAGGTTAATTCCTTTCTTCCCTGAAACTAGGGTTTTGCTCCATTTTGTGATCTTGTTTTCAAAATATGCAGAGTGATGGTAGCTTCTGTCTTCTGATCAGTGTTCTAAAAAAACATTAGGCGGCCTATACGGTTGTCTAAGCAGTCCAGACGGACACCTAGGCACCGCCTAGGCGGGTTAAAACGCTAGACGGATGGGGACCGCCTAGGCTCCGTCTAGAAGGGATGGGGCCTAGAAGGGATTTTTAGAACACTGCTTCTGATTGTTGAGTTTTGAGATGTGAACTTTGCTCAATTATTCCTGTTTATAGCAATTTCTTTGGTTTACCTGGTCATGCTCTTCTCTTGATATTTGTTTAGTCTTGCTAAAGGGGCTTGAACATAGTTGGACTCTTCTTTGAGTAAGATTTGATATGTCAAAATGTTGTAGGAAATCTGTCGAATTGCACATGGCTAATTGCTTGATACATTCAGCCACTTTAGTAACAAGGAGATGATTCCTGCAATTTTAGTTTAGCATTGAAAAATATTGAATTTTTGTGTTGAAGTTTCCTTTGGAACAAGGAGGGATCTTGGCATAATTTCTTAATAAACTCGACTGTATAGCTTCGGTTTTTATCTTCCTAAACTGGACTTGATTGATTATGTTAACAGAAGATGAAATTTGAACTTATGAAAGATTTTTGTGGTTAGATGTTCAGGGTTATCCAAAAGGAGGACTGGTATGTGCCTGATGTTTATTTATACAAAGACTTGATCATTTCATTGGCAAGAACTAAAAAAATGGACGAGGTGATGCAAATGTGGGAAGACATGAAAAAGGATGACCTTTTCCCGGATTCTCAAACGTATACTGAAGTTATCAGAGGCTTCTTAAGGCAAGGATCTCCTGCAGATGCTATGAATGTATACGAGGATATGCTGAAGTCTCCCGAACCGCCCGAGGAGCTGCCCTTTAGAATATTGCTCAAGGGACTTTTGCCCCATCCACTTCTGAGAAACAAAGTGAAGAAAGATTTCGAGGAGATTTTCCCAGAAAGCCACGTCTATGATCCTCCAGAGGAGATTTTCGGGATGCAATGAGGTTTGCCTTTTTCTTATTATTCTGCCATTTGTCATATGCTTTTCTTAGTTTAAATTTTTATTCATATGCATTTCAGTAATGGTCTAGCCGTATTTCAGGAATCAGTCTGTAATGTTTGATGCAAATTTGGTGAGCGAAAAATTGTCATTGCTAGAATAGGTTGCTTTGGAGTTACTTGTTCTCTAGTCTGTCAAATTCCAGATGGGATGCGGTAGAAATTATACCCCTTCGAGTTCGTCTAAAACTCGACGGGGTCCAAACCCGCTAAAGTGATTGTTATATGATGAGAACGCAGCTTATGAATTGTTAAAGACATGGAAATTATCCTGCTGATCAAATCATTCATTTGTCATAGTACTACTTGCTGGTAGTGGTGATTGTGCGTCTTTGCTTTGTCTAAATGGCCATGAACACATGGATTAACTTTGTGTTTTTGTTGTATCAGCCTGGCAGACACGGTCACTGAAATCAACTAGACAAATGCGCTGTGTTTTTCAAATTCAGCTGTATTGAATGATCGCCTGCGTCAAATGAAAACAGATGCCGATTACAGAAGCGTGCTCAATATATCTGGAGACATAGGTTTCTCTGTGTCATTTTGGATTTCTTAGAGATGTTCTAGAAGTGATAATATATTTGATTTGTTGTTTTGGGTCAAAAAGCAAAGAGACATCCGATTTCCATGTCTTTTTTTCAAGCGTTGGGCAAAGAGACGGAAGTTTCATGGCTTATCTGAAAATTCTCTTGTATGGCTAATGACGGAGAAAGAACATCTATAGAAAGATCAAACTTACATTTAAATCAAAGTCCTCATCGTTGTAGTTACCAGTTACCCTTTAGTTTTGCTTGGCTGTTAGTTACTTTTGTCAGTATTAATTTCTCAATATTAACCTGTCCACAAATTTCTATCAAAGTCCAACCCCAAGGAAGAACAAGGACCATAACATGAGTAATGATTTATGGCTAGATGAGTAAACTTCAACGTGCACATACTTGTGATAACATTGTTGGAACTCAGAAAGGATTCAAAAAAACAGGGAAGCTTTTACCTTACCTTCATGAGAAACTCAGATTCCAAATGACAAATCACCCGTTTTTCCATTATTTTGGTGCCCCAATTAAAGAGAACCAAACTAAAGCATCAACAAAATGGCAATCTAACAATTCTGATCTCTTGAATCACACATCAAATTCTTAATAGTTGGAACTATCCCTAACCTGGGAATCTTTAGCAAGAAACTTCAAAATTATTCCAATGGAAGCATTTAAAAACCTCAAGCACCCCATCCTACCAAGCCCCTTTCATCGTCATCATCTTAGCCGCCTCCAGATCCGTACTTCTTGCCAAAGACGATCACCTGAAGCTTGTCGTACCCAGCCAGCACTCCAGCGCCTGCAACTGCACGCAGGATGTTTGCACCAGCTCCCTTGAAGAGGGACTTGGCACCCTCGTTCTTCAGGATCTGGTTGAAAGCGTCCAAGGAGCTCTTGTACTTGACAGCTTCACCGGATGTCATCATCATTCTTCTGCGAACGGTGTCAATTGGGTAGGAAGCCAATCCAGCACCAATGGTGATACCCCATCCAAGGAGGAAACTAGCAAGGAAACTATCCTGTAACATTTCAAAGAGCAAGGTGTTACTTGATTATACACACTTCATAATCACAATTTAAGCTTTGAATGCTTGTTTTCATAAAGTATTTTTGTTTTGTACCAAATACTCCCTGTCTCCTTCACAAATTACTCCCTCTGTTCACTAAATATTGCAATTAACTTTCTTTCAAACCTACATGCTATACAAATTTCTAATTTCTTACTTTCCCAAGCCAATGAATACAGAGAATATGAATACCTCAATATTACCAGATTCTAATAGCAAACCTCGAATATTACCAGACTCTAAATGATGATCACTTCCTAACAAAAGTTCAAAGCTAAACAATAATCCTTCCCAAAGGGACACATTATATCCTTTTTAACCAAGTCTAATGAAAACACTACACAAACCAAACATTGAAACTCATTTTAACCATAAAGCTACACTAGAACTAGAAACGCCTTTATAACATGGACTGCCAAAGAAGGCCTTAATATAAAGAGAGCAAACAACTTACCTGCATGTCTCCAGTCAACAGCACTGGTTTCAGAGAGTCATACATTCCAAAGTAAAGACCACGGTAGACAATGATTCCAACACACGAGATGTTGAATCCACGGTAAAGTCCAGCAACGCCATCAGATGCGATGGTCTTCTTGTAGACATCTACCAAACCGTTGAACTGCCTCTCACCACCCTTCTTTGCTGCCTTTGCATCATTGGCCAGCCTTGTTCGGGCATAGTCCAAGGAGTAGACAAATAATAGAGATGAGGCACCAGCAGCACCACCAGATGCCAAGTTCCCAGCAAACCACTTCCAGTAACCATCCCTGTCTTTCTTGAAGTTAAACAGCCTCTTGAAGTAGTCCTTGAAGGCAAAGTTGAGAGCCTGAAAAGCAAATATGAGGAAAAAATAAGGTTAAAATCAACATTCAAGCCAAAGAAACAAGGAAAATTACAATCAACTACAAAGTTACCAAATTAGATTTAAGTTGAACAATCATTGCAGAATTTATAACTTCAATCTACTCATCAGACTAAAGCAGCTCACATTCGAATAAAGTATTAGCAAAAAATTCATAAGCACAACAGGTTTTGTATTTGTAAAGCACAAACCAGTCCAAGATAACAAAACCATCAGCAAAAACAGACACTAAAGTACAAATATTAACATGAGCTCATTGTACAAAGATGAAAAGTATAAACAATTAACAGGGCATTCTAACAATTAACAGGAGAAAAACAACAAAAGTGAGAGAAACACTAACCTGAGTAGGGAAATATCTGATGACATTTGCAGTGTTCCCTCTCCACAGGGCAATCATGCCTTCATCCTTCATTGTTCGGGTAAAACAATCACCAATGCCCTTGTAGGGTTCTGACAACCTACCAGATTTGATCATCTCATCTTGGTTCTGGATCAGAAGCTTGACACGCTCGATGGGAGCAGCAGCCGTCTTGGAAACAGCCGCTGAAACTCCTCCCATGAGAAAATCAATCATGAAACCGGCAGCACCTTTCTCAGCAGGAGCCTGAACAAGGACCGGAGACGCAGGGAATGAAAGCGCAGCCAGGCCATTGGATTGGTATGCAGAAAACACCGGGTTCTGCAGAGCTCCATTGTAGTTGTGAGCAATGGAGGTCCTGGAGTGCAGGTTGGGAGACAGCTGAGAAGCCAGGTAGGACTGTCCACTCATCTTCTGGAAGATTGATGGATGCTTTGATCCATCAGCCATCTTTAGCCACCCGAAATGACAACCTGCAAGATAATAACCATAGCAGAGTTAAACATATAATACCGTATAGAAAAGGAAACAGATATTACACATTCAATTTCAATAAGCACATCCATATGAAAAGAATTGAGTTGAAATGCTTTCAAATGAAATCATACATCCCTAAATTTCAAAAAGTTACTGCATAGAATAGTTACTGATTCACAACTTTCGGATGAAATGATAAAATGTTGTTAATCTCTTGATGTGATCAATTACAACAATTTCAACTAGCTGCTGACTCAAGTATCCAAACCATCAAAAAGTTACAGAGGTTGATCACAAAAGCGCCGCTGATAATAGGAGAATCACTGATAAACAGATATAGCTACGTAATTTCTTACTAAAATCTAATTGCCACGATAATTCCAGAATAAAATCATACAACACTGATCTGATCAACTATTGTTTCTCTTAGAGACATAGAGGATATAAGAACGGCAACACTAGGCAAAGAAATATCATATCAACAGAAGAAACGCCTCAAAGTCACAATTGTCAACAGCCATAATTTCACAAGTAAGAGCTACGCAGCAGCAATTTCAACATTAGCAACCAGATCTACATTCCGTAGCAGAAAAAAACACCAAAAACACATGTCTCCAATAACTTCGCGATCTAGCTACAGAAAACAATTCCAGGAACGAATCATCAAAAGCGTATAAACAGGAGATTCCTCGACAGAAGAACACATAAAGGGAAATGTAGAGAAAGGAATCTGACCGGCAGAAGTCGTCAGAAGAGAGCAAAAACTGCGAAGGATGAGAAATGTGGGAATGCGCTTGTGCTTAAAAATGCCGAGGGCGATGGAGTTAGGGTTTTTGGTTAAATTACCAGCGTACCCTTGCATGGATCGTGGTTTTACAATTCTGTACGTCTACTTGTCTAAGTTGCGCTGGGGTATATTTCTTGAAGTGCGTGGGTCTGGCGAGAGCGATGGCACTTTGGTCGTCGGTCTCGAAAAATACAACGAACATGAGTTACATGATCATGTATTGAATAGATTAAAAAATGTGTAAGAGTTTGGCTCCGACCAATTTATTTCAGAAAAATGGGAGTGGACGGGCATATGTTTTAACTGATTATGATGTATAATTTTCTTCCTCCGGACCTTCATTGCTCCGGAAGTGTGGAGCGTCCTTGCATCTATATGGAGGTCGGCCCTCATCGTCGAGATTCCTGGTGGGTTTACGCCCTATGCAACGATGGAAAAGAAGTTGAAGGAAGTTTGGAAGCTGATCGGAAAGATGAGTTTAGTCGATTTACTGAAAGGTTACTATGTGGTCCGGTTTAAGACGGAACGCAATTGAGCCCATGCTCTGTCCGGTAGGCCTTGGACCGTCTTTGGTTGCTATCTCAGAATCAGGGTGTACGTGGTCACCGTCGTTCAATCCAGACACGAATGTCATCACGACGTCTTCTGCTTGGGATAGAGTTGCAAAGTTGCCGCTCTTGATGTATGAAGAAGGGGTTCTAATGGAGATCACAGCCAGGATTGGGAGGCCGATCAAGGTGGATACTAAACACCCTTCACTAATAGGGGCCGGTATGCCCGAGTTTGTGTGTAGATCAACCTCACAAAGCCTTTCAAGGGAGCATCCTGGATCGATCGGCAGCGGTTTTCCTTGGAGTATGAAGTGCGGAAAGGAGTGAGGAGAGAAGTGCAGGCAGTGATGTCAAGCGGTAATCAAGGGAGAGTCGAAGGAAACCTAAAAACGACGAGACAATCGTTGTTAGAGCGTCGACGGAAAAAGTAACGGTCACAAAAGATCAGCATAGGCCATGGATGGCAGCCCCGAGACGCTGACGACCTACCAAGAACATGGACAAGAGCCAAAATGCAGAGTCCACGACAGAGAGGGACATGAATAGGTTTTCGACACTTTAGGGAGACATGGATGTTAGAAAGTTCCAAATAGGCCCTAATAGTACGATGTCGAAAAACTTAGCAAAATAAGAAAGCTTGTTTGAACACTATTACTCCATTTTAGAAATAATCTATTACTATATACTAAAGCGGAATTAAATTCCGCCACCATATTGCGCCACATCACCCCTTTTATTAAAATAATATATTTTATATAAATTCTTTTGTGTTATATTTGGAAAACCTATCTTTTACTACTTGAAAATTTTATCTTTTGTCCTCTATATAAATTGAATGGTAAGTTGGACCGGTTATAATAATGCAAAATAATATATATAAAAAAATTCCACTACGTAAAAAATATATTGTTCAAGGGTTAATTTTTTTAAACTTTATATTGTTGTTCCGGTTATATTATCTTTTGTCCTCTATGTACAAGCATGTTAATTCTATATCCATTGTAAAGATATAGTATAACACGTTAACAAATTTAGCTAAGATATAGATTAAACATAATATATGTACGAATATCATGGTAAGCATGTTATATTATCTTTTCTCTAGACCATTAGTTGATTTAGTTCCCAATTTTTTTGAGATAACTTTGCCAATTAAAGATATGTACTTTTCCATCATTCTTTATATATGATATAGTTTTGTTTATATTCTTTTATAGTATTTATGATTTTCTTTTTTAATATTATTAAATATTCTCTATATTTTAAAATCAAATACTATATTAATCTAAATTTTTATTTTAAATGACTGATTTATTTATATAAGTTAGTTTATAAAATTTAATTTAAATTCCTCAACTTTTATCAATGTTTATGTATGTATAATAAAGTTAATATATAATATTTTTTTTTATATAAATATTTGATGATACACAAGAGTTATGTTATTTTATAATCTAAAAAAATACACGTCGTTTTTAAAAAATAATACATATCATAATATTTGTAATTATTATAATGAATTCATAAACAAAAAAATAAAAATAAATAACACCCCGTACAAGGTGCGGGTCATTTGCTAGCTACTAACTAATTCTAAAAGTAAGGTACAATTAGTGTCCATGGGATTCAGAATTGTGACCTAGAGGGTACTACGGTACTACCCTAAGAACTTAAGTGTCAAACTCGATGTTCAAAAGCTCCCAGGGCTCGAATTTAGAATCTTTAGTTAAGGTACGTAGTGATCTATACTACCTATAGTATAAAGCGGAGACAATGTCTTCACAAAAATTTGCACCACGTGTCATTTCAATAATAAAATATTCAGTCGGGCCCTACTTTATACAAATTAGTTAGTTAGAATCTAATATAATCTTATCCCGTAAAAATTGATTAAAATTTACCAAACATTATGAATTATCCTGAAAATTATAAATTATCACTTACCAAGAATTAGTTATAATCTTCCCATAAATATTACTATTTAATAAAACATGATATTTATCATAAAGTAATTTTTTGTCATTGACATTACGTATCTATATTAAATTGGATTTGTGATTACCCGTACATGGTACGGGGGTTAAACTAGTAGACCCTAAAGATAAAGATTTACGGAATAATAAACCCTACAGATACAGGTTTGCGGGAAAAAAAATCTTATAACAACATAATCAGATGAGAGAATTTGAATGGGCAAGCAGATTACACCCCAACTCTCAATGGCAAAACACCTGGTAGTTGAAAACTTGAAAACACCATCAGAAGGGGGATAAAATTAAAGATGAAACTCAAATTCCAGAAGTCAAATAAACTTCAACATTATTGTTGAAACAATCCATTAACTGCGAAACGTTGGCAGTAAACTTCAACATTATTCCCATCAAAGTACTTAGAAACCTCAAGCACTATCCCACCAGCCCAAGGATGACTTCGATCCATTGGGTTCTTCATTAAGGAAAGACAGACAAGAAAACATCCTTTGTTACAACTAAAAGAAACACCCTAAAGTAGACCAACATCAAAGTTCTGGTCATAGGATGATGAACATAATCTGCCAAAATGTCTCTGAATCCTGCATTTACCGGCCCAGCAACTCCATTTAAGAGGGGTTTGGCACCCAAGGAGCTCCTGTGCTTGATGGCTTGGGCAGACGTCGTCATCATTCTTCTATGAACAGCATCAATAGGGTAGGAAGCTAACCCAGCACCAACGGTAATACCCCGTCTAGCGAGGAAACTATCCTGTAACATTTCAAGGGTCGGGAGTAGTTGCATGAATTACTTGATCACATGCACATTCTTATCATATTTGGTAATGAATGAAAATTCTTAACATACATGCTTCATTTATGTATGAAGTAATCTGTATTTTCTTATCAAATTATTGTTTATGAATACGTATTTTCAGAACACAACAGCCTAGGGCTAGAAAACCATCACCAAAAACAAGAGAGCTGGAGCACAAATATTATGAGGAGTCAGAATATGATCAGATATGCTTCATCCATGAGCACATCATACAAACATCAAAAAATATATACATGACATTCTACACACGAGACAGGAGAAACTAAAGCTTTCATATAGCACAGTAACAGCAGGAAGGAAACTACCAACCTGAGTAGGAAAAGGTCTCATGACATTCATAGTGTTTCCTCTCACAATCATGCCTTCATCCTTCATTGCTTGGGTAAAAGCACGGAATGAAGGCGCAGCCAGGCCATTGGATTGGTTCCGCAGAGCTCCATTCATCTTCTGGAGGATAGATGGAATCTTTGATCGAACAGCCATGTTTAGCAACCCAAAATCACAACCTGCAAGATAATTACAGTAAAACTGAGTTAAAGCATGTACAATCATATCGAATAAAAACACCAATGATTTCTATAGTAAATAATGTACATGAATATCTATAAACCAACACAGATCTTTGGAAATTTGATCACTACATAAACAATCAAAAATAAATTGTGTTTCATGCCAACTTCCATTTCAGTATGACATTGAATTGACATGCTTTCAAATGAAGATTAACCAATTCAAAGATGAGGTGATAGCAAAAGAGTCACTGATGATGTCTAGCCACCCGATTGTTCCCTAAGATAATCATAATTTCGTGTCTACAAAATCGCAGGAATACATCATACCAGGCTAGATCATATCAAAATGGCAGATTCAGGCGAAAAAGTATGATATCAACATAAGAAAAAACCTCAAAATCACCACTGCCTAGAGCGAAATTTCACAAGTAAATCTACATAGCAGCGATTTCACACATATTAGGAAACAGATCTAGATCTCCGGTGCAGAAAAAACAACAAAAACACCTGATCCAATGATCTCGCGACCGAGCTACAAAAAGCATTTCCAACAACGAAGCAAAGATAGAGAATATAAACAGTGACTTCCTCCAAGAAGTAAAAGTCGCAGATCTAACGAGTAGTGATGGAAACGTAGGGAGAAAGATCTGACCAGTCGAAGTCGTCGGAAGAGAGCAAAAACTAGGAAGGATGGAGAAAGTGGAAATGCGCTTCACCGAATGATCGAGATAGTTAGGGTTTTCGCACCGTGGATACACAAGGGAGAGCTTGGGAGTTGATCGATCGGAAGCATTCGACGGGCAACATCAATCAAACCCTAACATCGGAACCCTAGAGACCTACTAGTCCTCTACAACACCCGCGATCCATCGGGACGATAATATCAATCAATAGAAAGACACAGGATGAAGGCAGAATTTGAACGATCAAAACACCTTACCGAGACGGAGCCAGAAGCCGAGAAACCTCTATCGCTTTCTTCTTCGATTTCGGAAAACTTGTTTAGGGAAGAGTCTCGAACACAGCCTGTAGGCATTTAACTCTCAAGCTTTTTGAACCGGTTAGGATTAATCGAGTCGGACTGGGATGAACCGGTTATTAAAGTCCTTGAACAGATATGAAATATTCACAAGATGTCTGTAGAATATTCACAAGCCTTTTTATCTTATTTTATATATTAAGGGTTGATCTCACCTGATCTTCTTTCTATTTAATTCTAATATTAGTTTAACAATCATTAAGTATTTAAGTCATTGACTCGTTAGATTGATCCGAAACTACACAATAACTTGCTAGAAACCGACTCGACTTGACTTGACATATAACCCAATTAATCCGAACCCCGAACCGCCCCATTTTAAAGGAAAATGCGCAAGTTTTGGCGAGAAATCAAGTCGCATCCTACGTGGCATGGACCCCGTCAGCCAACGTGTAAAAGCAACAAATAAAATAAAAAATCCCGTAAGAGCAGATCTGGAGACCTCCCTCCTTGTGCAATCTTTCTCCAGAACTCCGACCTCCCTCCTTGTGCAACCTTCGACTCTCGGCCCTCCTTCCCGACCGCGTCGCCACCTTTGCACCGGATCGCCGCCGTCACCTCCAGATCCGAAATCGCCACCGTCACCTCCCTCCTAGTGCGACCTTCGACTCTCCGCCGTCCAACCCTTCCTATATAATTAAGTTCCTTCAAAATGTAGGAAGGATTTCTAAAGTCTGATGTCCTCCAAAAGAGATTGAAAAATCTATGAAGTTTGAAAAATATAAGATTTTTAATACAAAATTTTCAGTCAAACACATGTATCTTATTAACTTTGTAGGATTTTTTTCAAATCCATGTGAACAAGTATTAATATATAAGCTGTTCAAAATATAAAATAAGCATGAAAATCTGTTTCAAAGCAAAGCATTCAAATTTTAATTTAGATAATAAAAAGTTCATAAACCGAATATAAGATTCAAAGTAAATCCTCTAAATGTTAAAATACATAAAATGTTCATAGATGTTAGAATAAGAACAAATATATCATCTCACAACATCAAAAAGGTGACATGTTTAGTGAAAGACTTTATGTTTTTGACAAGTGAAACTAGTTCATGGATCATAATTTTTCAAGAAGTAAATAAGCTTGTCTATTTTCTTTTTGATAAGACCATCAACAGACTAAAAATCCACTTACTCCACTTTTACCCCTACTAATAATTATTCTCACACACACGACTGTTTTGGCTAGAATTGGTTCACAAGAAAGACTCAACTTTAGCCTAAATCGGGCTCGCCAATCCTTGATCAGAGATTACAAAGAGAGCGTATGTTTCTTAGGCTTTCAATGTGTAACCAACCTCTCCTATCGCTTCCTAATATCTTCTAACTTATCCCTCCATCGAATCCCGCTTTTTGGGCTCTTCCAACCGCTCGGCCACGATCTCTGCCCGCCAGCTGTTGTGGACTTTCCCACCTGCTCACGTCCTTTGTCCTGATCGTCCTTCAATTTGGACCTTTTCTCATGTATTGGACTTCCTGCTCCTTATGAAATAATGCAGGTGAAATGGGCCTTTGGGAATCAATTTATGGGGCCCAACAATACCCCCGAATCAGGTTTCAGACTTGCTGTGCAAGCTGGTCGAAACCTGATTCGCTAACACTTCGATCGAGTACCCCGGCCTATTGAGATTGAGTAGCCATATCCAACCATAGTGTCTAGGATGGTGAATCTGTCGGGAGTTGAGTCGTCGTCGAAGTCTCTATTGATTGGATTGGTGGGCGTATGCTAGACGGCGCTAGCGATCACTTGCTTCTCTATCGAGTTCTCGCTTTGATGTTGCTTGTGTGGTCTCTAGCGAGTACTTGCGGTGTCTAGCATATAATGTGCGATAACTAGCGAAGAGGGTGCGTTAGTCAATGACTGACAAACGATAGCTAGCGAACGACTAGTAATAACTAGCGGTTACTAGTGAAACAGATTTTAGCTAGCGTGGCTAGCGAGTGGTAGGTGAGCTAGAGTATTCTAGCACCTCGTGAGTGTTCTAGAAGTTTCGTGTGACTAACAGCGAGCGACAGACTAGCTAGCGAGCGCTAGTGTGCATTTGGTAGCAAGTGACAGATTAGCTAGCGTTTGAGCTTATGTCAGTAGGCAGAATCGATTGTAGCTAGCCAGAGCTACCGATCAACTTGCGACAACTAGCGAAGCGGTTGTAGCTAGCCAGAGCTAGCGGTGAACTTGCGGCAACTGGCGAATCGGTTGTAGCTAGCTAGAGCTAGCTGTGAACTTGCGGCAACTGGCGAATCGGTTGTAGCTAGCTAGAGCTAGCGGTAAACTCGCGACAACTGGCGAATCGGTTGTAGCTAGCTATGAATTGTTAGGTACCCATCGGTAGGAGATTTTCATGCGACAGCTGGCGAAAGATCTACCCAGGCGGGAGCTTCCCAGGGGCGGTAATTGGCGTATAACTTGCGACAACTGACGATTAATCTTGCGACATCTGGCGGATGACATGCGACAACTGGCGGATGACTTGCGACATCTGGCGGATATCTCGCATCATCTGGCAAATGGTTTGCGTTTTCTAGCGAAGCTCGCGTTTTCCAGCGGAGCTCGTGCTTTCTAGCGAAACTAGAACTTGCGTTATCTAGCGAAATGTGCGTTATATAGCAGAACTTGCGTTATCTAGCAAAACGTGCGTTATCTAGCAGAACTTGCGATATCTAGCGAGACTTGCGTTATATAGCAGAACTTGCGTTATCTAGCAAAACGTGCGTTATCTAGCAGAACTTGCGATATCTAGCGAGACTTGCGTTATCTAGCAGACTTGCGTTATCCATTCATATTTGTCTATAGTATCACTTTGTCATTTGGATTTAACAAGAAATCGGGTTCATTATGTCACCCTGAAAGTTCAGATCTAATATTTGTTCGTTACGGTAATAGTCCATCAAGAACTAATGGACAGAGAATTTGGTCCATAAGTTTTGTATGGAAGATTATAATTTGTGCTCTCATTTTTTTGGGTACGATCTTTAATTCGGGTAGTAAAAATGGATGGACAAGGCACATGTGTTACGAGCATGTTAATAAGTCGAACTTGGTCCATTATTTTTTAATGGACAACCTAAATATATCCACTAGTTTTTTATGGACAATCAAAAACTGTCTATTTATACGCTATAAACAGATTTACCTATGCGATAAACAAAGACCATCGTTTTTTTTAGCTATTTGGAAGTACTCGACCACCTGGGGAGTAGTTTTATCGCCGAGCACTTTGCCAAGCTCTTAAGGTTAGGAAGAGGATATGGTTTAGGAATTACAATAGTTTAGGACTTTTTTGCATTTTATCGTAAACTTGAACAATAAAAGCTTTACAAAAGAGAAAACTAAACTAAACTGATCAGAAGTGGGATTCCGAATGTGCAAGAAGTTGACAAGAATTTTGATTTGAAAACTAAATTGCAAGAGAAAACTAATAACAATATGGTTGATGGGAAAATGTGAATGTGCAAGCAAATTCTACCCCAAAAAAATCACAATGGCAAAACCAATTGGTAGTTTTCAACTTTGAAACATTACGAGGGGATGAAAAATAAAGATGAAACTCAAATTCCAAAGGGTCAATTACCCGTTTTTCCATATTATTATTATTATCGTGCCCAGATAAAGGACAACCAAACTAAAGCAGCAACCGGAAATCGCAATTCAAAAATTCAGATCTCTCGAATCTGGACATCAAATTGTTGTAACTATCCCTACATTGGGAATATTTAGCAAAAACCTTCAATATTATTTTAATTAGAGTATTCAAAAACCTCAAGCACCCATCCTACCAAGCCCCTTTCATCGTCATCATCTTAGCCGCCTCCAGATCCGTACTTCTTGCCAAAGACGATCACCTGAAGCTTGTCGTATCCAGCCAGCACTCCAGCGCCTGCAACTGCACGCAGGATGTTTGCACCAGCTCCCTTGAAGAGGGACTTGGCGCCCTCGTTCTTCAGGATCTGGTTGAAAGCGTCCAAGGAGCTCTTGTACTTGACGGCTTCACCAGATGTCATCATCATTCTTCTGCGAACGGTGTCAATTGGGTACGAAGCCAACCCAGCACCAATGGTGATACCCCATCCAAGGAGGAAACTAGCAAGGAAACTATCCTGTAACATTTCAAAAAGCAAGGAGTTACTTGATTATACACACTTAATAATCACATTTTTAACTTTGAATGCTTGTTTTCATAAAGTATGTTTATTTGGTACCAAGTACTCCCTGTTTCCTTTACAAATAACTCCTCTGTTCACTTGATAATATTGCAATTAACTTTCTTTCAAACCTACATGCTATACAAATTTCTAATTTCTAATTTCTTACTTTCCCAAGCCAATGAATACAGAGAATATGAATACCTCAATATTACCAGATTCTAATAGCAAACCTCAGTATTACCAGACTCTAAATGATCATCACTTCCTAGCAAAAGTTCAAAGCTAAATAATAATCCTTTCCAAAGGAAAACATTATATCCTTTTTAATCAAGTGTAATGAAAACAGTACACAAACCAAATATTGAAACTCATTTTAAGCATAAAGCTACACTAGAACAAGAAATGCCTTTATAACATGGACTGCCTAAGAAGGCCTTAATTACAAAGAGAGCAAAAAACTTACCTGCATGTCTCCAGTCAACAGCACTGGTTTCAGAGAGTCATACATTCCAAAGTAAAGACCACGGTAGACAATGATTCCAACACACGAGATGTTGAATCCACGGTAAAGCCCAGCAACGCCATCAGATGCGATGGTCTTCTTGTAGACATCTACCAAACCATTGAACTGCCTCTCACCGCCCTTCTTTGCTGCCTTTGCATCATTGGCCAGCCTTGTTCGGGCATAGTCCAAGGAGTAGACAAACATTAGAGATGAGGCACCAGCAGCACCACCAGATGCCAAGTTCCCAGCAAACCACTTCCAGTAACCATCCCTGTCTTTCTTGAAGTTAAACAACCTCTTGAAGTAGTCCTTGAAGGCAAAGTTGAGAGCCTGAAAAGCAAATATGAGGAAAAAATAAGGTTAAAAATTCAACATTCAAGCCAAAGAACCAAGGAAAATTATCAATCAACTACAAAGTTCCAAGCTTAGATTTAAGTTGAACAATCACTGCAGAATTTATAACCTCAATCTACTCATCAGATTTGCATTTACGGTTCCTTAAATCCCACTTATTTAAAGCAGCTCACATTTGAATGAAGTATTCGCAAAAAAAACATAAGCATGACAACATTTTGTATTTGTAAAGCACAAACCAGTCCAAGATAGCAAAACCATCAGCAAAAACAGACACTAAAGTACAAATATTAACAGGACATTCTACCAACAAAAAAAAAGAGTAAGAACTTGTGTAGGACAGTAAAAACAAAAGGAAGAGAAAAACCGACCTGAGTAGGGAAATATCTGATGACATTGGCAGTGTTTCCTCTCCACAGGGCAATCATGCCTTCATCCTTCATTGTTCGGGTAAAACAATCACCAATGCCCTTGTAGGGTTCCGACAACCTACCAGATTTGATCATCTCATCTTGGTTTTGGATCAGAAGCTTGACACGCTCGATGGGAGCAGCAGCCGTCTTGGAAACAGCAGCTGAAACTCCTCCCATGAGAAAATCAATCATGAAACCGGCAGCACCTTTCTCAGCAGGAGCCTGAACAAGGACCGGAGACGCAGGGAATGAAAGGGCAGCCAGGCCATTGGATTGGTATGCAGAAAACACGGGGTTCTGCAGAGCTCCATTGAAGTTGTGAGCAATGGAGGTCCTGCAGTGCAGGTTGGGAGACAGCTGAGAGGCAAGGTACGACTGCCCACTCATCTTCTGGAAGATCGATGGATGCTTCGACCCATCAGCCATGTTTAGCCACCCAAAATGACAACCTGCAAGATAATAACAGTAAGAAAATAATCAAAACATGTTAGAACAATATAGAAAAACCCAATGGCTTTATATTGCTACTATATATATAAAACGGTTCTTCAACAATCAACCCAATATAAGCAATCCCGCTTGAATTCTAGTATGTAATCGGGTTGACATGCTTTCAATAAAGATACAACAATCACAGCAAACACAAATATGGGACACAAATATGAGGTGATCAAAACCAAAATTTGCCACGTAATTTTTCCTTAAACTAATCGTGGAATTCAGTTTCTACGAAATTGCAGTAAAATATTATACAATACTTTGATCTGAGCAGCTATTGTTTCTCTTAGAGACGAGCATGCAAGAATGGAAGTTTTAGGATTAAAACATCGGCAGAAGAAACAAAAATCTAAAAAAATCACGATTTCTACATCAAAGAAGAGCTACGTAGCAGCAATTTCACAAACAAGAGCTAGATCTAGATTTTCAGAATAGCAAAACAAAGAAAACACCAAAAACACCAAAAACACCTCTATTCCAGTAATTTGGCGATCTAAGCTACGAATAACAATTCCAGGAATAAATAATCGGAAGCATATAAACATTCAATTCCTCAAAGGAGAAATACAGGGGTAGATATAAACATTCAATTCCTCAAAGGAGAAATACAGGGGTAGATATAAACATTCAATTCCTCAAAGGAGAAATACAGGGGTAGATCTATGGAGTATAGGGGGAATGGAGGGAGAGAAATCTGACCGGTAGAAGGCGTTCAGAAGAGAGCAAAAAACGCGAAGGATGAGAAAAGTGGAAATGCGATTGTGCTTAAAAATGCCGAGATCGGGGGACTTAGGGTTTTGTGAAATTACGTGCGTACCCTTGCATTGATCTTGGTATTTACGATTCTGCTGTAGATTTTTCTCCAGGAAAAATGGAAGTTTCTTATTTTCGTTTAATTTATTAATCCTTCTTGTTCGATTGGTGTCCCAACGCTTTCGGAAAAGGTCGGGCCTGGACGGTGGACCTGAATCTTTTATTATTATTATTATTGTCAACAAATTAGCGGCTGCAGCCCCCAAGGGAATTATAAGACGTACAACAAGGATGGGTCAATTCGACAAAAAATAAAGGATGGGTTAATTTAGATAAACAAGTAAAAACAAAAAAAAAATCATAAATTGATATCACACTGAAGCAATCATACACAATTTGGTAAGACAATCAATCATATTTTAAGGAACACAATTTGACAACACAATTAGGTAACAGAAGATTTGCGTTGTACAACAAGTTAACGTATAAATGTTTCGGTTAATCGAATCGGCTAAGGTTTAGATTTAGAACAATTCTTAAATCAAACTACACATATACACCTGGCGTTACTCGGGTCAGTAATTCAATATTAATTTGTATGGTTTTTGTCATATGTCTATGTAAGGCTGTGTATCCGGTCCGGTCCAACCCTGCGGACCGGGAATTCCACAAACATGGACCGGGAACCGGACCGGATCAGATCAATTTTATTTTTTAATATAATATATTTAATTTAAAATTATTTTTTTGATTTTTATATTAAAAAAATCATTTATATTAATAGATTTTATTTTTTTAATATGTTTTAATATATTTTATATAAAATATATTAAAAATAATAAAAAATCTTATTAATATATACATTTTTTATACATAATAATATATTCCAGTCCAACCCGGTCCGGACCGAAAAAATCCGGGTATGGACCTGACCAGACCGGAACCCGGAATCTGGGAAAATGATGGACCGGGACCGGACCGGTCCGGGTTAAAAATGCACAGCCCTATGTCTATGTGGTTAGGGTTTAAATATGTTTATTGTCAAATTTCAATTTCATGACCTTCTTAATAAAAATTATGAACACTTCGACCCAAAAAAGAAAATTATGAACACATAGATTGGTTTACGACGGTGGTGACTATGATCGGGTCAACTCAATTAAAAATCTATTATATATATTTAAAACCACTAAGGATTAGAAGCCTCACATTATGCCACCTAGGATTAATTCAAATGGCGTTCCCACATTAAGCCACGTCAGATTTTTACACATGTCATTAAATCAATGTGCCACATCATACTATATTAATATTAATTATACCAAATCATATAAATTTATCCAGATCACATATATTTGTCCATGTCACTATACATGTGTCATTTACATCATTTGATTACAATATATACATGTTCAACCAATTAATATTAAAATCAAACGCTTTTTTGCCCGGTTATTTCGACCCCGAGATCGAATACTCATCTTCCTGAATGAAGTTCTTACCCCGTTTATTTCGACCCCGAGATCGAATACTCATCTTCCTGGATGAAGTTCTTACCCGTTGCTTTCGACGTCGAGATGAGTATTCATCTTCCTCGATGGAGTTATTGACCGATTACGCCGACCTCAATTTCATTTATTGTCTACCCGTTGCTTTCGACGTCGAGATGTGTATTCATCTTCCTCGATGGAGTTATTGACCGATTACACCGCACTGACTTCGATTTCGATTATTGTCTACTAATAATTTTCGGTCTACTCCACCCAAATCCGCCAAGTTGTTGCTCCGCCCCTACCATTGCGTTAGAGAAGAGAGATAGAACAAAAACGTAAACATAAGGAATATGGAAAGTTAAGAGCTTTTATTGCCTGCATAAGCTCATAATTGGAATTGGCATCAAATGACATACATATCTCCATCCGTCGATCAAGTACACACCTCCTCTTAGTTAGAGGGTTGCTAAACGTCACCCAAAAGCAAACATCACCATTTTTTTTCCAAGTTTACCCCCAAAACCATACTAAATTTACAAAGAAACCCACAATTCCCCTTCTTCTACCTTATAATTACACTAAACAACCCGATACTTCATCTCCCTTTCTATTTCTGTGAAATATGCAAGGACGTGGCCGTGGTTAGAGTCCTGCCAGATGCCGCCGGGGGGTTGACGCCGGCCTGGAACGTGACGGCGGCGATCAGGGCGGAGACGATGAGGAGCACGTTGCGCATGTCGGTGTGGGGGTCGTTGTGCTTGTTGTATTTGAAGCGGCGGAGCCAGTTCATGCCCGCACGCCGGTGGCGGTGGTAGTGGGGGTTGTTGGTGTGGTGGTTGGTATCGCTGTTGGGTTAGAGTTCGATCTGTGGAGATGGAGCCATGGGAGGGGGATTGGTGATGGAATTGGGGGTTTGGTGAGTTTGGGTTTCTGGGATTAGTGTCCGGTTTTATGGTGGGAGGGGGAGTTGACCGGTGAGTTGACTGGGAAAAGGGGATTGGGGGAAGATGAAAAGGGGATTGGGGGAAGATGAGTGCATCTGGGTTTATCAATTGCTTGGCAAGGTAGAGCTTTTTTCTTTGGGTTTCTATTTTCCCCCATTTTTCCCTTTTTTTTGTGGGTGTTTATTTGTTAAGGATATTTAAGTCCAAGTATGTAAATTGGTGATGGAGTTGGCGCTTGTCGCATCAACTCACTGGTTGAGCACTCATGGTAGTACCATGAGGTCTCGGGTTCGAGACTCTAGGGCGGCGGTTTGCCCTATTTCCTTTAGAGCTGGTTAGTAACCAGTTCTCATCCCTTGTAGATGCTCTAGGCGAGCTCAAGTAGTACTTGCGGCGACCCTAATCCTTACCTTATCAAAAAAAAAAAAAAAAAAATTGGTGATGGAGTTGGGTGATGTTTAGCATTTATGCTTAGTTAATTGCCATCACTTTGATTTTAGCCTTTTCAAATTCTAAGTAAGTAAGATATTTAAGATTTGGTAAAAAAATCCATTTAATTGGTTAAGGAAATTAATTTGAATGCCAACAAATTTTTAAGTCAAAAGATATCAAAGATTTGGTAAAACAAAATCCATATAAATCGGATAGGGAAATGACTTAATGTCAAAAAAAAAAATTAATAAATCATTTTTTTTGTTTCTAAAGTCAATTTAAAAGATTGGATATCTATTTGGTTAAAAAAGATTGAATAGCTAGAAGTTAAAATATTTGATATTTTTTTTTTGGTCGAAAAATATTTGATAATTTAATTAACTCACGATTGTATGTAAATTTCCAAAAACCATTGTCAACTAATTGTATGGAAATTTCCTAAAATAAATTGATCAGATACTAAAATACATCATCATAATTAGACCTGTCAAAAGCTGACCCGACCCGTAAACCCGACCCGACCCGACCCGAAATGTCTAGGGTTTCAACCCGAAAATTTGAACCCGAAACCCAGTTTCAACCCGAACCCGATAAACCCGAAAATTTAGGGTTAGGATCAGGGTCAAACCCGCTGGGTCAAGAAATCTATAAGGCGGTAAACTTATTTTAGAATACACTCTATCATAACTATATACTAAAGCGGAGGTTAGATTTAATATTTAGCCCGACACGTAGTACTTTCTCATTGGACCACGTCACCCATCTTTAATAAAACAATTCAATTTATTTGATTGGTTGAAATTTCATTGTAGACCCCACATTTGATATCTTCTTATCTAACCAATTTTTTTAAAAAAACTTTATCTAATATATTGCTTGAAATAAAACAATATATGCTGCACAAAAAAATCTAACAAAAACAAATCTATCTAACTAATATATCCAATTCAAATATGAAATTTATAAGATATAAAACATTAAATTTATAATAACAATTAATGAAATTGTTATATGTGCAAAACTAATAAAAATAAATAATTAAAAAAAGATACTTCATAATAACAATTAATGAAACATGGATAATTTATTTAATTCAAGTCGTGCCCTCCCGGGCACGGGCACTGTTACTAGTTATAATGAGATGACGGATTGACGGGTAATTGTGCACCCAAAGGTTTTAATTATATTACAATATATAAAATTTAGTTTATAAAATTATGATAAATTTTATTATTAAAATATTTAAAAATAATATTTTGTTATTATATTTTATTATTTAAATAATATTTTATTTAAATTTTAATCAAAAAATTGATACTCTTGACCCGTTGGGTTGACCCGACCCGACCCGAAAACCCGAAACGACCCGACCCAGTTTGACCCGTAACCCGATTGACCCGAACCCGAACTCAACCCGAACCCGAAACGACCCGACCCGAACCCACCCGACCCGACCCGATTGACAGGTCTAATCACAATGTAATCTTTATAAACTGAAAGATTTGATGGGCTTGACGGGCAGATGGTTATTATAGTAGAACAAGATATGGTGGAGGTGGTGGAGCAAGGTTGAATATTATGGAGGTAGAGGATAAGTAGTATGTAATCTTTTTACTAATTAATTTACGTGAATAATTTTTAATTATATGTAAATATGACATGGAATTATTTCAAATTATGGATATGAGTTGTATATGACGTGGACAAAATTATAAGACGTGGCTTAACTTAATAAATAAGTATTAAATGACATGGCTTAATGAAAGGGTGACATGTGTAAAAAATCTTAGGTGGCTTAATCTAGAGTCGCCATATGGCAAATGATGATATGGCTTAATACAATGGTTTTAATCCTTATTGCTTTTAAATTTATAGAATCTTTTTAGCAAGAATGTTTTTGACCATATTCACAATCCTTTTCTACCACAAAACTGTATTTTAAGATATTTTAAATGTATTTTAGTTATCTATTTATATTAAAAAATATATATTATGTGATTATAAATATATTTTCAAGATATTAGGGTTCGTTAAGGATTACAATAATGATTATGTAAATAACTATTTTACCTAAGATTATCCAACTTTAGTTAACCAAATATTATGTATAACAAAATAAATCTGGAAAGTTTAATGATGATGTTTAAAATAACCGTATCGATTTGAAATTATAAAAGAGAAATAGTTACAAAATTAGCTAATCTAAATCTTTTCCATGATATTATAAATTAAATTTTTTTACTGATAATGTTTAAAATTGTAGTTAAAACTGTTTAAGTTTTTTAGTTGCTAATATTATCCTATTTGGAAAATTCATGACCATTTAAATTTGGAAAATTGATCATATCCTATATCGTATCTTTTATTTCTTTTTAAAATAGTTTGAGTAATTATAAATTATTTAGAAGTTAATCGCGACTCTCCCTATAAGATTACAATTGATTATAATTGGGGAAGATTTCGGATAATTGTTTCTACCAAAGAAAGATTACGGATAATTGAAGATATTTGTTAATTTATCTACGTTTTATTTTAGTTAACAGATCTTTTGTTCAGATTACAACCTCCGTAATCCTTAATCAGTCTGTAATTATGTATTTTTAAGATATTGAAAATTTATTTTAGTTAGCTATTTGTGTTAAAAAAAATATTTTACGTGAGTATAAATATTTTTGTAAGATATTTAAGGATGTTTCAAAATAATTCAAGATAATCATGATTCTTTTTTAAGAGAATTTTTTAGCTTTAGCAAGTTTTTTCTGAAAAGAGTTGACAGTTGGCATGAATAGACACCTTTAGCAAAACCTATGTAAAGGAGATGATTAATTTTTCTATATTGGATAAAGTTTTCTAATCGATCAAGAGATTTATGTCTACATTTAAGTTTTATTTTCAAAAAAATTTATATCTTTAAATATCTATGAAGATATTTATACTATTTGATCAATTATAGGAAGACGAGTGGTTGGATAATTACAAGTAATGATAAATATTTTTTCGTGTACAATAATTAAATATATTCAAATGCTTACGATCTTATAAAAATATAAGTCAAATTTTTACAAAATCCGCGCTAGACGCGGGAAAGTAAACTAGTGAAAATAATTTATTTAATTTAATTTATTCAAAAGGAGTTTTATCCAAACTACCCTCCATAGTCCATATCCTTCATTATGAGCCATATACCCCCTCTTTTTTTGGTGGGGGAGCCATATACCCCCTCTGCTATGTGCTAGTATCAATGTTTTATGGGTCAAACGTATGTATTTTTTATTTTAGTTGTAGACTTCAAAATATGTGGGGGCAAATCTATGTGTTTTTTTTTATTTTATTTTAGTTGTAAACTTCCATATTTATTTAGTTGTACACATATGTATTTTTGAATATCATGATCATGTTTATAGGGGGCAAACTGTGTGCTTAGTTTTTGAAGATCATGATTTGTCTTATTTTCATAGGTCTATTATCAAAAAAAATACAACAACAACAACATTTACCCAGAGGAAAACCCGCAAACGCAGGATCTGGGGGGTCAGGAAGGGGGCATTCCAGACCTAGATGGAATGCGCCCAGAACAACCCAAGAGTAAACACTCAATACACTTAAACTAAAAAGCCTAAACACAACAAAACAACTAACACTGAAGCAAAACTAAATTGAAAAAAGAAAAGCAAATGGAAAGAAAAGAAGAAAATAAGACTAAGACTAAACTAAACAAAACCACGCAAAGCGCCACCAACAAGCAAATTAGTTGTCTAAAACCGTGATCTTCTCCCTCCAACGCTCTCTGCACTGCGCCAACTCGACAGAAATACCTAACAAGCTGATATCTTGCATTATGTTGTCCATCCAACGCTTCTTCGGGCGACCTCTAGCTCTCCTGAACACCTCTAGCTCCAACCGCTCACATCTTCTAACTGTAGCATCGGGACTACGCCTCTGTACATGACCAAACCAACGGAGTCTCGCTTCCCGGAGTTTGTCCTCTATGCTAGCCACCCCCAGTCTGCTTCTGATTTTCTCGTTCCTAATCTTATCCAACTTTGTGAGACCACACATCCATCTGAGCATTCTCATTTCTGCGACTGCCAGCTTCTGCTCCTGGGCCTTCGTCGTTGGCCAACACTCTGCTCCATAGAGAATCGCAGGCCTAATAACAGATCTGAAGAACTTTCCCTTGAGCTTGAGCGGGATCTTCTTGTCGCACAGAACCCCTGAAGCCGTTCTCCACTTCTGCCAACCTCTTTGAATCCGAGACCTAACATCCTCGTCAATACACCCGTCGTTTTGCAAAACTGATCCCAAATGTTTACAGCTATTCTTCTTCGCAATCACTTCACCTCCTAGACGCACCTCACTCCCAGACTCATCCTCCTGACCGAAAATGAACTCCATGTATTCTTGGTTCTGCTTAACATAAACCCCTTTGATTCTAACCTCTCTCTCTCTCCAAGCTTCCAATTTGACACTAACTTCAGCTCTAGATTCTTCCACCAAAACAATGTCATCTGCGAACAACATACACCTTGGAACCTCTCCCTGAATGTCTCTCGATAGAACATCCAAAATAAGAGTGAATAGAAAGGGACTCAGCGCTGATCCTTGATGGAGACCCATGCCCACTTCGAAAAATTCTGTATCCCCTCCTTGCGTGCAAACACTTGTCATCGACCGCTCATACATGTCTTGAATGACTCTGATAAACGAATGAGACACCTCTTTGGCTTCCAGACATTCCCAAATCAGCTCTCTAGGTACCCTGTCATAGGCTTTCTCCAAATCCACGAACACCATATGCAGATTCC
Organism: Polygonum maritimum; assembly: GCA_963924305.1. Lineage (NCBI taxonomy): Eukaryota > Viridiplantae > Streptophyta > Magnoliopsida > Caryophyllales > Polygonaceae > Polygonum > Polygonum maritimum. The sequence continues at coordinate 6,580,974 of OZ002736.1, forward strand.
TCTTTCTCTCCCTCTAGGCTTCTGTCAACCTTCTTAGGAGGTGGATAGCCTCTGTGGCCGATCTCCCTGGCATAAAACCAAACTGGTTTTCTGACACTTGCACCAACCGCCTCAATCTCAGTTCGATTGCCTTTTCCCACACTTTTAAAAAAAAAAATTTAGGGTTAATTTATTTTAGATATTTTTTAAAACGAAAAGGCTTAGATTATTCAAGTAGTGCTTAAAGCATAACTAGTTTAACCCTCGTACCATGTACGGGTAATGTGATTATAAACCCAATTTAATATAGATATATAACACCAATGATCACATTAAAAATATAGGATCATATATATTTATCTTCGTATTGTAATTAGTATTTTTTTACCAATAGTAAATCAAGTCATAATATAAATAAGTTGGATCTGTTCAAAATTTATATTATGCGTTGATTTACTATTAGTAAAAAGAACACTAATAACAATATCCAGTTTTATTGAATAATAATAATTATCAGAACATTACAATTAATTTTTGGTAAGAGATAATTCATAATTTTCGGATAATTCATAACTTTTGGTAATTTTTAAGCAATTTTTACAGGATAAGATTATATAAGACTCTAACTACCTAATTTATATAAAAAGAGGGCCCAACTGATTATTTTACTATATAAATGACACGTATCGCTAATTTTTGTGAAGACATTGACTCCGCTTTATACTATCTATCTATCTATACAACACTTAAATTTATCTCCCTCTTGTCACATTAATGACTTATCTCTAATTGTTTTTATTTTGTTTTTTGTTTTGGGTGAGTTATCTATCTCTACAACTCTTATTTTTCTTTTCCTTGTTAAATAAATGCATGTTTTTATAGTTTTTCTTTTTTATTTGTTTTGCTTTTTTTATTTGTTTTGTATTTGTAATTGGTTATGAATGCATGTCTTATTTTTTACGGAGTATATACATATATCATGTTATAATATTGTAACTTGAATGAAAAGCCTTATCATTTTTTCTTTTTTGAGCGAGAATGTAAAACCTAAAGAGCTAACCGTATGCTTTCGATTTAAATTTCCTCCAAAATGTCTATAAAGTTATAAAGAGTAATCCCTACACATGTTCATTCGGCTTAAAAACTTAGTTGTAATAGAAAAGTCATATTATCAAAATAATTCTCATAAGAAATTAATAAAATCAAATCAAATAATTTCATATTTTATATTTATTTTATCTACTATTTTTTGGACAATTCAATACAAAATACTTACATAATTTATTAATTATAACAAAATTGTGTTATGATGAAGATTATAATTTTTACATTCCAGAAAAATACGGTGAAAGAAATTGTCCGTCCATTTGACGGACAAGCTTTCTAGTAGTAGTAGTATAGATGTATGGATGAGAACATAATGAAGGCTTAACCACTAAATTAGTGTTGGTTAATAGGGCGGGTGAGAAGATGCGGTCACCGTTCGCTCTCGAAAACTAGGAGTCCCATTTTGGAAAAAAATAATATCCATCAAATTATGCCCATTAAAATGGGAAAATCTTATTTAAACATGTAGTGTAAAAAACATTTTTAGGTTATAGCATTATTTCAATTCAAGAAATTGTAATACATTTTTCAAAACTTAATCACCCTCGTTCTATGTGTTAGAAAATAATGAGTTATATTTAGGATTTTTTAATTGTTTATATTTTTTGTTAAATATACACTTTTTATATATATATATATATGTATAGTTTTAAACAATTGTGCTAAAATGTTAAGAATCTTAACATTCCATTCAATCTATACTATTTTTCAATGCTGCTCACATAAATTTTCATAAATAAAACTAGCTTCTTAGGTTTTTTAAAAAAACTCTTATAAATGCAATGATATAAGCTACACATAGATCGAAACCCTTATAAATTTTCAATGTGGATTGAAACCCTTTCATATTATCAAGTGGATTATGTCGTATTAAGTTAGCATATATTACAACGGTGTGCTATTATTAAAATTTATAATAGGACCCCCTAATTTTATTTAGCTCTACGATTTCGAGAATATTTTAGACAAGCCTATGCAGAATCAAATGCTTGAAAGCACCGAGAAAGGTATTGGAGCTCCTTAAGGCGCCTCAGAGGTGAAAATCCTCGAAATCGTTTTTCATTCATATTGCTCAGTAACGAAAGTTTGATAAGTATATCTTTGGAGCTTGTGCTTCACTAAGGAAATGAAATATGCAATGTAGAAGAAGAAATCTTCTTCGTTATGTATATTACAGAAGAACTACATCATTAACACACAATGCCACAAATATCAAGCTCTTGCATATTTGTACAATGCCACTTGAGTGTTGCACGCAAAAGCTTCCCCTAAATGTCGTACAATCAAGCTCGTGAGTAGGGATGCACGTGGGGTCGGGGCGGGTCGGGGAATACATTCCCCATCCCCGTACCCGTTTACTATTTTCATACCCGTCCCCACCCCATACCTGTTTAATCCCCGGCGGAGAATACCCGTCGGGTTTAGTACATTTAACGGGGCTCCGTTTATATAATTTTAATGCAAATTTGTAATGTATTTGTAGATCGTAGTTGGTAGACACATTTATAAATAATACTAAATATCCATACTTTTTGAATTAATAATAAAAAGTTATATAATAATATATTCCGGGGATATTTCGGGGCGGGTAATGCTCTCCCCGTCCCCGACCCGAACCCATACGGGTATTTAAAATCCGTCCCCGTCCCCGACCCCGATACCCGATATACCGGGGAATCCCCGCCCCGTTAGGGTCGGGTCCCCACGGATACCCAACCCCGCAGGTAAAATGTGCATCGCTACTCGTGAGTGCTTCACCTAAAACTAATTTGCAGACGTTAGATGATGAAATCTTCTTCATTACATAGTTTCTTACAATATTGTTGTCTTCTCCTGATCAAAGACATTTTCATCTCATCTGACATGCAGGAGAAGAGATTGCTATTGCCCTTGTAATGGCGCAAATTGTGCTTTGTCTTTCCTTCCTTTGGGAAATCCGTAGACTCGGGATTTTTTCATGTTTTTGGATTCCTTGAAAGACCTGAATACGAGGATCTTAATCACCTCACCATTAATGACAATCAAGGATTTGATACGGGGTGACCCAATCTTCCAACACTCGACACAAACAAGCAAGAACAAGATGCAATGAAGTTAGATCTAGGTGGGAAATGAAGACACAAGAAGAACAAGGAAACTAAAGGATAGATGAAGAATAATCTTCAAATTCGAGGCAAGACACAAGGGATCTAAAGTCCAAAGCACCAATACCACCCAAATGAAGACTCTTCTTCCTACAACTTGACACAGGAGGATCAAATGCTTCAAGCACCAAAAGGATGCATTGTGATTGTGTAGTAGACACCAAATCTAGGGAGAAATGACATAAACCAACACAAACGAAGCTTCAAATCACAAGATCCACTCAAGAACCAACCGGCTCTTAAAGGGAGAAAAAGGGTTTTTGTGTTTTCACAGTGGCAAATCTGACCTCTACAATAGCAACCATGCTATTTATATGTCCAAAATGCTAGCCAATACCCTTGGGTATAAATGAGAATGAAGAAAAAAATCATAAATCTTATTTAAAAAAACTTCTTCCAAATATCCTAATTAAATCTTGAGTTTAAAACTCATACCTAGGACTGTGCATTTTTAACCCGGACCGGATCCGGTCCGGTCCCGGTCCATCATTTTCCCGGATTCCGGGTTCCGGTCCGGCCGGTCCAAACCCGGAATTTACCGGTCCGGACCGGGAAAAAATATTATTTATAAAAATATATATATTAATATGATTATTGATTATTTTTAATATATTTTATTTATAAAATGTATTTAAAGTATGTATAAACCTATTAAAAAAATAAAATCTATTAATAAAATGATTTTTTTAATATTACAATAAAAAATAATTTTAAATTAAATATATTACATAAGAATATAAAATCGGTCTGACCCGGTCCAAACCCGGACCGGACCGGGACCGGATTTCCAGGTCCGGTCCGGTCCATGTTCACGGAAATTCCCGGTCCGCCGGTCCGGTCCGGTCCGGATGCACAGCCCTACTCATACCTACTCAACCCCAATACCAACTCAACCCAATGCCTTATCTCGTTCGGATGCCCTTACATATTTCATTGTTCCCGCTTCAAGAAAATGGAAGAGGGGGTTTTCTTTTCTAGTTGGAAAATTTTAAAAACATTAAGAATCTATACTAATTGCTTTTCATGCAATGAATTGGTGAACATCATCGTAAAATATTGTGTATAGTCCTGAAACCAATAGCTCCTTCCCTAATCCCTAACGAGATCATGCACAGTGCACCCAGATATGTCCAAAACTTATTTCTATCACAAATTTGCAATACTAATTTACATCTATATATGGTTACACGAATGAAGAAGAATAAATGTTGTATACTCATACTAGCAAAGACTCTTACAAGTCAACAGAGCTGTGTAATTGTTCAATTATCCTTGCAATTTCTTGTATAACTGGATGACAATCTACTGCTCTGTGACTGGAAAAAGTCGAACGGAGCCCTAGACCCGAAAGGAGACCTAACCGAAGTCGGAGTGTCGGAAAGCAGAGGCTCGTAAACCGGGCTCCGGTTCTTTGGCAGCGTTATTGACAGCGGGGCAACCATTTCTTTCTCAAGTGATCGAGGCTGTGGCTCTACGTTTCCCAATGACAAGATGGGCCCACCCAAACGCTCCGCCTGCTGAAGTATGTTGATCTTACTAGACCTGTATGTGTACCTCAAGTACTTTATTGCTGTTATTGGACCCATCCCGGCTACAACAATGAGCTGTGAACAGAATTGGCAGTTGGTTAGTAGTGATTTGATGAAGTAATGGAGTGGCAATTTGATTCAGACTACATTTCAAGTGGGCTTGTTTGGTTCATCTTTCAGGTTCCGGTTTTCGGTCTATTTTTTCAATTGAAGGCCATTTTTTTAGGGCACAACTTGGATTGATAAATCCAAAACTTAAATAAATGCATCAAAATTAAAAATTGGAAACTCAAAGTTGAAACAAAAGAATAAGGCATGCGTTTAGGGGTCTGAGGTGGAAATGAGTGTGAGAAAGGAAGGCAGCAAGAGGTCTGCGATTATGAAATGATAATGGGGACGTGATAAAATATGGAAAGGAGAGTAAGAGCAAGAATAATATGACTTACAAGCATGGTAATCCAATAAGATGGTTGTCGACACAGACGGAACATGATGGTGTACATTCCTGATGCCGGTATTGCACTGACAATCAAGTTAATTATGTAGAAACCCACAAGGTTTCCCCATATAGCAAGGTGCTGCAATACAGTGAAAGAACTGCAACCACCAAAAAAGAAGAGAGCAAACATGTTATACATAAAAGAAACTGGCAGAAGATCGTTTTGTGGATAATTCATCACTAAAAACTCAGATATACTCATGTATATGACAATATATGAAGGCTTACTTTGTTTCTAATGTTACAACAAAAGCCTGCAACCATATGCATCCAGATAATGCCACCATTGCTACCTCCTCCATTTCACTTTTTTCAGATGTATACGAGTGTACAGTGATGATAAATACAACCATTGCCTGCAAAGTTCAAAAGACGGACAGAATACTTGAGAAAAGCTTGTGTTTAATTTGCGTTTTCTCCCACCGTATGCCTAGCTAGTTAGCATTTTAAATGCACTTACATGGAAGAGAGAACGTCCGAACCATCCAGCAAAGCTGCTGGGATTTAAAATTCTGTCCAAGGGAAAATCTAAAATTAGACAAATTATCTTGAGTCAGGCTAAAAGTACAAGTCAAATTCATCACCTACCTCCCTGCCTGACAATAAAACAAAATCTGAGGATGTTGCATTACGGTGCTTTCATTCAGATCCTTGTCAAGGACACTAACTAATACAGGTATGCTTGTGTAGAAAACATTATAAGCCATCAAACTGACGGAATTGAAAAGGCTAGTTCCAGAGACACCTGAAATAAAAGAGAAACTGAAGGTTCCAAGCATTAACTCTTTATCCAAGCATTAAATGTTACTTGGCACAAATGTAACAAAGCAAAACTGATAATTCTCCCACAAATAAGAAAATGTACTTATAAAGACCAAAGTCATAACTGAGCGTAGGGCTCATATCTTCAAATTTACTCCAGGAACATTTCCACAAGGACTCAAAATATTGTAAGTAAACAATATTTTACACAGCTTAAAAAGGCTTTCATATTATATATCTGTACATATGATTCTGCAATATTTTATAAGAATATGAAGAAGCCAAATGGTGTTATAGTGGAGTAAGGTGCATGCATAGTACTTAATACCAACATAATTAGAGCAGCTGAGAGAGAACTTACAAAATTTGTATGAAACAAATGATCAAGGACTTGTAGAAGGAGTACTGAGATAAAAATGCTGTACGGTTGTACGAATAGCGACCATGCACGAGGATTAACCTTTGTAGGAATCTGAACTCTGCAACAAGATATTCAGTTAAGGCATTTTTGTAATAAACCTAGAAAGATATCTACAGAGCGAAACTTACTTCCAATACTATAATCTGCTGCCCTAGCAGCCTGAAGTCCTTCTCTTCCACTAATTCCAACACCGATATCTGCTTGTTGTATCATCCTCACATCATTTCCGCCATCCCCAATAGCCAATGTTCTATATTCACATGACTTCAGCAGCTCGACTAGCTGCATTAATTCGTTAAAAAAATACAACCAACAAATCAAACCTAGAAGTAAATATGATTCTAGTTTATAGAAGTGTAAATCATTATGCATCTTCAAGAGACAAAACCATAGTGTATTTCTAGAAAGGAACTAGCTTAATTTATGATGGTGAGATATACCTGTGCCTTTTGAGATGGGGTTACACGACAGCATATAGCAGTTCTTGAAAGTATGGCCAGTTCCGTAAATGCTCTTCGGTAATGTTTCATTACTATTTCAAGCGCCCAGCCATCAACAACAAATGCAACATCCTATCAGAAAGAAAAACAATTAAAGCAAAAGTTGTTGTATATAAACCAAATGGGGTTGCTTTGTCCAAAAGAAAATTAAAGAAAGGGACTTCAAATTTTCAAAATGTAAGAAACAAGTATGTTATGATCTGCCTCTTGCTGTAATATCCACATGATATAATAGAACTTCATATTCCTTCATAATATATGATATTGTTATCTACAATATATCTCTACAATAAATCACTCGACACTACTAGACCAAACACATATTGGTTCCTGATGTCCAGATACCCATCATACATCTTTGTCCAAAATTTAACCATTCTGTTCATACAAGCATCATTGCTTCAACAAATATAACCAAATTAGGCATGAACATGGGTTTACAACTTATTCACTAAAATCAAATCAGAACCAAACAATACTTGACTAAAAAGATGTCAAAAAGCACCAGATAATTCCTCTTATCAGTAAAAGTCCATAGCTGCTACCACGTTACTAAAACAGACTGAGGAAAATGATAAATGGTCTGCATGACAAGCAAGAGAAGGCAAGTATTTTCTAATTAGTTTATCATTAATCACATAACGATGTACTACACTACTACCACAATGTATCATAAAATTAACATCCAAACACGATGGAGGTATACATTGATCTCCATATTTAGCTTCTGTACCTTCGGTTCAGCTGTTGTTATCTTCATTGTAAGTAAAACCCTCTCTAAACTCCTGCAAACTTCATCTCTTGTTTTCCCATCAATCAACAATAGCTGGCCTTTAGGTTCTGTCCCCCAAAAATACACAATATAAAAAGTAATATGCAAGTTAAGTAAGAAGTAACATCACAAAAGTAATATGCAAGTTAGATTTTATTTCATCCCACTACGGGGCAGATCAAACAAAGGAAAAACAGAATCCAGATAAGTGTTCATTTACTAGATCAAAAGCCATCCAAATATCACCACACCTGGGGATATGAAATTACATGACAGAGCAATTTGTATTGCAGTGTCTTTCTTGTCACCAGTTAACATCCAAAAGTTTATTCCTGCTTTCCTCAGCATCTCAATAGTTTCAGGCACTCCTTCCTGTAAATTTAGCACGAAAGAAGATTTAAAAATTACCACCTGGTGCCTTTAAGTTAAGGCTATGAATCATGAAGGAGAAGAATTATAGCTTTTTCACGCAGAGTTCCTACTATAAAAAGATTTACCTGAAGCCGGTCCTCTATTGCAGTTACCCCAAGAATTTGAAAGTTATGCTCTATTTTCTGGCATACCTCAGCTATCCGCCACTGCAATTAACATGAGGTTCAGATGAAATAAAGCTACTTTGTTTATTGATCATATTTACAGAACATCATATGTGATCACTACCTCCCTGTCCACTAAACTGCTGTTAGCTTCTTTAAACAGAAAAGCCCACTCTTGATACTCATCTTCCTCCAGCTCACGCCAGGCCAAGCATAGAGTTCGCAGCCCCAATTGTGCATACTGGTCAACAGCTTCAGTAAACACTCTTATCTGCTGACCTGAGATGTTACGTATATGAATATGGATAAGATGGAGTCAGCAAGGAACAAAGCCAAGTCTACCAGGATGGAATTTCAATAACCTTTTCGGCCTAAACAACGACAACCCCTAACACTCAACTGTAGAAAGACTGGAAGAGAGCTAGTTTAATTCTGAATGTCTAAATAAATATGGATTTCGAAGGCTCCTTCTTTAGTAAATCCCATTGACGCAGGACCCACAGTAGTGATTAAAATAATTCAGAAACACCATAAATTAACACATAATTTAAATCAACAAGTTAACATGTGGAAAAATGCTCACTTTAATATATTTATATATTATTAATAGTCAGAAGCAAGTCATGTGATATTAATCCTTATCTAGATCCTACTTTTATAATAAAATTACAAGGTATAGTCATCCTCATGCTGTGAGAGAAACTAGTCTGAAGTCACCTTGATGACCTTAGCCTATATCTCACCAATAAACAAGGGTATAGCCCTACTAATAGCCTAATAGGCATCCCTAATAATTTGCTTAGAGTTCTGTAAGGCCGGTATCAAGGATCTGACATAGCCTTTAGTTTCACTGAGTGGTCATATGTTTTTTTATGTTTCATGTGAATCTCAAATTTCACTCTATCGTGAGATGACAAGATTGCTAGCTACCAAGATTAGTGAAAGAGAAGAAGCATAGAGTAACTCGGGATAGTTACATCATCTATAATTGCTTCGATTCAGGATGAAAAGGTAATCATAAGCCAATTCAAAAGTTATTAAACTTCAACAATATAAAGAAGCGACAAAAAACTGGCATAAAATTTCCATACTTCTGCTGAGAGCAGAAAAGTACCAGTAGTTGCAAGAGGTAGAATAGTTTCATCTGCGCCTTTGGACAAAAGCATAATCTTCCCATTCTTGCAATCTCTTAATACAACTGACATTCTCTTCCGTTCAGAGGTAAACTCAAGAATGTCTAACACTTCATAATTGAGAGTCGAAGAATTGAATCTTAACTCTGGCAAAAGAAAACTACATTTGTGAGAATTTAAGTCAAAAATAGATCCTACAAACTAGCTGGAGATGGGACGAGCGCAGTACCAAGTACGTTAGCATTCTTTTGAAAAAGAACCATATTTAAGTGAGCTGCAGCTTGAACCAAAGCTTCCTCATCCTGAGACTGTGATTTGTACACAAGTTCTCCGTTTTTGCTGAAACACAACCAATAAGGCAAATGGCAATAAAAACATAAGACACTGGCTTGTGAACAAACAACTTATTTTGATGTAGGCGTAGAGTTACTAAAGAAAGAAAAAGTATACCGATTAAAAAAAAAAAAAAGAATCACCTTTGAGTTGGGATAACAGTATTGCACAATGCCATAACCATTAGAGAACGAATAATATCAGGGGAACCGTTTGCAACAGCATCAAGTAATAGAGAATCTGTCAGTAAACATATACAGAGCATCAGAAGGCAGTATACATAAAAGTAATGGAGTGATTACAATGATTCACATGACATATACTCAATACAAAAGATCATAGCAGTTTGAAGAAGACTCAAGTTTACTGCTAGAAATTGCAATAATCTAAGTGGCGCCTGTTTGTGGCAGCCTAATTCTTACGTCATAAACTATACAAGAGTTGCATTTTCTCCATACTTAGAAAGTAGAGTAGATCAATCAAAAGTTCCATACATAATAGAAAGTAAACAGATCAAGTATCCAACTAAAGGATCTCATAAGGGAGAAAAGAAACAGTTACAGTCGTGATCCATTCATCAGATTTAAATAAATCAGAAATAAACAGAAAACTTGGCATAACTTGGGAAAACTAACTAACAAAGTGCCAATTGATGACCAAAACAGTATCTTCACTAAAAACTGCAACTTGTGCAAAAAATGAAAGACCTTCCAGTATCACTCAATACTACTGTTCTTGGAAATAGACCAGAACCCCAATCTGTAGCAAATTGCTAATGTCTTGTTCTATGATTGGAGGAACAAGAACAAGTTATCTGCAGTACAAGTTGGATGCATTTGAGGTCATAACTGTCATGTGCTCGCGCCACAACACAAGTATAAACTGCATGTTCATACCCTAATCTGTACAGCACCAAATTTATTTCTACATAGAGGATGGTTGCTTCTTTTTTGGATATCACAAATCAATCAATTCAACAAAATGAAATTCTCTTCAGCATATGTAACATCTGTCTGAAGAGACCTAATTAGAAATATGGCCAAAAAATTAAATTCAACAATCAGAAGAACCAAGCCCAAACAATAACCAAAGACCTATATAGCACCACAAAGTTGGGTTCCATATCACCCCTTTGTGCAGCACTACACGCCATAGGCTTATGAGGTTCCCAATAAAGCAAAACAAAGAAGGGTTTATTCAAACAATCAGATTCAAAAGCTCGGTGCTAAAGTAACAAGAACCTAAACTGAGAACTATAATGCTGAAACCACAGACCTTTCAAGGCATCACCGCTCTCATTTCCATAGTAAATCCCATTGACGCAGCACCTCTTAAAAATCATCTTATTTTCCGTTAGAGTTCCAGTTTTATCAGTCATAATGTACTCAACTTGTCCAAGATCCTCACTTATGGCTGTGCTGCATAACAAGAAAGCTTATCAGTATTTCTACAGGTATATTCCACAAAGTGCTCATACATATCATGTTCCATAAATCAATTATGTCATACTTTGCGGCATGTGCAGAAATATTCGTCTCTTGGTCCATCATTTCATGATCCCAGTCAATAAACTTTGCATATAAACTCTTTACAAGGTCGAGAGACACCTAACAGAGCCTCAAAAGTAAGAGCAAAATAAAAAAATAGGCATTATCTAAAGGCTGAAATCAATTATATAATACCTGACAACTAAATATGACTAAGAGAATGCACATCACACTAAATTTTCATTAGAGGACATTAGTGCAAACCAAGAAGATGGTGCTTACCTTAATAGATATTGGTATCATGATAGAGCATAGCAGTTCAAACCGCAAAGGTATAATCAAAAGCTCATACCAAGGAGCTTCCTTTGGATATAAAACATACCATTGCTGCCAAAAATGGAAAAATGAGAATGAACCCAAGATTTATCTGAATCAGTGTTAACAGAAACCCTATCATAGAAAGCACAAGAAAAGGGTAATGGTGGAAGGACAATAAGGCATTTTGAAAGAGGAAAGGTAGACCTCATGATTTAACTAAATTATACAGATCATATTTGGTTTATCAAAAGAGTAAATATTTATACAGCAAATGCGACGGACAACAAAAGAATGAATGGCAAATAGCTGTATCTGGAATACCAAACATCAAAAGAAGGTAATTTCAGTATTTCCCCACTTCATCTGTCCAATAAAATGGAAATGTGTTGGTCCTAAATCATATCCACCCAACATGACTTGAAATACATTCAACTATATCGCTATCTCTAAATAAAAGAGTTCGACACAACTTCTTCGAGGAATCTTACTTCAAGACACTGCGAATCTGGTTTCCCAATGAAAAGATTGTCATTATATGTGGAAAGACACATGGAATTTAACATTCAAGAATGAATAGGAGAGTAAGAGTTGAATAATATTAGCTAGTGCTTTAGGCAACATGCAGACCAAGGTTAAAAAATGAAGATAAACAACACTAAAATTTGTAATGCTGAGATGAAATTGAAACAACAAGAAGGCCTATTACTAGAACTAGAAAGGCCCACTTAGTTGAGGTCCTCAAATAGTTGTAAAACCATTAGCATAGAATTCAAAACAGCCATCTGATAATATTTTTCTAGAGGGTAGAGCAGCAAATCTACAAGAAAAATAAAAAACATGAACTGAAATAGTAAATAAGAGTATTTCAAAAAAATATTGAAGATGTAAATTAGACATTCAAAGTTGATGGTGCCAACCAATTTAGATGACCATTTGGTGGATGCTGAATACTTTAGAAGAAACAACTAACCTTCATTGCTTCAGTGTCCTTCCACACATTTCCAGCTATACCCAAAACAGTTACAACGACAATCTGGAAAACAAATATGGCTCCAGTCAGCTTGTCGATCATGGCATCTACTGCTGTTAATTTTGGCTCTGGGATGCCCCTACTCATACCAAGCTTAGTTTCATTTCCTACAATAGAAAAATGCAATAAATTATACACAAGAAAAACACGAATGGATATCAAACTCCATCTTTTGTTTACGTAAAGCATAATTTAAAATAGTTATCCCACTTCCAAGTCACTTACCAGTATAGATAGCAACCCCACATGCCCATTCTGTGTTGCGTAGGTAGCATGATTGGAGAAGTGTATTTTTTATGGTTAAAGGGCATACATCATTATCAATAAATGGAGGATATAGCCGTAGATTAGCATCAAATCTTCTTATGTCCTTATCTGGGCTAGGGCATTCAATTACACCCTGGCAAATTCAACATTATGCAGAAATTAAAGGAAGAAAAAAAGAGAAAGAAGTACAGAAGGAAATGAATGCATGAATACAAGTAACGGGTTCAAAGACCTCAGACACATTACAAAAGCAAAAAAAAAGACTGACCTTTATCTTATGTAGCAATTCAGGATCTATTCCTGTACAGGCAGTGGGTATGACTCTTGTTTTCAGATCCGTTTCACCATCCATAGCAGATGTCTGCATGTTAAGTCATTAAAATATACAGGAATAGGAAATAAAAGACAGAAGCAGGCATCTATCTAATAGACAAGGACTAGAGCAAATACAAGTTCAGCTACAAAAGCCAACAATATAAAAGATTACAAAATGTTTACGAGCAAAAAAAACAGTTGCTATGCTACACCTGTCATCCTTGATATCAATCATGCTATATACTGAATGACTGATACATAAAGGCAAAGATTTAACACATTATACTCATGTTGCATAACACAACTGACCATAGAACAGACAATTAGCACCTTAACATCAATATTTATATATCCATTACTTTGCGATAAATTGCCAAATGAGTATGCAAATCCTATAAAAAGCATTCCAGTTGATTTTGGAAGCTGATAAACACACAATCATCTCACTACTCCTACGGTATCAGTAATTAAACCATGTCCAAAGGCCATAAGTTAATATTAAAATGATGCCACATTATTAAGCTAGTATGCTGAAGTGTGGGGCAAATATATATTTTATGACCAAGAGTTAGTTTGAAAAGGACAAGATAGTGACACTTTATCAGAGGTTAGATACTAAATGAAGCATTTGTAAAGGTTATGCACCATAAAGTATCACATAATAATAATGCTAGTTTTATGTTGGTAAACTTTTTATGAAGAAAAATACCTTCTGAAAGAAATGTGACTGTTATCAAATAATTGTGCATATAAGAGCATGTCCAGTTTTTTGGAACAATATATCTTTACAGTTTTAACACATTTATTAACTTCAAAGTCCAGCACACATGAACATGCTGCAGATGATCACTTTAATCCCTGTTTTGACTTAATTAAGTGACTTCTGTAACCAGTTTCCTGACTGGTTTATGCTGTATGACAGATTCACAATGCAACAAGAATATAGTGAAATTTTCAAAGGCAAAAAAGGAAAGCAAATGAATGCAACACTAAGAAAATCCGTTTGTACCAAATCATTAATTAATTTCCGACCAAAAAAAAATCATTAATTAAGAAAAATTGATGGTACCTCTACATAACATATTCCTTGGGGATCAGAAGTGCCAAGAAGAACAAGATCACATGGAACTTCATCATTCTCACGAAGCCACACCATACTACCCACATGGACATCCTGCGCTTGGATCTAAAAGAAACCATACTCAACTAAGAACACTTGAAATTGTAAACACTTGCATGAATTGATAAAAATGGGTTATGTACTGTACATCCTACACTTGAAAACTCATTTAATGCCTCAAAATCCATATAAAGTAATGTCCTATCTTGTTTTTGGATACAAAAAATCCAATTCCCAGGTCAGTATGTGAAGGTTTTGGAACAATATCCTCATCCTTTGGCCATGTGCCAAGGAGGTCAGAGCAATAACATTTTACCAGGCAATTAGATACGAAATGGTAGTAAACTCAGATAGGCAAAAAACAAAACAAAAAAAACCTCACATACGTGTTTCTTGATTCCTTGTTTCACAACCCATACTTCTTTTTCATTGGCCTTTTTATCAGAAAGATATCGGTTGTAATCATCCCAAGCTTCTTTTGTGGCCGACACAGCAAATATGAAAATGAGTGGACCCCAAGTGCTGGCGGGATTTACAGGAGTAATAAGTGGCCATAGCTGAAGGCAAGCGATCAGCAGAAAGTATTGATTCATAAACCGGCTGGAGAAGAAAATAAACAAACTACATTAATCCACTGCAGAACTAACTAGTGAATGACTAAAGCAGAAAACAAAATGGGTTTACATAACATCCAGAGCCAAGAAAGCCGAGTTCAAATCGAGGACTGGTTGTATATTTACCTGAATTGCTCCCATAAATTCTTTGGGAGAAAGTTTAGTATGGTGTATTTTCTATTTGAAATGCGGTTGTCACAGTAAAGCTCTTGTGTCGATTCGTCATCATTGATATAAACATGGCGCTTCATCGTCAAGCTTAAACCTTAAATCGTACTCAGCATACTGATCCAGAACACAAACTGATCCCTCAAAGGTAACACCTTTTTTCTCTCTCAAAAGGGCACAATAAGGGTTGTCCTGAAAGAAAACGTGGCAAGTATAACAAAGTGAACAGTCAAGTATGAACTCAAACCAATATCTCTCCATTCTTAACAAGGTTACAGAGAGATCTTATGAAATATAACGATTGTATGCTGGATTTTACTCTCAGAGCATCCGAGCTCCTAAAACAAGGGTAAATTTGGATCTTCCGAAACAAGAACCACAGAGAGTTGACATGATAAAAAGACAATTAGGAACGGAATTCAATTGAGAAGGAGAAGCTCGAACCGATCAATTTTGGAGACGAATTTGTGGAGTTTGACGACGAGGGAGAAGAGACGATACGCCGGCGATGAAGGGCTGTCTCTGCCGAGAGCCTTCTTCGCGATCTGAAGCTTTTTTCTTGAAAGCAGGCAGGTCCGTCCTCATTGTTCATCCATCACTTTGGATCAACTTTCCTCGCTAAAACTAGTCAGTTGAATACGAACAGGCCCAACTCCCATGTTATGTTAGGCCTTTTGCAATATTTTGATTATTTTTCTTACGATTTAACATTTTGACCACTTACTGTACTTTCACGTTTTAATTTTCAAATTAACTCTTACTTATTGCATGTATCATGTATGCGACACGATCGATAATATTTTTTTTTTACGTATTTTTCAATTGATAAAAGATGCATAATAATATTATTAGAAATTCGATAGTGATATCGTCATTTTTATCCGAAATCGTTACAATATTTTAATGATTCAAAATCGTGATTTGATGTTAAGAATAAATTTTAATTTTATATAATACTCCCTCTATCCCAATATGTTTGTTCTAAAGCATGGATTGCATAGATATTAAGAAACTTAAAATGTACAACTTAAAAGGTGGGATTTGATACATGTAAAGATCCAGAATAGTACAAATTGTTTTATTGCTACAAACCCAATCCAGCTAATAAAAAGGGACCAATCAGAATGCTTTTACAAAATTCAACATCCAATAGGAATACAAGATTAAAAGCACACGGATCCACATTTTGAATTACACTTCTGGCTCCTTTAAAAGACACAATACCCTTTAAAAGACACAATACCCTTTAAAAGACACAATACCCTTTAAAAGACACAATACAAGATTACCCTTTTCATTTTGAATTACCCTTTTCTCAGTGAGAAACAACACAGAGCATTTCACAGTTCTAAGCACAAAAAAGCTAAAAAAAAGAAAACCTTCATTTACTGCATCACTGCCAGGTGAACATGGCCTCAGTTTTTGACTTGAATGAAGCCCCACTTCTGGAAGATGAAGAACTTAATGATCCAGAGCAGGGACCACATTCATTCAACCTCAACAACCCTCTAGGGGACATGGAAGAAGATGCTTTTTTTGAAGAAGTCAACCAACCAGCACAAACAGAGACAACAACACATGATCAACCAGAAGCAGGGAATGAAACTGCAGAGGCAACAACAAATCATCAACCATATACAACCAGGCTCAGCTCGGAGAAAAAAAATGCACATTTTGATGAAGCTCTTACAACTAGCAAGAGGGGGAAATCTTGCAGCAAATTCATACAAAGTTGTTGCACAAGAGTTCAATTTTTCAGCAAAGATCATAGCAAGAATATGGAGGACATCCAGGGCACAACAACATGCAATGCAAGCACCCAATATGAGTACCAAATATCACAAATGTGGGAGGAAGAGGAAAACAGTTGCAGCAAGTACAATCACAGCACTGGATATGAGGGACAAAACATGTATAAGGGATTTAGCAGTCAACATCAACATCTCAAAGAGCACAACTCATAAAATGATCAAGAGAAAAGCAATAAGGCCACATACTAATCCACTTCACCCATGCTTAAAAGATTCAAACATGAAAACCAGAATGAAGTGGATACTCAACCTACTTGAGGGGACTACACCAGAGGAGAAGAAGAGGTATTATTCAATGTTTGATTTTGTTCATATAGGTGAAAAGTGGTTTCATTTAAGCAAAAAAACACAAAGAGTCTATCTAGTACAAAATGAAAAGGGAAAATACAACGCAGCAAGCTCAAGCAAATTCATTCCCAAGGTGATGTTCACAGCTGTTGTGGCTAGACCTAGATTTAATGTAGAGGAACAATGTACTTTTGATGGGAAAATAGTTATATTTCCATTCACATACCAAGAAGCAGTAAAGAGGAAATCCAAAAACAAAGACAAGGGGACTGTTGTCACTAAATTGGTTTAATCAGTCAACAAAATTTTCACAAAAAGAATGTTGATAGATCAAATAGTTCCAGCTATAATGGAGAGGTGGCCACAGAATGCAGGGCACAAAGTAATTTTCATACAACAAGATAATGCAAAGGCTCATATAACTCAAGATGATGTAGAGTGGCAGCAATTTTATCAACAAGATGGATTCACATTCATTTTGGTTCAACAACCACCAAATAGCCCAGATCTCAATATATTAGATTTAGGTTTTTTAAGAAGCATTTAGTCACTTATGCATAGGAAGATGCCCAAGAACATTGATCACATGTTAGAGGCAGTACATTAAGCATTTTTTGAACTTGACCCAACTACCTTAGGTAATGTTTGGATGACCATGCAATACGTTATGAATGAGATAATAAAAGCAAAGGGAAGTAACGACTATGACTTGCCACATGTAAACAAGAGGAGATTAGCAGCACAAGGCAATCTTCCTATTCAAGTACAAGCACCATCATGGGCTGTTCTTGAAGCATGGGACAAAGTTCATGAAAATGCACAAGCCACAGAAGTAGAACAAGAGACTCAACATGAAGAAGAACCAACACAAGGGACTGAAGCAAACTATGTACAAAACAGCCAAGAAGATGCTACATAAGGTTTTAGTGAAAATGTATAGAGGCAGTATATAAATTGTAATGTGGTTCAATGCACATCAACTTTTGTGTAATACAATCACTTTTAAGAACTTAATGAACAACCACAAGTGCTTTTGAGAGAAAAAAAATGATCTCAGATGTCCCCATTTGCCATCATCAACACAAATTCAACCTCACCTTAACATACACTGGCCTCCAAAGCCACAAGGACGGTGGCCTAATGCATATTAAGGGAAGGGGTTGCTCAGAATTTGCATTTTAGCTTACAAAAGAACTTCATCATTGATAAAAAAAGAAAATATTCTCAGGATCCCCATTGTTATCACAGACACAAAATCTCATTTTTGCATCTCAAGTACCACATCAGTCAGCCAACAGAAGCATCATGCAACATGCATCATACACATACATATTCAATTCAAGCGTTTATACATTTACCAATCAAAGTTACATGCATCATTACAAGGGCCATCATGGCATCACATATCTCAGCACAGAGTTTATATTTTCACCAAATGAATAAAAAATCGATCATTATCAGTTTGAACATGCATCTAGGACAAGAAAAGAACAGAGCCTTCAATTCAAGCAAATTAACAACATCAATGGTCCATAAAATTCAACAATATATGATTGATGCATGCAGGATAAATATAGAAATAAACAAAGGATTTCCAAAGTATAAGAACATGCTCCATGAAAAAGAGAAAGAGGGGACTTAGCTTGTTCTTTTGCTCAAGATCGGAGCCACTGTCATCGGGCAACTTATTATTGCGAGGGGACTCTACAGGTGTGGCTTGCTCAACACAGTCGTCATCTCCTTGCCGGAAAAATCCCTCCACAACATCTTTCGACCGTCGCTGATGGGCTCCGAACTCATGAAATCGGGGGACTTAAGCACATGCAGGAGCTCGACTTGACCGGTTCAGAGTCCACAAGCTCAGATCAAGCGCACCATGCAACCACAAATTCTCAGATCCAAGGCTTAATATATAGAGGTGGGGATCTAGAGTGGCAAAATCAAAAGCAAATTTCAAAATCCTAGGCTTAATACATAGAGAAGAAGAGGAAGATTTGAGTAGATGGATAGATAGATAGATAGATAGACGAAGAGGGACACGTACTCTAAACATGGCGTCGACAACCCCACATAGAACGGCTAGGAGTCGACTGGAAGATCTTGCGGAGAAACTAGAGGTGTCTTGTACGGCCTGGCCGCCGATGGCATCCTCGGATCGTTCGCCGGTGACGACATCTTTTGGCGCTAGAGCGTTTTCGAAAGAGATCTGTTTGCAAGCTTCGTATGAATGGGATTCAATCGGACATGTAAGTCGATCTAGAGGATTTCAGAGAAAGAGAGGGGACTCAATTGAATTACAAAATTGAAAATCAAGACTCAATCCAAGTAGAGATCTGGAAGGGATAGAAAATCAGTTGCCTAGGGTTTGTGGAGAGCAAGAGAAACATCAAGAGTTAGGAAGAATGAGGTTACGTTAGGGTTTTCATCGTAGAGAATATATATATGAGTTTGAAGAGGGTTCACAATTGGATCAGGAGCTCACATAAAATTTTAATGGTGTTTGATCCAAAGAATTGGACTAGGCCAAAATTATTTGGATAAAAAAAACTCGATCCAATTTAATTGTAGAGGAATGGGTGTAAAAATGGAGTCTGTATTGGGTTTGTTTGGGTGTATACGGGGAATTGGGTGAGTAACTATTAATGGAATAGAATTTTAGGCCGTTAGAATAAGTTATTAGGCGATATGAAATATTAAAGTACGTACAAATTACGGCTATTAGATGATATGAAATATCAATGTGCACTTAGGCCGTTAGGGATCGTCTTGAGAATGTTCGAAACCAAAAGAGGAAAGAGAGTCCCGTGGTCTCTCCCATTCGGAGGAACGTTCGAGCCGAGTTCAGCGCGGCTACTGTAGGCACTAGTGATTCTTCCACACCGATATCGGCGACCATCCCGCCACGGCCTGTAGATATTCCAGTTGCTCGGACTTTGGGTCGTTTGAGAACGTCAGCATCAGTCCCACCAGAGGACCACCACGTAGAGGCTGAGGGCGACGCCTCTCCAACACCGCATGTGTACGGCAGTGGGCTTGAGATCACGGACCTTCTAGTGAGTTACGGGACTCACCGATCGATCCATGTATGGGATGAGATTAGTAGGGAGAGGGATCGGGCACAGCGTGCCGGAGAGGAGTTTGAGTTTTGTAACTTGGTTAGTAGCCTCGAAATCATAGTCTTTTTTAGGTTATCAGGGTAAACATTTAATAATATGATAGCAACTCAATGAAACATATATATTTTCTTTCAGGAACTTAAGTCGTTGAAATCTTACACCCGTAGTGATAGTCACCATAAGCGTTTGTTAGAAATTTATTCTCCGCCACTTGCGGGTGAGGATGAGGAGGGTTGGCTTGACATCGCCAGACAGAGCGGTCTTGTTTCCTTGGAGGAGATGGATTGGGGCGGATAGACATGCCATTGGTTCAGGCTTTCGTCGAGCATTGGTTTCCGGAAATCAACTCGTTCCACTTTAGCTGGGGAGAGATGACTATTATGCTTCATGACGTATTCGAGCTCGTGTCCCTTTAGATCGACAGTGTTGGCTTATCTAGTGTCGTGTCTTCCGCCTCTCACACGGCCACAGTTGCCCGAGTTCTAGGTGTTAGCGAGGACTATGCCTCTCGTCTGAGGAAGTCTTCCAAGTGGATTGCTACTTCCCATATTTGTAGATATTATGAGAAATCGGAGAGCACCGGGGAGCCGGAGTGGATCCATGGTGAGATTGAGCGGATGATTGATGATAGAGAGGATCCGCATAGGATTGCTGCCATCTTTTTCTTCGTACTTACCGGCAACACATTGTTCATGGATAAGTCGACGAACAGTATTCGGGATTGGATCCTTCCCTATCTCGAGAGGCCAGAGACGGTTGGTCGATTTGCTTGGGGGGGAACAGTACTTGCATACTTGTATCAAGAGCTAGGTATAGCCTCTCGAGGTGACACTACGACCATGTTGGGTGCAGTCGGACTTCTACAGGTACATAATTTTACTCAATCGTAAAATTTATTAAGAATCGGGTTGGTTAATGTAGAATTTAAAACATTTATGTGTTTGTAGGATTATGGAAGTACTTTCCTACCTTCCATGGCCATTCAGCTGATGCGGCGTCCAGTCGGGCCGACCCTAGAGCCGCCAAGCACACCAGGCGACTTCGAGGGGATCGCGACCATGGTAGATTGATGTCGATTCGGGCAGAGCTAGATGCATATAGTGCCGATAAGGTGAGTATTTGTAGGTTGCTTATATTGATTTTTTTTTAATATTACTTATTCATATGTAGGTTACTTGGCTTCCGTGGGGAAAGCCGAAGCTTGACGGCGAGCACCGGATGACGCGATTTAGGGGATTGGTCGATTGTGAGACCATTCAGGAGGCCTACATGCCGGACCGTTGCCTTCATCAGATCGGCTTCAGGCAGGACATCCTATTGGCCCCCATCTCTCCATCCACTTGTCGTCGTTTGAAAGGAGCCTCCGGCTACAAGGTTGAGTTCAGTCAGACTCAGTAGAGAGCGTACAACTGGATTGATCGAGAATCCCGCCTCATCCCACTCGAGGGTCGCACATCAACGGTTAATGAGTGGGATGTCATGGATGATTATATCGACTGGTTTCTGCCACGTACTCATCCCACTTTGGATCCCAGGTCGGCCCTGATGGAGATGCCGGTGCCTAGGATGTTTTAGCTGTTGATCTCGGCATGATGTGTGATACTATATAGTTGTTTAAATTTTTTTTTTGTATTTTACGTATCATCTTATTGTGTTTATATGCATTATGTTTATTCACAGCGCAACCGATTGACCTCTGCCGTCATGCGTGCAAGGCTTGAGACGCTGGGGGTAGGGGAGGACGAGCGACTAAGAGTGTAGTTGTGGATCGGCATGTTGACCGGGATCGTCTCGGTAGTTGCGCCGTCCCTTCCACGTGCCTCACAGACATCCTGATCAGGCTCAGAGTAGCCAGACCCAAACGCAACCAAGTGTAGAGCTCAACGACGATCGTGTCCCATAGTTTGTCCTGTTTGCTATTGTTTGGATATTTTTGTAGTTGATGGATTTTTTTGTTTTCGTACTGATTTAATTGTTTTGGTATACGCATGCACGTTTTGTAGACATTATGTTTGATTTCATATTGTTTTTTCTTTGTGAAATTATTGTGTTTAATATGAAATGACAATTATTAAAACAGGGTTCAACGAAATCAAAAATGAGAATAGTTTTCGTACATCAACTGATCTAAACGTACACGAAAGGTTGAGATCCTTGCTTGCTACGAAGGGAAACATATGCCTCAAATCTATCTCTAAATGGCAAGTCCAATTCGTACACGCTAGGAGCATGGTAGTTCCTCCAAATCACCGGCGGGGGAGGCATTGGTGCGTCATCGGACAACCATACCTATAATAAAAAGAAACATCAAATTAGAAAATAAAAGATGAACAATGTTGTTTTATGACTATTACTCGAAGGGATGTACCGGTACGGAGTGTGTTCCATGCCGAACATGCGCAATCGCGAAAACATTGGTTGAAGGAGTGTACAGGCCTCCACCAGTCGTCATTGGCAGGCACGTGTGCGGTTGGCTTGTTGACAAGCACACGAGCGCAACTTGGAAACACGTTGCGAACACCAAACCGACTATTGGTATCTCCATCCAACACTCGAAGGGAGCCGGACTCTCGTGGCAACTAACATGTGGGATCAAAACGTCCAGCTCATTGAACATCGATGCGACCTCGTATATTCCTTGGTTGTTTTTCAACTCGGACGCCAAGAGTAATCTCATATATCGCCATTGCTCCTCATCCCAACCCAGGACACAAGCAAGCACACGGTAGCCGCAGTTCCCATCTGAACATACATCCCTAACGCCCTCAATGAAATTGTACATAAAGGAATATACGGCTCTTGGTCCAAAGTAAACTCCCATGTGGATCACATCTTCTGTTTCAATGGGAGCCTCAACAACACTCTTGGCCTTCGATTGTTTCTTCTAGGAACGTGTCTTACGCGTGGTGATCGTGTTGTCGTTGTCGTCCCTAACCTTGTCATTCCCCTTTCCTAGTTGATGCATCGTGTACTCAAGAGCTGTTGGATCCCTCCTTGAGTATTTGAGGGTGCCCTTTGGCCTTCCTTTCTCTTTACCCAGTGATGGCTCTGCCGTCTTTGTTCGACTTGGCATCTCAATGTCTTCGTAAAACGAAATGAGCCGGTTTGCTTGATCTTGACTCATTCGTATGCTCCTATATTTCTAATCAATTACATTCCATTTCAAGTCGTTCTCACAAATGGATCGATCAACATTTACTTGAGAAGAAGCATCTGTGTACCCTTCCCATGTCAATTGCTTCTAGAAGAGATGAATCTCATTCAATTCAATGGGTTTGTCTTCAATGATAGCAGCAGCAACTCTGTGGATGCACGAAATCCCAAAGCAATCCTTCCACCAATGATCGACGCACACTTCGTGGTAGTTGCCATTGACCACATCAAAGTACATTGCCAACAATAACTCAAAGCATACATGCGACACTTTCTGGAGGAGTGGGACGAATAAGTGCTCCAAACCATCCATAACTTCGGACATCTTGTTTCGAATCTTTATGCGATCCGACTCCATCATCTCCCTCACGGTTCGAATCTGCGTTCCCAAGTGATCGTGAATCTTATGTATCATTATGTTGAAGCCAAGAATGGGTGAGTCTAAAATATCCTTCAAAACCTTGTGCATTCCCTCCACCCTGTCAGGTTTTTTAGCAAGTTAGTTTTATCATTGTATACAAAGTTTCATCGTTGTGAATATATGAAACTTCTTACCTATTTATCGTTCTTGTGAAGAAGTGAAGTCGGTTGTCAGTCCAAGCTCTAATTATGTTTCTCTTATAAGGTCTGAGCCATGTATCATCAACATAACCGACGAGCCCCGAATGCCAATTCTTCAAGATCTGGCAACGTTTGGCTTCGTAGCTCTCCTCGGTAGTTGACATGAACAAACCCCAAAATCTGTGAGAAAACTTTGTAGCCAAAGTATCATCTTGAAAGACGTCAAGCGCATGCTTTTTGATATTGGAAGTAATGTGCATCCAACACAATAAATGTTGCACTTCGTCTTTAGTCAAAATCTCATGAATTGCATTTATTAGTGCTTGTTCTCGATCCGTCATAATGGATGTCGGCATCACACCCATTTCTTCATATAGTTTTCTCAAGTGACCTAAAAACCATGTGAAATGTGGTTGATCTTCCTTAGACATGAATGCGAAACCTATGTTGAATGTGTGATTCGTGCAGGTCATACCAACTATCTCCAGCAAAAACATGTTATACCTACACATTATTTAAACATTTAAGCCCAACCACTAAAAAATATTCAAAAAACATTATTTGGATTGAATAAATGGGAGGAAACAAACTTGTTTGTCTTGTAAGTGGCATTCATAACAATCAGATAAGGGAACAACTTTATCAGGTGGAGTGAATCCGGGTGGACAAAGAACAAGATATCTAACTCGTTTGTTTCCGATTTAGTTAATGTCCACACTCTATATCCCTTCTTGTGCAAGTACACCAATGTCGATTGACATACCGTCAAATTGCCACGATCATTCAATAATACCTTATACTTGAAGTTTGAAATTTGCTTTCTAAGAGTCACATTTTTCGGATCATTGTTCACCAACATTTGCGAAATCTCCTTCGGTTTTTTGAACACTCCGCATGCAATGACACTATCCTTTTCCTTGGGGGTCAAGCGACCAAGACACGGATGTCTAAGCGAGGTTGTACCAATCTCATGATTGTGCATGCCGAACTTCACCTTCAAAGTCCATTTTATACTAAACCTCGATCGACGACCGACCAACTCAAAAGGACATCCACACTTCCTTGACCCTCCTTTATTCACTATAGCTCTAGACTCTCCGCCTTACTCGCATATTAGTTTGACATATCTATCATTTGAGTTACTAATGAGGATTGCAATATTGAAAGGTCGACCGATTTGTCTAGCCCACTCAATCATCTCTTTCATGTCATCCCACTCATATTCATTTGCAAATTCGGATGTGAAATCTCGACCAAATGGCTATACAAACATTAAACTCGTATCAAATTAAGATTAAATACGAAGATTACTCCTTATTTCTAAAAGATTATGTTGCATTCTAAACAACTACGAAATTGACATAAGTAATCGAGTTGAAAGAGAATTGGAAATGCATGATACGTACCCGTAACCATTTGCTTAGTTGAAACCGTCTATTTTGATGCGATCCCTTCCCTTACTCCCAAGGAAGAGGAAGACGCCATGACAATGCGTTCGGACGGACCCATTACTCGAGCTCATGCTAAGGCCATCGCTCAAGCAACGGCGTCCTTTGTATGACGAGCCTCTCAGTCCTTTAGCTTAGTCCTTGAAGAACCACCTACATGGGTGCTGAGCGTCTTTAAAGCCAATCCTGAGGAAGGGGCCCTGGCGTCCCTACCGGCACCCTAGAAGTCCCCATCTCTAGAGGACGCCTGTTGCCAAGGACAATCCTAGGGACTGCACCAGGGCGTCCCAACAATTCCAGCAGCTTCCCTTCCAGCGTCCTCAGCATTAGAGTCCCTCAGCTCATGGGCAGAGTCCTCAGCAGAGTCCTCAACAAAGTCCTCAGCAGAGTCCCTCAGCTCTTGAAGAGAGTCCTCAGCAGAGTCCCTAAGACTTGTTTGTTCTAGTCTTTGTCTTTCCTTTTCCTAGTTAGCTAATGGATAAGTATTACCTTTTGTAGTAGAGACAAGAATATTAGGTCAGATTAGTTGTCTGGCCATTTATAGTATGCATAGGGTATTGGGCTAAGACTTGCATGTTTTAAGCCCAGCCCATAAATGCTAGGGTTTCCTTTTATTGCCTAAGAGCCTCCACTATATAAGGAGCTCTCCTCTCTTGTAATCTTCACGTTTGCAATCAATGAGTTTTGGCTTGAATCGAGTGATATCTCTTCCCCAAAACCGTGAACATCAACCCTTCTATCCCTCTTCTCCGACGCCCTCCTTTCCCCGACCTCCGGTCGTTTTCCTCGTTCGACGGCGAGTTCTTCCACCCGTCGAGTCCTTACCACCGTCCCTATCTCCGCCACCAGCGTCCCTACCACATCCACCAGCGTCCCTACCATCGTCCCTCTACCAGCGTCCCTACTACAGTGCCAGCGTCCCTACCGCAGCACAGCTACCAGAGTCCCTTCCACAGCTACTAGAGTCCCTTCCACAGCTACCAGAGTCCCTACCTCAGCTACGAGCTTCCCTAACACCACTACCACCTTCCCTAACTCAGCTTCCGCCTCTTTATGTTTCCCTCAATAGTCGGATAAGGCCCAACTCGTAACCTAGATCCTTGGCCAAGCGAGTCCTTCCTGGAGTCCCTAGAAGGCGAACGCATGAACTGGTATCAGAGCCAGGTTGAACCCCGTGGGTTGGTCACACGGCCGTCCCCATCTCAACCGCCACTTTCAGGACGTGCCCATTGCTTCTTGTTGGTGCCGATGTCCCTCACATCTTCTAGCACAGTCCCTAATGATCCAGCCGTCCATAGCGTCGTGGCCTCCCTTCTAGAGGACTTTAAGGACGTCTTCCCTGACGACCTTCCCCCAGGACTTCCTCCACTACGTGGAATTGAGCATCAAATTGACTTGATGCCCGGGGCCTCTCTACCAAATAGAGCTCCTTATAAAGCTGGCCCTAGATGAAACCAAGGAACTCCAAAAGCAAGTGCAAGAACTCCTTGAGCGTGGCTATGTAAGAGAGTTCCTAAGTCCTTGTGCCGTGCCCGTCATTCTAGTCCCTAAAAAGGATGGCTCCTGGCGCATGTGTATGGACTGCCGTGCAATCAACAACATCACCATCAAATACCGGCATCCAGTTCCTAGGCTCGATGATATGTTGGACGAGCTCCATGGTGCCACCTTGTTCACCAAAATCGACTTGAAGAGTGGCTACCACCAAATCCGCATGAAGGAAGGCGATGAATGGAAGACAGCCTTCAAGACAAAATTTGGTCTCTATGAGTGGCTCGTCATGCCCTTTGGTCTCACCAACGCCCCAAGCACCTTTATGAGACTCATGAACCATGTCCTTAGGGACTTCATTGGTAAGTTCCTTGTGGTCTACTTTGATGATATCTTGATTTATTCAATGAATCTCAACGACCACACGGAACACATTAAGTTCGTATTGGCACGCTTACGCCGTGAATCACTCTTTGCCAACTTGGCTAAGTGTACCTTTTGCAAGCCTTCCACTGTCTTCCTTGGCTTTGTGGTCTCTAGTGTTGGTTTACAAGTGGACGAGGAAAAGATCAAGGCTATCAAGGACCGGCCTACTCCAAAGAGTCCCTTCCACAGCTACTAGAGTCCCTTCCACAGCTATCAGAGTCCCTACCTCAGCTACGACACTAGTACAAAAACACCTTATTATCACCTTTATTTATCACAGTTTTGTGATAAAAATATTTTTTATCTCGGTTCTTCACCCGTGATAAAAAAAATGGGGTTACCCATGTATAAGAACATAATATCACGGTTATTAAAAACCGGGTTAAATCACGGTTTGATGTTACTGATGGGAAGCATTTATCACGGACATATAAACGTAATTATAAACTTGAGAAGATTTTCTTATAACCGTCCACGTATCTTCCCGACTCCACTATTCATCGATTCCCCCAAACCCTCTCGATCTCTCTACGCTTTAATATTCGCCAACCGACTAGGCAAAACCTCATCCCAACCTTGATTGGCCGCCCTATTGCTGCAGATCTTGCCCCTGCAAAACACTGGATCTGCAATTCCGTCGTTCGTTGTGATGCCCGTCGCCGCCCTTGAAGCTATCGCGCCGACCGCCCCATCAGCCCACGCGATTCCACTCGACGCCCTCCCTGCCGGCCCGTTCGCACCAGATCTGGCCCCTCCTGTCGACCAATCCGCCGGCCCTGTCGCGACCCCGAATCAGTTTGCGGCGGATCCGAACGGCGACCACTTCGCAGCTCCCACAAACCCTAACACCAGCCCGTTTCCGGCGTGCCCCGACCCCGCCCTGCTCGCGTCGCACCCTGACGCCGGCCAGTTCACGCCGCCCGCTTCCACGGCTGTCGGGATTCCAGATCTGCAGGCCCAGCCGTTTCACCCAGACCTGGCGTCCGTCAATTCCCGTCGGGACCTCCCTCCGCCGCCTCCACGACCTGGAGTCCATCTAGGATGACACCGGCGTCGTTTCTGAGATCTCGATCTCCCGATCCACGAATCCACGGATCCGACCTCATCTCCGCTGGATACGGCGGCTGGCTCCTCTACATGGCTGCCTGTCGCCGATCTCGGTTTTGGCGAGGACGAGTACGGCCTCACCGATATGCTTTACGCCGCAGCCAGGAGTAAGAGCCCCGAGTACGGTTTCGCCGAGGTTTAGGAGGAGGAGAAATCGGGAGGAGCAAGGAGTTTGCCGCCGGGATCTACAACTTCGCCGAGGTTTATTTTAATTCCTTGTCAGTTCATACTTATGCTTAGCTTCAGTCCTTTTCACCTAATTCCTTAGGAAATGAGTTTTGGAAAGGATATGTGTCATTCAATTAAGATGAAAATGGTGATTGGGTTAATATGTTGTACGGAGTACTAAATAGTTCATTTTAATTTAATACTAGAAATTGTCAAATTGCTTTGCACTTGGTTTGAGATGGGTTGTTCTTATTGTTTCATTCTCTGTTTAATCCTAAAATTCAGACATGAAAGGTCTTTATGTATATTTCCTGTTCTCATCATTGGTTTGACCTGGCCTATATCTATTGTTTGGGTATTCACATGTGTGTTTGAATTTCCGTGTGTCCTTTTTGGATAGGTTTTTTCCAGTTGCAAATGTTCAACTCTCATATCCAGGCAATTCTAGGAACCAAATTGGGAGAATGATAGATGTACACTCAAGGTAACTGTACTAACAAGCTCATGCCACATAATTGTTTTTTTGCTTTGCTCAGTTACTAGAAACTCTTATGTTGTCACTCTGGCTTGGAATGCAAAGATCTCGAAGAATATTTTGCTATATGTTTTCTGAAATGCATGAAGTTGGACCTTTGTTTGTGTTCAATAGGTCACTCAGTGCAGTGATGTGGTCTGTAATGCCTGTACTTTTAGGAGGAAGCTCATTATGGGGCATATAATAAATTTGTGTGGTTTGAATAATCATAAAGAGGCTCTGCTTCATATAATAAACACTGAGGATGTATGTACCGTCACTATTCAATGGTTGTTTTTTTTTTCACTGTGACCAACTATCTTTGGTAGCGGACTAATATATATTCTGATTTCTTTCTTCTTTGTTTTATAAATGAGCACCATTCAATGGTGGAGTTGAGCTTTGTAATTTTACAAATGGATTATCTTGGATTGCTTCTAGAGTAGCTAGTACTAGAGTAACTCAAGTCCTTCCCTTCCCTTCTCAAATTTATAACTAGTTAGATTTATTATGCATACAGAAATTTATATACCCACCTGAAGAATCCAATGAGGAAGTAGAAGAGGAGGATGCCATCAAAGGAATTTAAAAACCAGCATATTAGGCACTATTTGGAGCATGTGCTTTATATCAAAAGGTCTTACAAAATCGAGTAAGGAAGATTGTCCAGTTCTAGCCATCCATTTGAATAGGTATGAATACATGCATGTTTATATGCATCTTTATACGATTTTATTGGGCATTTGTTTTTATGTTAGCAACTAATTATGAGTTTCTATGTGATTCAGCAATGTGTTATGTAATAATTGAGTGATCATTATAAGCCAGCATTATATTTGTATTTTTTTTTGAATAGTTGTGGAATTTCTAGCAAGTTCAGTCTTCATAAGCTCACAGTCTTTTTCAGGGGATGGAGTTCTTGGAATGATCTGGTAATGGTGAGATCGAATGTTAGAGAAAATGCCATCTGTGTTCTATCTCAGTACATCGACGATGGAGCGCTGGCACACAACATTATTCAAGTTCCTCAATCGTGTGGTGTTTTCGTGGTACTGCTGAAAGAATTTGGTTCGTAGTTTCTAATTATAATTATTCATCATGAACAGGTAAGAAGTCTATCAATAGATAAGCTCAGAGCAGTTTATATAGTAGTAAATGGTGTAATCTATGCCATACAGGTGATGAATTATACTTGGTTCTTAGAAACAAAAGGTTCAATTATGGCTTTACATTTGATAGCAAAATATTGGAAGTTCTTTCTGTTTTTTTATTGTAAAAAGAAATGGAATGTAAGGAGAAGGTCTGTGTATGTCGTGGTGGCCGGTGTATCTAGGATTGGTGACTCGGGCAAAGTCGTTGTTCCCTTATCAAAAATAAATCCCAAACATGCAAACAAAGTATAGTTAGGCAAGCAAGGGGTCGAACCCAAAGGAATCAGTTCTTACTCAGATTTTAGTGGTTTTCATGCAAGTAATCAAAGGGGGGGTTTTGAAGGTTGATTTCAATCAAAGTTATCAAGCAGAGTTTATCCAATCAATTCCACTTTATTAATCCGTTGATCATGAATTCATCCACCTCTTTATATGCCTAGGTCAATTCCAATCCCAATCATTAGAAATCGCAAGTCCACGGTCCAAGCAATTCTATAACCCTAGGCAAGGACGCTTAACCTAGAATTAGCATAGAGCACAGGGATAATAGGAAATCAAATCATGCAATCAAGCTACGAGTCTCATGCACAACTTAACTATTGAATACTCTTCCCTAAACTAGTCCACGGTCCTAGAATTGTTTCGAGAATAGGAAAGATGCATAGACAACAACCAATCCTAATTCAAACGATAGATCTAAGTCAATCAAACAAGTTGATCAGGCTCATAAAATCAAACATAGATCATGGGATGAAGCCCAAGAGTATCAATAAAGACCTAGGGATAAAGAGGTTACCAGAATTTCACAACTTCATAATAAAGCTTCCTTGATTGAATAAACTCCAAAGGAGAGTTAGTTCTCCATTATAAAGAAAACTCTAATCTTTATTTGAAAGACAATTGATTGACAAATATTGTATATCCTAAAAACCTAGAAAGGTTCCCCTTATATAGCCCCAAAGATCAACCTTTTCAGACTAAATAAGATAGGAAACCGAAAGATAAGAAAGGAAATAAGATAGAAACGCCAAGATTTCGCCCGTTCCAAGGTCGGCTACCACCGCGCCCGCGGCACCATAACCGCGCCCGCGGCGGCCTTCAAGTGGTCAACTCCGGGTCAGCTTCTACCGCGACCGCGCCACAGACAGCGCGACCGCGGCCTTCATGGCCTTGGTTGGCTCGCTCCTTCACGCCACCGCGCCCGCGTCATAGACAACGCGGCCGCGATATCCATGCAGTGGCGAATCTCCGTCTTTAAGCTCTTTAACTCTTGATTCTTCATACTCTGTGTCTTCGGTCTTGATATTACAATAACGCTCAAAACTAACCTAAACACTCTCAATATAGCTCTAAAATACAAGAGTTATCCCATACAAAATAGGCCGAATCAATTGGCCATCACGGTTCAATTTTGGCTCACAGTAGTGTATATTGCTTGGAACTTGTATTAGATGTAATTGTATTAATGCAATGTATGGATAAGTTCTTTCTTTTTGCTTGTGTGTATGTAGTGGCCGGTGTATCAAGGATTCTAGGCCATCTTGGTTCTAAAAGAACCCGGATAACTATTTTTTTTTTATAAAAAACAAACGAGCTTTTATCATGGTTCTTTTAAAGAACCGTGATAAAACATCACATATTATCATGGTTAGTAATCATGTTTATCACGGTTTCGTAACCGGGATAAAAGGTAACCTATTATCACGGTCATTAAACACTTTTATCACGGTTCTATAACCGGGATAAAAAGTTACCTATTATCACGGTTCCGATACCTTTTATTTTTTATCACGGGACTATTTATCCCGGTTAAAAACCGTGATAAATGTTGAAACGGAACCGTGATAACACAATGTTTTTGTACTAGTGCGAGCTTCCCTAACACCACTACCACCTTCCCCAACTCAGCTTCCACCTCCTTATGTTTCCCTCAATAGTCGGATAAGGCCCAACTCGTAACCTAGATCCTTGGCTAAGCGAGTCCTTCCTGGAGTTCCTAGAAGGCGAACGCATCATATTTGCATTTTCTTGCTCTTCTACTAATTCCTCTCCTTGCAATTCTGGCGAGTCTTCATACTCATCATTTAGCTCGTCTTCCCAACCATAATACAAAGTTTGAAGAGTATACGACATTGTTTGATTGAGATTTGAGCATATATCTATATTTTGAAGTTGTTAACAACCATTGACAAAATGAATGAAGAACCGAGTATTTTATAGGACAAATAATATAGCCGTTGACATATAGCCGTTGGTCCAACGGTCGAATTTTCACATTAATTGTCGTTACCGCCCTGCCACGCCGTTGACTGGCGCCTGACGACGCCTCTGCACGGCGCTCCACCACGCCGTTGACCAGCGTCCCGCAGTAGTGTTGACCGGTGTCCCGCGACGCCTTTGACCAGCGTTCCGCGACGCTTCATGTTTTTCGCGTTTCTGTTTTCCTGCAATTTTGTTAATATAACTAGTACAAACCCCGTACCATGTACGGGTAATGTAAATATAAATCCGAATTAACTTATTTGAGATTGAATTTTGATATGAATTCGCTTTTAACTCAAGTTAGACCGGAGTCCGAACATATATATTGACCTATATATGTTCATCTATTAATACAATGTTATTTTAAAATAATTCTATTCAATTTTTTCGTATTTATATTATTATTTAATATACTATTGACATATGTAAAAGGTTTTTACTATTTTTCAAGATTTAATAATGACAAAAACTTATACCAATTAATAAGGAAAAAATTTTAAGATATCAAATAAATAGCTTGAATTTGTTTTATTCATATAAGGATATAATGTTTAAAAGGTCATATTAGGAAAAAATTTTAAGATATCAAAAAAGGGTAAGATATCAAATAGATTTAAGAAAATTGGATAAAATATTAAGTAGATATATGAGTTATTTTTAGAAAATATAATGTAAAAAAATAAAATCATTATTTTATTCAGGCTTGATGACGTGGCGCAAATTTTAACAAAGACTTGGGTTCCGCTTTATACTGTATTATAGTAGATATTTTGACGCCTTTAACCCTCTGTTTGGAAGGAGGGATTGAGAAAGATAATGGGGGATGGGAAGGGAAGGGAAAATTAATTAGGTGTTTGGGTGAATTAATAAAAAGGATTTGAGAGGAAGTGTCAGGAAAGGAAAGGAAAATTATACGGGAATGGAGAGGAAAGGGGATTCCCCCAAAATTGAGGGGATTTGGGTGGATTGTGAAACATGATTTAATTTAAAAGAAAAAATCAAAATATTTTATTTTTTTTGGACCTGATTTCCTATCCTTCCCTCTTCTACACAAACAACATACGTAAAATCAATTCCTTTACTTTCCCTTCCTTCCAAACAATATTTATTAAAATTCCTATATTTTCCTTTACTTTCTCTTCTCTTCCCTATCATCCTTTCTCTTACTTTCCCTTTGTAAACCCTCATCCAAACAGGGGGTAAATGGCGACGCCTTTTAATAGCGTGGTGCAAAAAGTAAAAATTAGTGTGTAAAAAGCCGGGGCGTTATTAATGGGGGTAGTTAGTTTGGAAGAGAGAAAGCAAATGGGGAAGATGGGTGAAATGGTAATAAGAGAATATTGTAGAGGGTAGTTTTGTAAGGAAATTGTAGATATAAAAGGAAAGAAGGGGGAGAGGGACAAACATTTTGGGACGTCGAAAATGGAAAGGGGACAAACATAATGGGACGGAGGGAGTATCACTTAAATAATAATCATAGAAAAAATACTACCATTCTATTTCAAAATATAGTTGACTAATTTAAAAAGTCATATTTTATATGATATGAAATCTCAAGTGAAATATTTTATCAACATATATATTTTTATAATTAATAAGATTTTTATATGATGATAGAAATAAAAAAAATAAGTTAACTATGACTTATTTAAGTAAATCCTCTAGAAAAATAGACTTATATCATTAATAGTAGCTTTGTAAATAAAATGAATATTTTAATAGATCATATAAGATTATAATTAATTTAATAAAACTAGAGTTATAGATCAACACAAATTGTATATGAATATTATAACACAAATTTAGTTTATATGTATTCTTTAGATATTTGTTACTTATATTATGAATTTATGGGACAAAATAAGATCGACAAAAAAATATGCAGATTATAAAAATACAATAAAAATAAAATTTCAAAGTGACAAATAAGTTTAACAGATTGATTATACTTTTGATTTACAAAAATGATTGTCGAAGTAAATAGCTGAAAAAGATATGTATATATATTACGTGGAAAAAGATAAAAATTAGAAAAAGAAGTAGATAGATGATAGATGATAGATATTTAATAAGAATAAGAAAGACTTTAAATTTTTTTTCTAAATTAAATTTCTTAACATGAGGCGGGGTCATAATTAATCTGGATACCCGAAAGGTCTCGACTTTAATATATACTACCAAATGAATCGCACCTTGTACAGGGGTGTTATTAGTTTTTTTTTTTGTGTATGAATTCACTATAATATGCCATGTATACAATGATCCGAACAACCGAAAATTCAAGAAAGGAGATGAAAGTCACCTCAGCAACTTGTTCCAACCCCTCATTCATATTGTCTTCTGATGCCATAGTCACTGCATCATGATTGGATTTGGAGGAAATAGTGTAGCAGGAAATCTTGCTAGAACTGGAGAAACAAATAAACAGCATTGTGATGCGTTGGATTAAGAAATGGATATTTAAGGGATGGAAGCAAGAGAGCCGGAATAAGAGGGAGATCGTAATTTGTCAATTAGCACCCTCACTTTTGGCACTGAAACAACTACATGAACAACAAATAAATCCCAACCGTACAAGTAATCCGAAGCAGACTTCGCAAAAACGAAAAATAAGGCCTAACCTCTGAATCAACTTCTCACACAGGAATTTATTCAAACAATTGGGTTGCACAAATAGGTGAATGGGAACGACAACCGAAAAGCGCGGAATCAAAATATATAAAATACCAAACAAACAAAATCAAACAAATTGAAAACGTGTATTTTTTTCTGAGCATTTATAAACTTACTTTCTTGGTTTGTAGATTCAAGAAAAGCCAAACAAAACTCATTGTATTTTAGAATAGAACGTGACAATCCAAGTTAACTACATCAGTAGTATGCCAATATGTAGAGATATTCTTGTGTTCCATAAATATAACAATAGGTTGTGTGAATTTCCTTGTATAAGTAGCTTAAATTTGCATAATAGAAGATCAACATTTGATAGAGAAGAAGGTGGGTTAAGGTAGAGTTAGGGTATTGGTTGTTAAGTATGAGTGTGAAACCGTTGAACATATAGAGGCAGGATGAGGAGTGGAAGATCTATATTTGTTTAAATTCTTTCACCATAAAAACAGACTTGTTAAAAATAAATAAAATTAAGTCGTTTCATTCCAGTATACCCCCTGTATATCATTTAAAGGCACCCTATGACCGTTACAGCTATATAATTTTCAACAGTTATGGCAAACCTCAACCAAGCCTTTACAACTCGAGTACAGAAAGCCGTTACGGCTAAATGCTTTATGGCCATTACGGCCCAATCCTCCTCAACCGTAACGACTCAATTCCTGAAGCTGTTGTCCTCCTTCACCAACAAACTTAATGTGTTGTTCGCATTTATTACCATGCAACTACTTTCTACCGTCTATTATCCCGTTATTACCCCCCATTACTACCTATTACTACTTATTATAATTTATTACTACCTATTTTCACTCATATTCTACTCTTCTTCTTTCACTATCCTCACCAATTTCACACAAAACCTTCCCACTCCATCTTCACCCTTCTTCCTCCTCTTCAATAGATAACAATGGGGGTTTTCCACACTATAATGGAGTGGATGAGCAATCTATGCATATGAACCACAATGAGGTAATATCTCTTACTAATCTTTTTACTATTATCTAACCCATAATCTACTACTACTTGTTCAAAGATTTTGATTAGAAGCCTTTACAAGTTTAGATTTGTGAGAAAAGGTATGTACTTGTGTGATTTTGTTAGAGGAGATTAGCTATTTAGTTTAAAGAAGTAGTGTTAAGAAGATTGAATATTGCAATGAGTAAGTTAATGACTTGTGAATCAAAATTCGAGAAATTTTCAAAAACGAACTGGTGAAAACGGTTGTGACGTCAAATATCAATATAGCCGTAACGACTACGCTCTAAGAGGCCATAACGACTTTTTTTGTCTCTGGCCGTTACGGCTTGTCTTATGTATTAGCCATTACGACTTGGTTCCTGAGGCTATATGAAGTGAACCTTTCCTTTTACTATTGGCTACTCTTTGACAAATTCATTTGGCCCTACTTTTGTGCAAGGAGATGAGGACGACCAAAGATGTCGAGTATTGTAGAAATGATAATTGAGTATTGTTCAAAGAAAATAATATTATAAGAAGAATTGAAGCGAAGTGGCAGACCAGAAAAAGTCTTCTACAATATGTAAGAAAGCAATGGCTTGAATCGTATAAGACTAGGTTCGTCTCAACATGGACAGACATAGTGTTCACATGTGAGTGTAATACAAACATGTACGCCTTTTCATTATTGATAATAATTTTTTGTTAGGCTAATAATTTTTAATGGAAAATTAAGTCGTTTTAATCTTTATTACATGGTAGAAGGTCAACATTCAGCCTTGAAATAGTGGCTTAGTACTAGCAACAATCGTCTTGACACAGTCTATAGTCAATATCATGATCTACTAAAAATGCAAGTGCAAAAGATAAAGGCTTCCTTCAATCGAAGTGTATATAAAACACGAAACCATTTGACATCGGTGGATGTCTTCAAGTTATTAAAGTATGTTGTCGCTAACAATGCTATGGAGTTTCTAATTGAGGAGTAACACAAGAGGGAAGTTCCAACTAACCCCATATATAGGTGTCAAAGACTAGTATATCATTCAACATTCCTTGTGTAAATACCATTGTACATCACGTATCCCATCAGATCTTAATTCCTCCTAGTGTTGTGCATGTATTTTGGAGGACACATTGACATGGAGAGAGTAGGCCAAAGTGAGGATGATGAAGGTTGCAAGCGGAACGTTACAAGATGTTTGATGGATGACTTCTACACCAACAAATTCCCACAAATGTCAACAGATAAACAACAAAAGTGTGCTAGTGTGGTTTATGAGATTACTCATCTAGAAACGACTACTCTGCAAGGAATTGACGCCGTAAGGCCTAGGGAACGACCAAAGAATTAATATCCCTAGAAAAAGATTTCTTAGTGAACGGGAGCAAGTTGCCAAGGAGATGGACCAAACACCTTTGAAAAAACAAAGAGGTCGCCCCCTAGTACATCCAAAAACCTTAACTTCACACGGCACCCCAAATCAACATCTATTTCTAGGGTGCCCCGAACTTATCCAACTCCTCAGGCTCACCCTTGTCCACTTAAGGGTTTTCGGTACATGGAGGGGATTTTGAGAAGTATGCGACCGCACTTGAATGGTTTTGCATATATTAAGAAAGATGGAAATTGTAGATAAAAAGCAATTACACATTCTCTTGGATGGGGGGAAGATAAATGGATTGAAGTGCGGCGTCTTATGCTTAATACGCTCAATGAACATCATCAGATATTTCAGAACGCCCTATTCCACTATTTTGTCGATGACTCCAAGAGGAGACTTGCTCATTTTGATGATAGAGTATTTGCCCTCATGCACACTTGGTTAACCGTGCCATAAATGGGCTTTTTGGTGGCCAAACATTCTTCCATCCTTTTGTTTGTGTGGGATCTACAATAAATATAACTTGGCTTCCGTTAATTGCTAGTAGACACAATTTGGAGAATGAGATGATATGTATTCAACACTTGCCAGTTAAATCTCATTTCATATTGGTAAAAGACTTCCTAGACCTTATTCTTCCATTCATTTTGTTTGGTGAAATTTACGTATCATTAAATTTATGTAACTTGTTGCGTTATTAGGTATCTTTCTCTAATGAGTCATTATTGTCGCATGTGTGGGACATGTGGAAGATGAAATGTGACAATTTGGTACTTGAAATGGGACGTAGAGTCCATGAACGTTCAAAATTGTTTGAAAGGGACAATCAAGATGAAGGAACAATATCGGATTGAGTCATCATTCTACAACATACGAGCCCATCTCTAAGTACGACACTTCGAAATTACTTGTACACATTCTTTTCAGATATCAACTTAGTTTAAAATTCTATACGACACTTCGACATAAAACTCATCTAAATGAACCCCATCTTTGTAAAATCCAATCTATGTACAGATATAGCCGTTACGGCTAGAATGAAACTGGCCGTTACGATTAGAATTAAAATGGTTGTTACGGCTAAAATGAAACCGATCGTTATGGCTCAGACAGTTATGGCCGTAATGACTATAGTTGTTAAAATTGTAATGGTTATGCGGAATACAACCATAACGGCTTGATCGATAGAGTTCTTGGCAAGTTATTTTCAAAATTAGTTCTAATTACATTTCATCAGTTGCAGGATAGAAGGGCGACACTCGGCCTATCATATTCTATACCTAATATTGTACACTTATTGTTGTACTTTGTTTCTTAGTGTTTGCGAATTGTTAAGCCGAATACGGCTCTATTCATTTGACCTTTTATCTTTTTAGAACAAACATAAGTACCGTGGATTTTAATTGCCTAAAACATAATCTAACATAATATTACAACAAATATAGTAATGTGTCAACAGAAATAAGCAATATCGCCCAACATAATTAAAACATACATCATCCAAAAAAATCCAACATAATCATAACATAATCTCGAACACAACATCATCCAACATGATCCTAGTCATTTGCATCATCATCGTCATGCACATGTCGACTCATTAACTCATTAGCCATCTTGATGTCATGCTGGCAACCCAGTGGCATACCATCAACATATGTCGTCCATGAAGATAGATAACCCAAAGCCGAATAGAGGTCCTATCATTATAGCAATAAATAAGTTATTACGAGTTTGTCTAATTTGGACAAGGTATAAATACTGACATTAAACCTGTTGTAGAGTGGCGGTGAATGGACCAACATATCGATGAATACGCAGAATGAACCACTCCATATAGTCCTCTGCACATGCGGAGGGGTCGTTGATCACTGGTGGTCCCATCATGTATAACCTAATGCTAAACCCATCTAGTTGGATCCTACTACATGACGTACTCCTTAACCTTTTATGGTCTATGGGCCTTTGCTGGCATGATAATGGATCGAGGTATCCTTTATACGCGTGAGTACTGCTTGCAGCACCGATCTAGCATGTACGACTCATCAATACTCAAGAATGAAATCAGACCATGAAACCAGGATGAAGCGAAAGCATCGGTAAAATCCAGCTGACCATAGGCCATCCAATCCACCTGATTCAAGATTTCCAATATAATGTATCTTCTACAGAAGTAAAAATGGCCAGCTAATGAAATAACAAAATAGCACACTCACAGAATTGTTCACTGCTCCACCGTCACCCCACCTCTCAGCCCGTCGGGTCTTGCACTGCCCTAACGGGTTCCGATCGGGGCGAAGCGCGGGAAAGTACATGAAGATTCAAGACTATAATGGAAAAAGCATGAGGATTCAACATCACGTACATATTGAGATTTTTTGCTAAAGTACAAAGATAACAAGGAAAGTTTCAACATCGATCAATTAACTAAAATAGGGTGTAGTAGAAAGACACC
This sequence comes from Polygonum maritimum, assembly GCA_963924305.1. Classification (NCBI taxonomy): domain Eukaryota; kingdom Viridiplantae; phylum Streptophyta; class Magnoliopsida; order Caryophyllales; family Polygonaceae; genus Polygonum; species Polygonum maritimum. The sequence goes on from OZ002736.1 coordinate 6,620,971, forward strand.
GTCGTCGCACTAGCTCGGGAGGCTTCTCCAAGGGATATGAAAAGATGAGCTAGCAAAAGTGACCCCCACGATGTACGCTGCACAAATCGTGATCCCGTACCAAGTCCAAATATGTGATAGGAATCCGGTTCTACGACTTGTCCAGACTGATCGTGGATCCCAATAGATATAGCAGAAACCCAAATGCTAGTCTCGGGGTCATCTCTAAAGTCATCATCCATACAAAGAACCTGGAGATGGCAGTGATTGACCCCACCCTTATCGTACTATGACGAGAGCATCCAAGCATCGACCACCCAAAAAAGTCCGTAAATCATCTCATTTAAATACGATCATCTGGACATGAAATGGCCGGTAGCATCGCCGTCAATGAGGAAACCAAGGATGAGCGCTACATTATGCAGCCTGATGGTCATCTCTTCCCATGACATATGGAAAGAGTTTGGCTTTGGCTGCCACCGAAAAAAAAAGACATGAGTGTAGTGCGTACCTTCTTATGCATCATGAGATGCAAATGAGCAAGGTTACTGGCAAAGACCAAGTTGATCCAATCGGCCTCCCCCAACGGTAGCCACTCGCTCATTAAGTGTGAGGGTACTAGGTGGGTGAGCAATGGATAGATCGTGCATCAAACAGATGTTACAGGTCTCTGTCGTTTCGTACCTCCAGCCAACGCCGGCGTAGGCTGCGCACCACCACCCGTAATGTCCTGTGTAGGATGATGAGATTTTCCTCGATCGATCTGCGGTGAGTGGACAAGAGGTGCAACAGCCGCTTATGAACTGCTACCCACCTCAAATTATGAGGGTGATGCCGTAGTGGTTTTCCGACGCCTCCTTTGCTCGTAACATCTCGTGTAAGTGGTAGGAACCGTATCGACCTCTTGAGTCGCACTATCTAATGGAGCCGGATGGGATGAGATGCCTTGTTGCCTACGCTCGGCACATCAATCCCTACGAGCGGACCTATCTGACATCTGTAATACCAGTTTCAAACAATTTGACTAAAATAAATAACTAAAAAGATGAAAGGATTCAAGTGGATTCATATAATAGCTGATATATAGGCATCTCTTACGATTGCATAAAAAAACAACCGTTACGGTTGTGTAAACCACGGCTGTTATGGCTGATTAAATACTAGCCATTACGATTGGTTTCATATCATCTGTAACGGCTGAATCGTCTTCAACCTCTAGTCGCGAATGCTCGACATTTTTCTAGCAGCGATTTCGACCAAATGAAAGCCTAAAACGTTAAATTTAGTGATATTGTGCTATTATAGAATGAATTTGTTGAGATTCAAGTGGTATTATGGAGTAATTTTTGATTTTACACATAAACTCTAAAAACTAACAAACAAAACTCGAAATGGAGATTCATGAATATATAGTATGTGTTTAGCAAATTCAATGGGCAATTCGATAAGAATACATACCTTCTTGTTAGTTTTGATGTGAATTTCATTCGTGAAGAAGCTTGAATGGAGGAATTGATGTTATGGAAGAAGAGGAGTAGGAGTAAGAAGAGAAGAAGAGAGCATTTGGAGGAGAGGAAGAAAATGAAATGTGGTTTGGGATGTATTTTTGCTTCACTTTTAATTTATATGAGTAGGGGGTATCCTAAGGTGAAATATAGGGGGTGTCCTCAAATGAAAGGACCTAAAATCAAATTAAATCCCACTGGGGTCTACAACCTCATTAGGCACTACTTAGTTTCGCCCCTAGTTGTGGCATTCTTAGATGTGTTGGATGGATAAAGATTTCATAATGTCATTCAAGTACAATCAATTTGTCTCAATCCTACAACCCGTTTGGATGGTGTGACTTGAGGGTTTTTTAAGGGGAGGGAAGTGAAGAGAATCATTTTCCCATGTTTGGGTAATATTATGGATGGGATTAGATAGGATTCTGATAGAAACCATACGAAAATGTGATGGGATATGGAAGGAAAACAAATCACAACAAATTGGTGAGATTTGGATGGGATATTCATGGACACTTCATTGTATTAAATTGATAATATGCACAACCATGGCTATCGGTATGTTAAAGATGATAATACGTAGGACATAACTATCACAAGATATGTAGTATTGATAGAGGTATTTTAGTCGCCTTAATACCTATCAAAGTAATCCGAACAACCCAACTAATGTAGTAGGGAAGTAAGGGTCGATCCCACAGAGACTTGTGTTTTTGTGTATTGAATTTGAATACTCAGATGAATGTAAGACGGGGGATTTTTGAGTGTTATCCTAACAACTAATAAATTGAACAAGCAAACCTAAAGATGATTTATCAAATATGAGAGAAGTATGCTTAACCAGTTAATATCCATTGTAAATTCGATTATTGATCATTGATTATCAAAATTCTCTTTTTACCTTGACTAATCTATTGCGGAATGCTAATAACCCAACTTCATGGAATTATTAATCCTACTTCAATTCTAGTTATTAGCCCGACCGGTACTAACAACCCTAATTATCAAATAACCTAAGAGACCTCCTAGATTCAATTTGACAACAGCATTAAGATTCAAGCATCAATAGAAACATGCATTCAGAGCAACCAAACATCCAAATAACATGCGATTGAATTCTCTTCTCTAACCAATTAGTCCTACCAGTCCTAGATTGATTAAAGGTTCTACTTTTGATCTAATTAATTTCAACCGGTAATTAGAAAGATCTAGTTGTGATTCAACCCAGAGATTCAATTAGATGGCCAATCTAACAAAACCCTAAATCAAATTTATTCAATCAAGCATAGAGAAAACAATCTAGTCAAGGGAAATTAAGAACAATCAAATCTCACAATAATTCTTAATTCACAACTTCAATTAACTAGTTAAGCAAAAGAGGTTTTGTTGTTCAAAGACATTAAAAAGCTTACAATTCTTCCCAAAGGATTCTTGTTCTTCTCAATCTCCAACAACAATCCTCCAAGTCAAGAGTTATGAGAATATAAACCTAGAAACTAATATCCAAAAATATATCTAAAAGGTTTCTAAAAATATTATCCAAAGCAAGTTTCAACCCAAAAGCCCAAGCCCATACAAAAATATCATTCTTCTCGGACACGGGTAGAAACGCGGGCGGCCATGGAAACTCGGGCGCGCTTTGGCTCGCTTTCCCACGTTTTCACGCCAGACGCTCAGGTGCCGAAACGCGGGGTACTCCTCTAAAGCGCGGGCGCGCTTTCATTCTTCTACCCGCGTTTCTGGGCTTTTCCACCGAAATCCTTCATTGGCCTTGAACACTTGACTTCTCCTTTAACCTTCATCCTTGGATACTTCTTTGGTATCTTCAAGCTCAGTCCCAAGTCCACCATCACCATGATTCCGGCACTCGATCGCTCATATCTGCAAATATCAACCAAACGAGTGTAGATTCCGAAACTTCCAACACTAAAGCTAAACTACGAAATAAAGGAAAATCTACCTAAAAATGCATGAAAAACTAATCAAAACATGTCCTAAACACTACAACCTATATGCTCTATCAAATTCCCCCAAGCTTGAACCTTGCTTGTCCTCAAGCAAGAAATAAAATCAAGATCACACCACAACTAGCAAGTTAAAGCATCCATCTCAATATCAATCCATATTTCATCAAAAAGTTAAACCTTGACCAAGACATCATTGCACACATGTATGAGAAGCTTTCAAAATCAAATCATTCATCCATTCTAGACCTCACCAAGGCAATGTGTTTTGCACTCTCACTCAAGTGTTTAAGGGATGTGTTTCACTCAAAATCAACTTTGAAAACTAGACTACCATATGCTTGCATCAGTGTTCTAAATCTCCACTACGAATGATCAAACACACAACAAAAATCATGAGGACTTTTAAAAGGGTTGTAATGGGGCCAAGGTATACACAAGTAGGTAGGGAAATATTTGGTCATGTGGTGCTAAAACCGGGAACTAGAACTAGCTAACTACCCAAACTTTAACCACCTCTCTTCATATGTTCACCAACTCGTTTCACCTCTTCTCCATCACTTTTCTTTCTACACTTTTGCTCATTCTTTCTTTTTCTATTCACTTGAGGCTTTTCAACTTGATTTCACACTTTAATCTACCTCAATCAAACACTTTTTTTTTTTTAATTCTTAATTTTTTTTTCAACTTCTTATCTTTTTTCTTTCCTTCAACTCTACATAAATCCTTTCTTTTCAACCAACTCACCCAGGAATCATCTCCAACTACACAAAAACACCCTAGCTAAATCCTAATTCCCGGAAAGGGTCAAGCTTATATAGGCTAGGGAAATTTTTGTGGGGCTACAAAATAAGGCTATAGGCTCAAAATTAGGCTATCAAACAAAGGATCATGCATAAGGTAGATAAGGATATAATGAGCTAATAAAAATGCCTCAATCATTTCAATGTCATGCATTCGAATCATGTAAATGTAGCCTTGAAAAAGATATCTAAACGCAAGTTCTAGAGCTAGCAATCAAAGCGATACACTCAAGAAAGATATGCAAATATGCAATAAAAGGCTCAAAATAATCTCACAAGGCATGTATGTCTAGAACTTCATAAACAATCCAAAATTTCAACTTCTTATGCATGCTCAATCCTATAATCAAGATTAATAACTTAAGAATCATGCTTCAATCCAAGGAAACTTCAACCAACAAGCTAGTCATGGGTTAGATAATACTCTTAACTTAGAGAGACAAGTGGTCAAGTAGGGAAATTTGGTTCCTAAAATGCAATATTTTTTTTGCGATTTTTTCAATTTTTCAATTTTTTTTTGTGATTTTTGATTGATTTTTTCCATTTTTTTTCTATTTTAATCGATGCAAAACTATAATTTAAACATGCAAATGCAACTATATGAATGCAAAGATGAGATGACTCAACCAATAATCCCCTCCCCCAAGCTTAAACTTTACATTGTCCCCTATATAAAATAAAAGAAAGAAGAAGAAAATACTAACCGAGTCATCCAAATAGGAAGGAAGTGGCATCTACTCCGGTGGTGGTGGTGGTGGGAACTGTTGTGGGTAGCCCGGATATGGATAATACTGATACGCTGGGAATCCACCCTCTTGAGTCCAACCATCCATGCGAGTGTGAAGCTGATGAAGCTGCTCGTCGTGGTACTGCCGGTAGTGGTCCATCCTCTGCTCCTGATAATCAAATCTCTGATCCACATGGGCCCTGAACTGAGTCATTTGTGTGGTGAGCCCTCCCATCATGCTCACCAACTGGTCAAACTGGCCCTGAGGATAACCACCAACACCCTGAACATCCTCTACATCAGCATCCTCATCCTGATCACCAATCTCTGGCTGGAGCTCCTCCTCAGCAATAAAATCCTCATCACCCTCAGAATCATGATCAACGGTAGCCTCATCCTCAGACTCCTCAACAGTCCTCTGAATCCGACGCCTCTTGACCCGACGTCCCTCCACTGCCTCTAGCGGGAGATCACCATCCCGAGGAGTGATCATCCAAGTAGCAGCATTCTCACGTCTTGTTGCTAAGACAACTCTCTGCACATCCGGAAGCTGCATCACCCTCCTGGTATCTCCAATCGTCCAGTAATAGTGACCATAGTGGAAGTGCAGGGCACCCATCTTGTTGAAGAAAGCGAAGTCCATCGGTGCGGGTTCAATCCTCCCGCCAAACTGAGTCAAATCGCGCTGGTAATGTAGAGCCAAAACAGTGACAAGGGCTCCAATAGTAATAGGTCCTGTACCCTTCCTGCTGATGTGAGCCAGATTGTTCATAAGAACCGCACCATAGTTCACCCTCCTCTTCTCTAAGAACGCAGCCAAGAGCATCACATCTTTCCTTGGTGCATTTCCCTCTCCTTCTCCCCTTCCTGTAATAGAAAGAGCATAATAGCGCTGCAGCACACGGAGTACAGGGTGTGTAAGAGAAGATGCCTTTGCTCTAGAGGCCTTGTACTCTTCCTTGCCTGTCATATTCCTCCACTGTGAATCACCGAGCCAATAAGCTTGGCTTTCCCATCTCTCCACTTGCTCACCAGGACTGGAGAAACCAAATGCTGCATTGCCTCATCTAGCGCGATTCTCCTTCCCACTCCCCCAAGCTGGAAAGTGCACTCCCCCACTCTGGAATTTGCCCCGGAAAGGATATGCGTATCCAGAGTGCTCAGAAACTCCAAAACAAGACCCGTGTACGCAGGCTGCTGTAGCCGGAGAAAGCCTCTCAAGTGCTGGGCATTCTCCCATTTACTAAGCTCATCCTTCAAACCCAATTCTGTCAGAAAGTCCCAATCCAAGTACCGAGGAGCATGTATTGGTCGTTTATGGAGGAGCTTGAATCGAGCAAAGTGCACAGGGTCGCTCAAACTGAACCCAAAATCAGATGGAGTCACCTCCCCTACTCGGGTAGGCGGAGAGAGATGGGCTCGGGGCTGAGCAGACGATGAACTGGGGCGAGATGACTGTGGACGGGTACGAGAAGATGAAGCTTTAGAAGAGCCTCTACGGTTTGTTGGACGAGGAGGCATTCTGTACCTGTTCCTGCACCACAAATCCACAAAACAACACCACAAGCAAATTGATTGTCCCGGCAAGGACAATCTCACAACAATCCAACAACAATACAACAATTAAGCAAATAAAACTCTCAAACACTCTCTTCCCCCACTACCTAGGTTAGTTTTAGGCAAAAATCAATCACAATCCAAATTTCACAAGAACAAGCAAGGAAATCAAGAAATCATGCTAGAATTATGCAAAGGAACTAACAAATAGCAACTAATAATGCAAATTTGAGTTGAAATTGACAAATCTAGAGAAATTAGGCAAAACCTAGGTCTAGAATTTCAAGCTCAAAAATCACAAATTAATCAAGGAAAAGAGAAGAGTAGAGAAGAGATTACTTGATGATTGATGAAGAGGAGTGGATTTGGGAGAAGAATCACTTGATTTGGTGTTGTTTGGGGCTTGGAGTGTTCAACAATGGAGGGAGGCTCGAGCTCTTGAGGGGGAGGCCGCGTTTTTGCTGATGTAGAATGAGGAAAAGAAGGGCCGGCCGAGTTTTTAACTCGTGCTGTGAGAGAACGGAAACGCGGGCTGTCCCGAGAACGCGGTCGCGTTTCTGCCTGCTTGCCCGCGTTTCTAAGGATGAGTTTCAGGGGGCGTAGGGCGGGCTGGGGCTGGAAACCGCGGGCGCGCTTTGGCGATCTATCCCGCGTTTTTGGAGCTGAGTTTCAGGAGGCGAAACGCGGTATGGGCTGGAAAACGCGGGCGCGTTTCCGGGGCTCTTCCCCGCGCTTTTGGACCTGTACGCCGGGCTGAAAAACACACAACAAAGGAAAAACAACAAAACAAAACTACTCTAAACTAAACTAATCTAACACTAAAAATCAAAAACAACTATCCTAATGCTTGGGTTGCCTCCCAAGAAGCGCTTGGTTAACGTCGTTAGCTCGACGGTCCGCTGCTCATGTCGTTGGCTCGGGTTCCTGTAAAGCCGTTTCGTCAAGTATAGCATTGCTAAACCCATCGAAATAAGGCTTCAATCTCTGGCCATTCACTTTGAAGGTGGAGTGAGTAGTACTATCGTAGACGTCAACCGCTCCATGTGGATATGTGTGCGCCACAACGAATGGTCCCGTCCATCTCAACCTTAGTTTCCCTGGGAAAAGCTTAAGACGAGATTGATATACCAAAACTTTGTCTCCAACTTTGAAGTGCTTGCGCCAAATATGTTTGTCATGCCAAGCTTTGGTCTTCTCTTTGTAGATGGCGGTATTGTCATAGGCTTCCATCCTTAGCTCCTCTATCTCCTGCAACTGTAGCTTCCTTAATGCACCAGCCTCATCCAATTTCATGCTACAATGCTTTACTGCCCAATATGCTTTGTGTTGGATCTCCACTGGAAGGTGACATGCCTTACCAAACACCAACCGGAAAGGAGACATTCCAATCGGTGTTTTGTAAGCTGTCCTATAGGCCCAAAGTGCATCTAACCGGATACTCCAATCCTTCCGGTTTGGTGACACCGTCTTCTCAAGAATGGACTTGACCTCTCGGTTGGACACCTCGGCTTGACCATTTGTTTGGGGGTGGTACGCTGTAGAGACTCGGTGTGTGACATGGTACTTCCTCAAAAGTGCACTCACCGTCTTGTTACATAAATGAGTTCCTTTATCACTAATCAAAGCTCTAGGGATCCCAAATCTGTTAAAGATGTGAGTCTTCAAGAAATCTGCCACAACTCGGGAATCATCAGTACGGGTGGCCTTCGCTTCCACCCACTTGGAAACGTAGTCCACCGCTAACAAAATATAATAGTTCTCAAAAGAGTTAGGAAAAGGTCCCATGAAATCAATGCCCCAAACATCAAAAACTTCACAAAAAATCATGGGAGATTGGGACATCTCATCTTTCTGGGATATATTCCCGACTCGTTGGCATTGGTCACAGGATTTACAGAAGGCGTTTGCATCCCGAAAGATGGTAGGCCAATAAAATCCTGCATCCAACACCTTCCTAGCAGTCTTTCTAGCGCTAAAATGCCCCCCACAAGCATATGAATGACAAAAGGTCAAAACAGAGGTTACCTCATTCTCGGGAAGACATCTACGGATGACCTGATCTGCGCAGTGCTTCCAAAGATATGGATCATCCCACACATAGTACCTTGCTTCACTCTTAAGCTTGTCTCTTTGGGCTTTGGTCAAGACGGAAGGAAGTTCACCCGCAGCGAGAAAATTCACCAAATCTGCATACCAAGGCTGAACAACACGCACTGCGAACAAGGTATCATCCGGGAACTCTTCTCGAATAGGTGAAACTTGTAGACCGCTCTCCCCTTCACATGTCAAGCGACTAAGGTGATCCACTACCACATTCTCAGCCCCCTTCTTGTCCTTGATCTCAATGTTGAACTCACTCAACAACAAGATCCATCGTATCAATCGGGGCTTAGCTTCCTTCTTCGTCAACAAGTAACGAAGGGCTGCATGATCGGTGTAGACAATCACCTTGGTCCCTAGCAAGTAAGACCGAAATTTCTCCAAAGCAAACACCACCGCCAATAACTCCTTCTCGGTGGTGTAGTAGTTCCTCTACGCCTCATTCAGAGTCATGGAGGCATAGTGGATCACATGAGACGCCTTCCCAACCTTTTGCCCCAATACCGCCCCCACTGCATAGTCACTTGCATCACACATGATCTCAAAGGGTAGAGACCAATCCGGGGCTTGGATAATAGGTGCGGTGGTGAGACGCAATTTCAACTCATCAAAAGCTTTCTTGCACCCATCACCAAAATCAAAGGCTGTCTCCTTCTTGAGTAAATCACACAGAGGTGAAGCTGTCTTTGAAAAGTCCTTAATGAACTTGCGATAGAAACCTGCATGGCCAAGAAAAGAATGCACTTCGCGGACATTAGTAGGATAGGGCAAGGATTGAATTACTTCAATCTTTGCCTTATCGACCTCAATACCCCTAGCGGACACTATATGACCTAATACTATTCCTTGTTCAACCATGAAGTGACATTTTTCAGAATTTAGAACAAGATTAGTATCCTTACATCTTTTAAGCACAAGTGTCAAGTGATTTAAACAAGAATCAAAGTCATCCCCATGTACGGTGAAATCATCCATGAAAACCTCAATGAAATGCTCTATGTATTCGGAAAAGATACTAACCATACACCTTTGGAAAGTGGGGCGCGTTGCACAAGCCAAATGGCATCCTTCGGTAGGCGAAAGTACCAAACGGACAAGTGAACGTCGTCTTCTCTTGATCTTCGGGTGCAATGGCTATTTGGAGATATCCGGAATATCCATCCAAAAAGCAATAGAAAGGGCGACCAGCAAGTCGCTCAAGCATTTGATCAATGAAGGGCAAGGGGAAGTGATCCTTCCGAGTAACCGCATTTAGCTTGCGGTAATCGATGCACACACGCCATCCGGTTTGGATCCTGGTGGGAATCAATTCACCTTGTTCGTTCTCCTTGACTGTAATACCTCCCTTCTTGGGAACAACTTGGGTAGGGCTCACCCACTGACTGTCAGAGATGGGATATATCATGCCTGCTTGGAGAAGTTTAAGAACCTCCTTCTTTACCACCTCCATCATTGGCGGATTCAACCTCCTTTGAGGTTGTCTTGAGGGCTTTGCTTCTTCCTCCAATAAGATTCTATGCATACATGTAGAGGGGCTAATTCCTTTTATGTCTGCAATAGTCCATCCTATGGCGGTCTTATGCTCCCTCAAAACCTCAATCAACCGGTGTTCTTGATCTTTCGTGAGTTTATTAGAAATGATCACCGGTAAGGTCTCTCCATCACCTAGGAAGGCATATTTAAGATGATCCGGAAGTTGCTTCAACTCTATCACTGGGGCCTGCACAATAGAAGGAACAAGCTGCTCGCTTGGCAAGGTTAGTAGCATGGGCTTGGAGCCCGGTAGTAAGAGTGGGCGCTCATAGTGAGTGTTCAACTCAGCCACAATTTCCTGCAGGTTAGCATTAAGCTCAAAATCCAGCATGTTGTTCACCAAAGAATTTTCAAGAGCGGATTGCAACTCATGCATGCCATTCACATTAAAGGTTTCTTGAACAAGAGGTTCAATCACATCAATTGCACACAAAGAGTTCACATCAGCAGGGTATTTCATAACATCATAGATATTGTACTATACCCTTTCCCCATCAAATTCCATGGTGAGAGATCCACTACAAACATCAATCCTAGTTTTAGCTGTCTTCAAGAAAGGTCTACCCAAGAGAATAGGTGAGGCATGCTTATCATGTTCCATATCTAGCACATAAAAGTCAGCAGGGAAAATCAATTTATCAACTATAACAAGCACATCTTCTTCAACTATACCCTTAGGATACACATTAGATCTATCAGCTAATTGGATCACAACTCTAGTATCATGCAAAGGTCCAAGCTCAAGATATTTGTACAGAGAATAAGGGATAACATTGATGGAAGCACCCAAATCTAGCATGGCCTTATCAATTTTTGTTTCACCAATCACACATGGGATAATGAACATACCTGGATCTCCGCATTTCTTGGGCATACGCCTTTGAAACACAGCTGAGATGTGTTCACTCACTTTGACCTTCTGCTGTCCCTTTGGCTTTTGAGTTCTCTTAATCGTGCAGAGCTCCTTCAAGAACTTAGCATAGCGAGGAATACTTTTGATGAGTTTGAGTAGCGGGATGTTGACCTCGCACTTGCTAAATGTCTCGAAGAGCTCCTTGTCATTCTCAAGCTTTCGGGTCCGTTTGAGAGCCTCTGGAAAAGGTGGAAGTGAAATATGAGGTGTCGGTGAAGGCTTGGGAGAAGTCTTGGGAGAAGTCGACTCTGCGATCGGAAACGCGGGCGGGCTCGAGAACTCGGCCGCGCTTTCGCCTGTCATAGGCCGCGTTTCGGGACCTGAAGCTCGGGCAGAGAAGCTCGGGCTGTCACTGGAAAGCGCGGGCGCGCTTCGGGATGTACCTGCCCGCGCTTCTGAGATTTCGTCTCTAGAGGCGTAGCGCGGGGTGGTGCCGGAAAACGCGGGCGCGTTTTCACTGTCTTGCCCGAGTTTTCGTAGCTGTACACCCGACTTAAAGTTCTCTCCTGCGTCCTCTTCTTCCAAGGGCTTCTCTTCTTGTGTAGCATGAGGAGCTTTTCCCGGGGCATCTTCAAGCACTTTACCACATCGTAAAGTTATGGCATTCACATTTTGCCTCGGGTTGAGCTCGGTTTGAGACGGCAGTTTACCAGAATCCTTGGCCTCCAACTTGCTTACAGCATTAGCAATTTGGCTCACCTGCTTCTCCAAATTTTGGACACTTGACTTGGTTTCCTGCTGAAATTGGGTCATGGAACCTTGTATCGTAGTCACACTCTGAGCAAGAGCCCGGATCATGTCCTCTGTTGACATCGAGTTTGAAGCAGGTGCTTGAGGCTTCGGATTGAAAGGAGGCCTGTAAGCAGGTTGACCACCTTGTTGATTGTACTGCTGCTGCTGATTGGAATTTCCATATCGAAGGCTGGGATGATCCCTCCATCCAGGATTGTAAGTATTAGAGAAGGGATCATATCTCTGCTTTTGTGGACCATATCCACCCATTGCATTAACTTCAGCTTGCGGCTCCTGGAGTGTAGGGCAAGCATCTGTTGGGTGCATAACATATAAGCAGATTCCACATGCCTTAACCTGTTGTTTCCCACCAGACATTGTGAGCTGCTTCACCATATTCATCAGCTCTGAAACTTCCTCATGCAAAGATGACTGAGTAACTGCAGAATTAACTGATCTGGTAGACTTGTTGAATTGCCGTGAACCTTCAGATAGCTCATCAAACAGTTGGAACGCTCCTGCGGGAGTCTTATTAAGGATGTAACCCCCACAAGCAGCATTAACCATTCTCCTCTCATCGTCCAGAAGACCTCCAAAGAGATACAAGATGAGATCCTCGTCAGAATAACCATGATAAGGACAGCTAGCAATCAACCTCTTGAACCGCTCATAATACTCGTACAAGGTCTCATCAGATGCCTGCTCAATATTACTGATCTTCTTCTTGATGCTGTTAGACTTCGTAGCTGGGAAGTATTTCTCCAAGAATGCTTTCTTCATCTTGTGCCAAGTGTCAATACTCCCAGGTGCTAAATAATAGAACCAGTCATTGGCTGAATCCTTGAGCGAGAAAGGAAAAGCCCTCAGCTTGATCTGATCCTCAGTAACCTCTCTAGGCTTCATGCTTGAGCAGACTGCATGAAACTCACTTAGGTGCTTATTAGGGTCTTCTCCACTCAACCCATGAAACTTGGGAAGGAGGTGGATCAACCCCGACTTCAGCTCAAAATTGACTCCATCGGCCAGCTCAGGGAATTGCACCACCAACGGTTGTTGGGTCAGATCCGGTGCAGTCAGCTGCCTCAAAGTCTGTGCCATAGCATTCAGATTTCTGTCACCCATCTCGTCAGACTCAGATTCAGAAGCAAAAGGCAGCTCGTGAAAGGAATTGCGAATCTCTTTCCTCAACCTGAATAAAGTCCTGTCAATATCTGAATCAAACAACAAGGGTGAAGATTTAGTAGCACGGGTATGAACCATACGGCGCCAATTTGATAGAGGTATTTTAGTCGCCTTAATACCTATCAAAGTAATCCGAACAACCCAACTAATGTAGTAGGTAAGTAAGGGTCGATCCCACAGAGACTTGTGTTTTTGTGTATTGAATTTGAATACTCAGATGAATGTAAAACGGGGGATTTTTGAGTGTTATCCTAACAACTAATAAATTGAACATGCAAACCTAAAGATGATTTATCAAATATGAGAGAAGTATGCTTAACCAGTTAATATCCATTGTGAATTCGATTATTGATCATTGATTATCAAAATTCTCTTTTTACCTTGACTAATCTATTACGGAATGCTAATAACCCAACTTCATGGAATTATTAATCCTACTTCAATTCTAGTTATTAGCCCGACCGGTACTAACAACCCTAATTATCAAATAACCTAAGAGACCTCCTAGATTCAATTTGACAACAGCATTAAGATTCAAGCATCAATAGAAACATGCATTCAGAGTAACCAGACATCCAAATAATATGCGATTGAATTCTCTTCTCTAACCAATTAGTCCTACCAGTCCTAGATTGATTAAAGGTTCTACTTTTGATCTAATTAATTCCAACCGGTAATTAGAAAGATCTAGTTGTGATTCAACCCAGAGATTCAATTAGATGGCCAATCTAACAAAACCCTAAATCAAATTTATTCAATCAAGCATAGAGAAAACAATCTAGTCAAGGGAAATTAAGAACAATCAAATCTCACAATAATTCTTAATTCACAACTTCAATTAACTAGTTAAGCAAAAGAGGTTTAGTTGTTCAAAGACATTAAAAAGCTTACAATTCTTCCCAAAGGATTCTTGTTCTTCTCAATCTCCAACAACAATCCTCCAAGTCAAGAGTTATGAGAATATAAACCTAGAAACTAATATCCAAAAATATATCTAAAAGGTTTCTAAAAATATTATCCAAAACAAGTTTTAACCCAAAAGCCCAAGCCCATACAAAAATATCATTCTTCTCGGACACGGGTAGAAACGCGGGCAGCCATGGAAACTCGGGCGCGCTTTGGCTTGCTTTCCCACGTTTTCACGCTAGACGCTCAGGTGCCGAAACGCGGGGTACTCCTCTAAAGCGCGGGCGCGCTTTCATTCTTCTACCCGCGTTTCTGGGCTTTTCCACCGAAATCCTTCATTGGCCTTGAACACTTGACTTCTCCTTTAACCTTCATCCTTGCACACTTCTTGGTATCTTCAAGCTCATTCCCAAGTCCACCATCACCATGATTCCGGCACTCGATCACTCATATCTGCAAATATCAACCAAATGAGTGTAGATTTCGAAACTTCCAACACTAAAGCTAAACTACGAAATAAAGGAAAATCTACCTAAAAATGCATGAAAAACTAATCAAAACATGTCCTAAACACTACAACCTATATGCTCTATCAAGTATAGATCTTGATATGATAGGTTACATACGTATTTGACCAAAACAAATTAGGCTACATACATATTTTAGATAATAAAATAAAAGAAAAATAAATTAAAAAGATATCACTTTACATAAAAGCATAGCTACTATGTATATAAGCTAGGGCTAGAGCCTAGAGGTGCAACTTTACTTTTACCAAAAAAAGAAGTGCAGCTTTTGTATATAGTGTTTAGTTAATTAATAAGAAGTGATCAAGGAGGCTAGGGAGAAGGTGATCAACGAGGGAGGTCTGGAGGAGAAGTGCAATCAATTAATTAATCATGTGTATCTATGCATGGATCACTAGATAACATCATTGTGTTTATATATCTTATATCATCACGTGAATGTGTACAGTCAGGGTCGGCCAATGGATTTTAGAGGCCCCGTACGGTCTACGATAATTTTATAACCGTTTAAATTTAATTAAAAGTAAACTATCATTAACTTTTAATTAAATATTTAATAGTAATTTTTGGTCAAATAATATAATTACTTTTCTAGTAATACAATTGTAGAAAGATAGGATCAAAATAATGAACAAAAGAATTTTTTATCCATAAAATTAAAATATAAGGTCCAAAAAAAATGTTATTAATCTTTTGGTGTTTAATTACTCGTTTGGGAATGGTTATTGCAATTAATCGTAAGGTATTGGACAAAGAGCTTCTAATTTTCTCTTTAATAAAGACTTTAATTAAAACTGTTTTTTTCGAAGTAAAACAAAATTAAACAACAAAGAATGCTCCTAGTAAAGACTTGAACTTAGGAGTCTTTCAAAAAGGGCTACATCCTATACCACTGTGCTAAAGTGATAATTCTGCTATTTAATTATTTGATTTTAACTTGTACTAATTTTATCTCATTTGAGGCCCTAGAAAATTTTGAGGCCCTGTGCAACTGAACGGGTTGCACACCCTTCGGGCCGGGCTTGTGTACAGTGGTTTACTTTCTTTTATTACTTCAGTAGCAATATATTTATTGAGTTTTGTTTATGAATCTTGTATCGTCACACGAATGCGTATAGTGGTTTACTTTCTTTTATCACATCAGTAGCAATATATATCTATATGGTGTGTGTTTGCTTTATATGTAATGATCGCATCTTTAATGATCGCGGCGAAAATGGCAACTCGCTTCAGAAACATCGTATTGTCTTTTTCTTTTTTCTCCGCTCCGGGGAAACAATGAGTACGGATCCCGATAGGGAACTACGTACTTTCAGAGTTTGAGAGAATTAGAAAGACGACCAATTGTACATGAAGTCCCAGGTAGAAATGATTCCAGAATTCAAGATGCGGAAGATATTAGGAGAGGAGTACAACTACGAGATAGTATAGCAAATCAAATGTGGCAAGATTATTGCCAAAGGAGATCATCTTAGTTTTTTCGTTATCTTATTTTCATAATGTACTTCTTTATTTTTTTGGTCGAAAATATACTCCTTTATTGGTCGCTCAATTGAATAGGATTATCTGTTATTTGCGCATATTGTCTATTGATATATGTCTATACTAATTAACATGCTCTCTTATTATACTTTGTCAACTATAGGGATCATTTAAATGGCTACAAAGGATAGTGTTCAGGGAAGGAAGGCGTCAGTTCAATGGACAAGTGCAATGAATGAAATATTGGTTAATGCACTTTTGGATCAAGTAATCCAAGGCAATAGGGTAAATGGACAATTTACTACACTTGCTATTAACGAAGTGATTAAAGAAGTTCGTACCAAGACTAAGAATGATGCTATTGATAAAGATAAGATAAGGAATCGCATGAAAACCTTAAAGAAGATATTCTCCGAAATTTATGATTGTTTCAAAGGCTTAAGTGGATTTGGTTGGAATCCAACGACGAAGTTGTTTAAAGTGGAGGAGGATGTATGGAAGGAGTTGACTCAGGTTTGATGCTCATCATATTTTCTTACGTTTGAGTATTATATTATGTTATCTTTTATCATATATTAATGGCTTTTATTCTTGTAGTCTAATCCCAAAGCTACTCAGTGGAAGACCAAGCCGGTTCACAATTATGCAAAAATGAAGGAACTTTGGCCTGATGATAGAGCTAGTGGTGATGGTGCACGTACTATCGACAAGACAGAGATTTGAAAGGATGCAAGAAGGTACATTAATTCATATTATTGATCGGATGGTTGAATCGGATGAAGCTTTTATTAAAATTTTTTATTCTGAATCACAATTCTCTTCGACTCAACCTTGTGAAACAAGGAATGGGACATCAGAGTTGCAAATGCCTAATGCTCCAAGTGAAACTCCGGTTGCAAGTTCTTCTAAAGCTAAAGTTGGAGCAAGTGGTAAGAAACGGAAAATGGCTGACACGTTAATGACTAAGATAGAGGCAACCATGCAAAATGTTGTACACGTCATGGACTATGCAAGTTCTGTCATTGAGAGGTCTAGACCACGTGTTTATTTCGGTGAGGAGATATACAATGGAAAAAATGGAGGTTGGTGATGATTTCAAACTTGAAGCTTGCGAGTGGTTGACGGAAAATCAGAATAAGTTTTGTGTTTTGGTTGGGCTACCAATGCACCTAAGGTTAAGTTGGCTAATGAAGAAATTCTTAAAATAAATATTAGACAATTTTATTATTATAATGATGTTGATTAATTATGTTGGATTTAACTGAACTTAAATAATTAAGCTTTTATAGGCTTATTTATGTAGTTACTTTGATTGTTTACTACATATATATTTATGTTTTTTTCTAAGTTTTTTGTTTATAGAAACTTTAGCTATTGAAATATGAAGGGTATTTTTTTTATCTATCTGAAATTAATTATTTTTTTAATTAACTGTATACTGAAAGAAAAATAGATACATCAAATTTCTTTTTGATTCGCTCTATTTTGTATGGGTTTACTCTTGTATTTTAGGGATATATTGAGAGTGTTTAGGTTAGATTTGAGCATTATTGTAATATCTAGGCCAAAGACATAAGGATTCAAGTATCAAGAGTTTTAAGGCGTTTTGAGTGGTCTGCGCGACACCGCTTGCTTGTGAAGGCTATATCTTGAGCTACAGAGGTCGGATTGAGCTGATTCTGGTTCCGTTGGAAAGCTAACTCGAAGATCTTGAATTCATTGTTTTACACCGAAGTCAGATTCCAAGCTGAAGAGGGTCAAAACAGCCTCCGAAGTGACACTAGAGGTTCTGTCACGATTCCGCGACCGCGATTGGCCGACGCGACCGCGGCGGTTGCCCGAGACGACTTGTTCTATTCTGTTGCGAAAGCGCGGGTGCAGTGGAGACGACGCGACCGCGGTGATGCCGGATCCGAAGCGGGCCGAAATCTTTCTATCTTGTTTCCTTTTCTATCTTTTGCCTCTTTCCTTATCTATCTCGTGGAGCATGTTCCTTGGGCTTTATAAGGAGGAGTCTCTTTAGGTTTTGGGGATCTTGGACCTTTGTTTGGAAGACTTGAGTTTTATGAGAATTATGGAGAACTAAACCTCTCTAGGGTTTGTTCAACAATGAAACTTTGATTGATGAGTTTGTTAGATTCTAAATCCTTTTCCTATTCCTTTGGTTACTATTGATTCTCTTATGCTTAATTACATGATTATTGATTGTTTCTTTAGGAGTAATTAACCTATTGCATTGATTGATCTTCTATTGTTGGAACGGGTTTGGACCGTGGACAAACCTATTTTGTGAAAACAACTTGGAACCTAGATCTGTTGTCTATGCAACTAGGATTTAAGAAGAGAATTGATTGTTTGCTTGTGAAATTGACTCGTAGCTTGATTTCTCTTGCATGCATCCTATTATCCTTGTTCTTAATGCTAATATTGATTTGAGCATCCTCTATCATTGTTAAGTATCTCCTGGACCGTGGACAGGGGATTAGTCAAGATTAGGATTGGAATTAACCATTGAATTAAAAGGAATTGTGTGTGAATCAATGATCAAACGACTCTTTTAAAGTGGATTTGTTGAATGAACCTGTCTTTAGCACTTTGATTGATCTTGTGAAACTGTCGACTTGTTTTCTTACTTTGGTGATTGAAACTCTTGCATAAAATCCCCCTTTGTTCTTGGTTGATACAAATATTTAATTAGATACCTCTAGTTCTCTTGGGTTCGATCCCATACTTGCTCGCTATACTTAGTTTTTGTGCTTGGGTTATCTTTAATTTTGGGTACAACGATTTTGCCTGAGTCACCTTCCATCCCCACTTTTTTTTTTGATCAAAAGAAGGAATTTTATTCCTCACCCAAATCGTTCATCAATACAGCAAAGAGTTCAATAGGAATTATAAAAACATCATAATAAAGAGCAACATGAAAGCAAGAACAACCCGCTAGCCAGTGTGCAGCCCCGTTTGCACCACGCCGAACAAAAGACCAACTACACTCGACAAACTTCGAGCTGCGCTCTAGGATCTTCGACACCAGGGAACCAATAATGGTTTGAGGACTATGACGTTTCTTCAGCTTGGAGATTAGGGACAAGCAATCCGATTCCAAAATAACCTTAGAGAAATTCTGTTGTTCGGCAAGAGCTAACCCACAGAGCACTGCCTCTGCCTCCGCTACTTCAGGTTCGGACCCTTGTTGGACAACTTTCGATCCAAAGAACAACATCTCCCCATCAGCCGCCCTACCGATCACACCTATGGACCCAGAATCACCCACAACAGCCGCATCACAATTAATTTTGACGATTCCAGGAGGTGGTCTTAACCACTTGATTTCCTCACCACCACGACGCAAAGCAGAAGGAGAAGCACAAGCAGCCACAAAATCATCACGACTTCTTATGCAATGCGACAACAACTCTTGCGGGTCACCAATCTTGCCTTCGAAAACTCTCTTGTTCCTACTTTTCCACACTTCAAAGCACAAAAGCGCCCACAATTGCACATCAGCATCAAAGAGAGTGTGGAAAACTTTGGCAGCCCAAGAGGCAAACTCATGAACACCAAAGCTAGACACCTTAATCCCCGGAACCAATTTCCAAACCGGTTTCGCCCAAATACAATTCAGAGTTGCATGAAGCACTGACTCAGATTCACCACAATCACACCTGTCCTCAGCCGAGATCTTCCATTTCACCAAGTTAGCCCTACAAGGTAAAGGTTCCCGAGCAGCCCTCCAAAGAAAATTACGAACACGCGGGGGGATAGAAAGCTTCCAAATACTCTTCCAAAAGGCCCAACTGCTGCATCCATCAGACGATTCACCCACAGACTCAGCATCGTCACGCACTGAAACTAGCAAATGATAAGCCGAGCGTAGTGAGAACTCGCCATCCTTCTCATAATGCCACACAAGCTGATTCGGCATAGAGGGATCCACTAAGTGGATTTTCAGAACAGCATCCGCATCATAAGGTAGAAGCAACTGG
Source organism: Polygonum maritimum (assembly GCA_963924305.1). Classification (NCBI taxonomy): domain Eukaryota; kingdom Viridiplantae; phylum Streptophyta; class Magnoliopsida; order Caryophyllales; family Polygonaceae; genus Polygonum; species Polygonum maritimum. Next base: position 6,640,867 of record OZ002736.1, read on the forward strand.
CAGACCACATCTTCCTTCCAAGAGCCTCTCATCCAATCTATAAGCTCCCCAACAGTCGTTGCCCTGAAGGAATCCGTCGCATGCGTCACGACCCTAAACGAACTCGACCTACGCAGAGAGCTACCGTTCCCCACTTGCCATCGCACACCTTTCTCTAATACAGCCCTTCCTTCCAAAATGCTTCGCTTGGCGAAATTCGGATTGTAACCCAACGAGGCCTCAAAGAAAGAGGAGTGCGGATAATATCGGGCTTTCATAAGCTTGGCAAAGAGAGAATCCGGGCACCGCTAAAGACGCCAACCCTGCTTAGCTAGAAGAGCTTGGTTAAACAGATGTAAGTCCCTCGGACCAAGCCCACCCCTATCTTTGGCAACACACAACCGCCTCCAGCTTATCCAGTGAGATTTCTTCTTGTAGCCGCTTGAACCCCACCAAAAATCACACATAAGTTGCTCAATCTTCTTACAAACGTCAACCGGCAACAAAAAACAAGACATAGTGTAAGACGGGATAGCTTGGATTACAGACTTCAAAAGTACCTCTTTTCCCGCCCTTGACAAAGTGTGCTCCTTCCACCCCTTAAGCTTCTTTCTAACCGATCAATACAATGCTGAAAAATCGTAGACTTCGACCTCCCAACTACAGTCGGCAACCTCAGGTAGCGATCATGCTTTTCCACCTCACGAACATTGAGAATGCTTTGAACTTCCCGCCTCCGAATCTCACATACATTCTTGCTGAAAGAGACTTCAGACTTTGCAAGGCTAACATGTTGTCCTGACTCTACTCCATAAACCTGGAGGATGTTTACAATTTCCCGGGCCTATTGACAAGTTGCACGAGCAAAAAGGATACTGTCGTCAGAAAAAAACAAGTGAGACACAGAGGGAGCAGTGCGAGCAATATAGATTCCATGAAAATGCCCAACTCTCTCACTCTCCTAGATCAAGCGAGCGAACCCTTCAGCACAACAAAGGAATAAGTATGGCGAAAGTGGATCTCCCTGTCTAATTCCCCGTTCCGGCCTAAAAACTGGTGAAGGCGACCCATCCATCAGAACTGAAAAGGACACAGTTTGGATGCATCTCATGATGATAGATATCCACCTCTCGTCAAAACCGAAGCCTTTCATGCATTTCTCCAGGAAATTCCACTCCACACGATCATACGCCTTCGCCATATCAAGTTTTAACACCATAAAACCCATCTTGCCAGTCGTCTTCTTCTTCATAAAGTGAAAGATATCAAAGGCCGCCAGCACATTATCGGTGATAAGCCTCTCTAGGACGAAGGCACTCTGCGCAGAAGACACAAGGTTATGCAATAACACTTTCAACCGGTTAGCAAGCGTCTTAGATATAATTTTATAAAGCACATTACACAAACTAATAGGGCGAAGGTCTTGCATTCGGGAAGGGTCTTTAGTTTTGTGAATGAGGGAAATGAAGGTATGGTTAAGGTTCTCGGGAAAGGGTGCACCATGAAGGATGTCTAAGCAAAAGTTGATAACATCGCTTCCTAACACATGCCAGTGGTGTTGGAAAAACAAAGCTGACATTCCATCGGGTCCAGAAGACTTAGAGGGATGCATAGAAAAGAGTGCATTACATACCTACTCCCCCGTAAAGGGACGTAGCAGCTCTAAGTTGTCCTCGACCGATACGAAAGGCGAGATTCCTTGAGGAACCGTGTTAGAAAGTGCGTTGAGTCCAGACTTAAAGAGTTCATTGAACTAGTCCATTGCAACTTTTGTTTTCCCCGCCCTACTCCACACCATACCATCCGGATCAGTAAGCCTTCTCACTTTGTTCCGCTTCTGCCTTCCATTTTCTTTGAGGTAAAATAGGAGGAGTTCCTATCACCCCATCGCAATTCGTTTGCCTTAGCCCTTTGAAACCATAAAACTTCCTCCTTATCCATCAACTCAGACTCCTCTCTTTTAAGGGCCTTTCTCTTGGCAATCATCGCACCTGCATCCTTGCTCACCTTTATAGCTCGCAACTGGCTTCTAACGGCCTCTAGCCTCGAAATCACATTTCCGAACTTCAATCTATTCCACTCTTTCAGGCTATCCGCACACTTCGCAACCCTTTCCATCACCCCAACTTCTATACAATCACGCCGAGCATTCCAAGCATTCTCAACAATGTGGTTGCATCCATTATTCAAAGTCCACATCGCTTCAAACCTAAAAGGCCGAGGACCCCGTCTCTCCATACCCGAAACCTCCTCCTGCCGAAAGAGCTCCACAATAATCGGTGTATGATCGGAACCTTGTCAGGTAAGGTGCCTAACATGTCCGCCTAGGAAGCTCTTCAGCCATTTCTCATTAGCAAACCCAAGATCCAGCCGCTCAGCGATAAAATCCACTCCCTCACGCCCGTTATCCCATGTGAACCTCTCCTCTTCAAACGCCATATCCGCCAAACCACAACTCTAGGGCGTCTCTGAAATGGGTGATCTCCTCCACATCCGGTTTATTCCCTCAATTGTATCCTCATCACTCAAAACTTGGTTGAAGTCACCTACACACAACCACCCTTCGTGAATTTCCTCCCCAAGACGTGCAAGCAACGACCAAGACTTGAGCTTATCCTCCTTTCTAGGCCACCCATAAAAACCAGTGAATCTCCACCATCCTCACCCTTCAGGACATTGAACTTCCGCATCTATGTGGTGAGCCGTGTAAGTCTTGACCGACACTTTCATCCCTTCCTCCCACATCAGACAAAGGCCTCCCAACGTACCAACACAATCCACTGGGAAACACACCTCCATACCACACTTCTCACGAATTAACTCCATCTTCTTTTTATCACACTTGGTCTCCATCAAGAAAACCAACTTTGGGGCCTCCCTTCTACCAAATTGGTGAGCCTCCCAACTGCACGGGCCTTCCCCAATCCCCGGCAAGTGTAAGTTAGAAGACTCATTGATCCCGGCAAGATGGTCTTGCCCCTCCCGCTGATCTCGTATCAATAATTGCTTTCTTTCGGGACTCCGACACATCCACCATAATCACATCTTGCTCATCTCTTCCTCTCTTCTTGCCCTTTTCAATTGCCTCATTTACCCCAGAAACACTGCGAGCTCGACTCTTCCACTTCTTTTTATTGATCCCCCCTCCCCCCTTCGAGGTCTTTGCCACCACGTCCTGCATGCCTCCATGCAAAACCCTATGCAAAGAAACACTACTTCTACTATCACTCCCTTCCTCAGTAGCCGCCTTCTTTCCCAAGTTATGAATCTGAATTTCTCTACCACCTTCTTCTTCCCCACTCTTCAGCCCATCACCCCCTCCCACCACTTGCTCCTTCTTTCGATCATCCCTCTGTCCTACAAGGCCATCAGAGGAACGGCTCTTTTCAGCAGTACTCTCCACATTATTCCCAGCCAACTCAACCCTCTGCAGCTTCTCCTGGAGTTGACTTGTGACCTCTTCCAATCCCAACGCAGCATTGCTCGCACTCTCCTCCTTCGAGCTCACTTTTGACTCCTTCTTTTCCATGTTGTCGAGCAGCTCCAACAAAGACTTTCTCTTACTATTCTGTTTCCCCGCAGCCCACCGACAATTCTCCTCTCTTGCTCCCGTTCCCACTCAGATCTGGCATGAAGTTGTTTCATCGGAGAAGCTCTTAACCAATCCCTATATTCCCGCTGACCGTCATGATTATCCTCCACACAATCCATCTCTACATGTCCAAGAACACCACATGTGTAACAAAAGTTTGGTAAACATTCATGGTTAACTTCCACCCAAAACCGTTTACCATGGACGTTCAGCACTGAGCCTCTACGCAAGGGTTTCTGTACGTTCACCAAAACCCTAACCCTAATGAATTTTGCACAGAGGCGTATATCCTCCTCATCAATTTCCTGCAGCCCACCAAACGCCCTTCCGATCGCCTCCGGAGTTTCAACATTCATCACATCAAGAGGCAGATCATCAACCCTAATCCAGAATGGAACAGTATCCACAACAATCCTTGACGGTTGCTCCAATCCCGGTTCTTTCAAAGCAAGTAACGCTTTGTCAAACGCTCACGATCCTCCTCGAAGAACCGTATCCTTATCTGCTTTGCTCGCGAATCTGAACAGAAAGAGATTCGTCCGCAACTCCCTAAACACGAAGCCATTATGAAGCTTCCAAGCCCCTTTCATCTAAGCCTGCAATGCGAAACTATTGAATGGACGTGGAGTTAACAAAGATCCAACCAATACATTCTCCTGATTCGATTTCTCCATGTCCGAGATTCCCCGCACTGCATTTACTTCCATTAACTCATCTTTAGTCAGTTGCAAATCCTTTCGCCTTCCTCTACCATCCATCCCAATAAACTCTTAGTTCGGACTCACACGCACTAACGAACATTGGTGAAACCCGCACGGTACCGGCAAGGAAACCCTGACTCCCACGGCCCTAAACCGGAGAGAAAGAAAGACGGTCGGAGAAAGGAAATAGCCGATCGCCGAAATCGCCCTCTAAGCCCTAGGGTTTTGTAATAGTGGTTTTGCTAATTTCTGCAGATATCGTTTTCATTTTCGCTAGTTTTGAGTAAAATTATTCGATTCCTTCCTTCCCCACTTGATTACCAAACACAAAAATGAGTTTCCTTTCCTCCTATCCAAACACCCAAAAACTATTTTCCCATCCATTTCCTAATATACTCCTTATTTCTTTTCCTTTCCCATATTTTCCAACCCTTTCCTTTCTCGTGGATTCCAAGTAGTCAAACATAAAACAAATGTGCAGTTGGTATTCTTTGATGTGCTGGATGGATTTAGATGACATAATGACAACCAATTCTTATTCTAACATTAAAGTTGAATTTTGGGTGTCAATTGGAGATCGTTTGTTCGACTATAAAATTCCATCATGTAGCTTGAGTTATCCTCCACATTTATCTATTCGAAATTTCTCCCAAAAACTCTCAAAATTATTCCTAAAAATCATCAAAAAACCTGATTGAAAAGATATACTCTGCTTGGGATGGAAGGACCAAATATGTGAATACTTTCATAGTTTAGGGACCCATTTAATTATTGTATATACACATTTAGAGCATACAAGTATTTTTGATTTGTAATTTGATAAGTATAATCTATGTGTATCTTTTTTTAAAATAAAAAAATAAATTGAGGATTCGTTCTGGTTTTGAGCCGCCGATTTTCCGGAGCCGGACTCATGTCTAATTGTTATACTACCTTATATCGAGGCTTATTATTTCATGCAATTTTTCCATTTGGGTTAGGTTGACACGTTTTTTGGGTAGTTGTTAATTGTTATACTACCTTATAATCCACTGATAATCTCTTTTTTGGTTTTCAATCCCCATCTACCACTTACTAGCACCACACACTCAACCACTTTGTCGGTAGTTTGCCTTGTAGCAATCAAATTTCTCTTCGGCTGTGAATTCCCTGCTCTACTTCTCAAGTCAACGACGAACCCCGGAGAGATACACAGAGAGTAGAGATGGAGAACGGGCAGCAAAAATGGCGGATCAGGGGGAACGGCGACCTCTGCTCGGCCTCCGGGGTCACAGTCAGAGGCGTCCTGACGGATGTCCTCTCCAACCTCAACCCCGCCGACTCCCGCCGTGTCATCCCCATCGGCCACGGCGACCCCTCCGCCTTCCCCTGCTTTCGCACCACCCCCGCCGCCGTCCAGGCCGTCGTCGACTCCCTCCGCTCCGGCTCCTTCAACGGCTACTGTCCCTCTGTCGGCATCCCTCCCGCTCGCCGGTAAATTTCTCATTAGGTTTTGTTCTTACTCGATTAGGTTTAATCTCCCAATTATTGCTCCTGATTAGATTCAGCTGTGTCAATTTTGTAACTGTTTGGCCGAGGCTGACTAATCAAATATGGTGGATCCACAAAATTAACGGCTTAAAACATATACAGACAGATGAACTTGTCCATTTTGATCCTATGGACACAGGACGGAGGTGTTTGATATATAGACTTTGACAAGTTAAGGTGCTCAGTAGGTCCGTTTCAAAGATCCGGAGTCCATATGACCAAAATGGACAAGTACAGGGTCTGTATATGCAGCCCACATTTAATGGGATAGATTATGAAGATTTGGTCAAAAAATGGCAGGGCTGTAGCAGAATATCTCTCTCGTGATCTTCCGTATAAGCTTTCGCCAGATGATGTTTATCTCACCCTCGGCTGCAACCAAGCAATAGAAGTTGCTCTTACGTCTCTTGCAAGTCCTGGCGCCAATGTCTTGTTCCCGAGGCCGGGCTTTCCCTACTACGAAGCTCGGGCTGCTTCTTGCAAGCTTCAAGTTCGCCATTTTGACCTTCTTCCTGAGAGTGGATGGGAGGTTGACCTTCATGCTGTTGAGTCCCTTGCTGATGAGAATACTGTAGCGATGGTTATTATAAACCCGGGAAACCCTTGTGGGAGCGTCTACTCGTATGACCATCTCCAAAAGGTTTGCTTGCTTAGTTAGCAATTTTAGGAGTTCTTTGTTGATCTTCTGTAAGCTCTAATTTGCTCAGCAATGGCTTGTGTTCTGAGTGCTTTGATTGTGTAAAACATTTTTAGGTCGCAGAAACGGCTAGAAAGCTTGGGATCCTTCTGATTGCTGATGAAGTGTATGACCATCTTACGTTTGGGAGCAACCCATTTATTCCAATGGGTACTTTCGGATCCGTCACTCCGGTTCTTACCCTCGGGTCCATTTCAAAGCGATGGGTTGTTCCCGGCTGGAGACTTGGTTGGCTTGCAATGACTGATCCAAATGGCGTATTGAAGGAATGTGGGGTTAGTCATCTTTGAACTTGTATTAAACTTTGTCTTAAAACTGACATGGCATTTTCAATGATTTAGTGTCTATTTATCAATTATTAACTTACTGTTATCATTCAAATGCTGTTAATAAATTGTCTTAAAACTAACATAACATCTACTTATCAGTTAATCATGTGGCTATTTTTCTTTAAATGTTATCTTGCTGTTTATTTGAAATTCATGAAATTTGGCTTCTATATATTGAAGAACTACAGTGAAGGGCTCCAAGTTCTGCAGAATTCATCTAAGATTTTTCTTCTTTTTGATAGGCCTAACATTGGCAAATCAATGCGCCTATCTTTGAGCTTCTTTCTTTTTTCTTTTCTAAACAGAATAATGGCAGTGCACCTTCCTTTGATCTTGAGCTGCAGTATCACTCTCTTTTTTGAGTTGGAATGAAGCTGTTGAATAATTTCACCTTAATAAACCGGTTGAAATAGCATATAGCTGAAACACTTACACTTAACAAATGATATATTAAGGATTATCTGATGCTACGCTTCTTCTTTTACATAACCTTGGTTTATGAGTTTTGTAGTATTTTGGTAACACTGTCATACCTTACTTTCCTTTTCTTTTTTCAGCTTGCCAAGTGCATTAAGGGCTTCTTGGAGAATACCTCTGATCCTACAACGTTCATTCAGGTTAGTGTTAGATTTGCATTATATGTAATTTTTAAAAACTTGTCAATCACAAATGAAATTCCTTGCATAATGGTGCAAGGACTTGTCAATGATGAATCTCTTACTTTCCACAAAAAAGTTGTACGTTGTAACTTCTGGCTGCAAATAAATTTAAAACTGACTGGTGTGTACAATAGCCTAGAACTTTGTGGTCCCCTTGATAATGACCTTTCTGTGCATTATAAACTAGGCCAATCTAAATGCAGTTATGAAATTTGCAACGACTTTTCTGGCCCCTTGATAATGAACTAGGTCTTTTTGGTGGACTCCTTGATTAATAGACACCAAGCTTCACCAAAACTTCAAATCCCTTCCTTATTTGACAAATAGGTTTCAACTGAATTTCAAAAAAACAAAGTAGTTTTGAACTTATAAGTTTCCTAATGATCTAAATGTTGATTTGCTTCTTAAATCATGTAACTTTTGAACAAATTCTCAGTTCTCGCCACATTTTCCACTTTTCGGGAATTTGCTAAAAAGATTATTACATATTGCACTTGATCTGTGGCTTAATGTTTTATTTACCCTTTGTCTGACCATGTGAAGCATCCATTGAGAAGGCCAGAATACTGTTCTATGTAAACTGTAGCCTGAGGCCAAACCACCTCTATGTCTGGGTTAGTGATGGTTGCAAGTAAAATAATCCAAGAAACCATCTTTTAGCCGAACATGGTTTTTTTGTTGAGGCTTCTTGTTGGCACATTGGCTCTAGATGCATGGCTTTATGTTCTGCTGGAAGTTTATTCAGTACATCTCCTTAGTTGAGAACAAAAATGTGATTATTATCCATTTTGATCAAATTAGTAATTTATTATGTTTCCTCAGGGAGCAATCCCTCAAATCCTTGAGAGTACCAAAGAAGATTTCTTCTCAAGTATTATTGACTTACTGCGTAAAGATGCGGATATCTGCTGGGAAAAGATAAAGGAGGTTCCTTGCATTTCTTCCTCATTCAAGCCTCAAGGTGGAATGTTTGCAATGGTAAGTGAACAAAATTTCTACTGACATCATTCTCTGCAGAGAGCTAAAATTGTCGATAATCATAAGGCGCATACTGTGCATTCTTGCAGGTGAAGCTAGATATTTCCATGTTGGACGGAATCAAAGACGATATGGATTTCTGCACCAAGCTTGCCAAGGAGGAATCTGTGATTATCTTACCTGGTAAACAACCATTTTATTTCAATTTCATGTAGTTAAGGCTGCATTTGGATTATGTATGATCATGCATTATAATTCAAGATTTAATGCATTATCATAGCCAATCCAAACACGCCATGAATCTCTTTCCTTGTAATAAACACTTACATGATGATTCTGGTTTGGGTTCGGTAGGCGTTGCTGTGGGCTTGAAGAATTGGCTTCGAGTAACCTTTGCCATTGAACCGACTCTACTTGAGGAAGGATTCGATAGGATCAAGGCATTCTACGAAAGGCACGCCAAGAAACATTGAAAGCTTCTTCTGTCACTATGCAGACAGGCGACGGACAACTTCAGTGTTGAATGTCAATTCTCTGTAAGTGGGCTTCGTTATGAATAGAAGAAACTGCGACGTGTGAAATTTATTTGTGCAAACAATGTTTCGTGCATCCATCGATGCTCCAAAGCATGTAGCTGGAATAAATATTGTGAAATAAAAGTGCTTTGATTGCTTTCATTGAGGAATTTGTTTGATGCTATCATGACTCTTCGTGATCAGGAATCCGAGCTCGGATCTACGAAAGGAAATGTTATTTTGAGTCCTGCAAATTGTTTGATTCCACACTAATTAGACTTGAACTAATAAGTTGAGATGATTTGAACTTAGAATTACTGGGCTTATGAGAAGCACAATTACGGAGAACTACTTTTATAAACTGTGTGATCAAGCTGCTCGAAAACTTCTCTGCAGAGATGTTGGCAATGGCATGAACCCTCTACATCATGTAAAACTCCAACTCCAACTCATGTAAAACTTCTCTGTGTGATCAAACTCCAACTCCAACCACAAACCTTCGCAAAGACCTTAGTTGCAACCGCAAACCTTAATTATGCAGATCTTAGATCTTCTATTTTCTATCTGACTATAAAACATATAAAATCGAATTTTTTTTCTATTTATGACCCTCCATCAATAAATGCTTTTCTTTTTTTTTTTTTGGTCGGAATAAATGCTTTTCTTTCCACACATGTAAATATAATGTATTATACTATATATTAGCCAGTTGGGCGTAGGCTTATGTTGTGTTGGTTTGTAATGTGCGGTTGTTTATTGAAAAGATTTATGGATGATAGACTAATGTTATTATCAACTTTTTTAGTGGCGCAGAATTAAGCTTCTACGTATTATTAGTACTTTATTATTAGATTAAAAAAATAAGCTTCAATCTTGAATCTTCTCTATTTTATAGCTAACTAGTATTTTCGGCCCCTGCCGTACCCTGCCTACGGCAGGGGGCAGCGTTCTTTTTATACGACCTTCATGTAATTTGATTTAAATGTAGAAAAACATTTAATAGAGTTATAGTGCGTCTTAACTCTTGAGCCTTTCTTATTACGGTACATTATATGTATGTATAGAAGCTATTCAAAAATAATAACTAACGGGTCAACATGTACCTTGCATGTACTCATTTTACTGAGAATTTGTTTGGATATATAAGTAAGAAAGTATATTGCACCGTAAGTCATTTTCGATGATGATAAAATATTTCACTTGAGATTTCATATAGTATCACATATGATTTTTAAATTGATCCAATATATTTTGAAATAAAATGATAGTATTTTATCGATATTTTTTATTTAATTCATATTATATAAAATTCAAATTCAAATTTATTTTTAACATCAAATCACGATTTTGGATTAACGAAATATTGTAATGATTTTGAATAAAAAAGACGATATCAATGTCTAATTCCTAACCTAATAATATTATTATGCATTCCTTTATCAATTGAATAATACATTGAAAAAATATTACTGATTTTGTCCCATACAGAGTACGGGCAATAATCTAGGAAACTATCCATACATTGAAAAAATATTACTGATCGGCCAAAAATCATATCTTATATTGTGTAAGATTTTTTTATTCAAACCCATAATTTTAGGAAACTACCTTTTTAGATTTAAATTTCATGTTTTCCTCTCTTATATACACCCATGTTTTCCTCTGAAAGATCATTCTCACATCCTCACAAAACTAATCCCAAGTATTTGTGGATGAGTAATTAGTATAGTTTTTTTTAGCAAAGTATAAGTTTATTACTGGTAAGTGATGTTTGGAACTTTTTCAAGCTTTGGATTATCTTATTATAACAATAATAGATACTACCAATAAATTTACCAAGCCTTTCAAATATCTTAAGTTGTTACAAACTGCTGGAAAATACAAACTGAATTATCAGCTAGTATAACTCACTGCCAGCTATAAGATAACATCTAATAGAAGTTACAATTCTTACGAAACAAAGCCTACATGAGAGATTGAGAGGATGAAAAATAGCGGTCTTCAACTCCCTCCCTTAAACTATGGGCCTGATGAATATTACCACCTTTTCCTTGCACTTCCTTCATCTGCCCCCTTACACAACGGACGTACATCTACATACTTCAGCCTTGGCTTATGCAGCTGTAATTCTTTGGTGCTCTTTCTTTGTCTTCTTTCCACCATTCATGTGCTTGTTTCTCTACAAATCTCCTTTGACTACACAAAGCCAAAGCAAATGAAAGAGATTCATGATCTCAATAACATACTCCCTCCGTTTCATAATAAGTGTCGTTTTAGCTCTCAACACAGTTTTTAAGAAAAACACTCATTCACTTTAAAACTTACAACTTTTTCTTAATCTTACCACTCATTACATTTTTTTGGCCAATGAATGAGCAACTTTAGTCAACAAATACACATTCCAATAAAAATTATCATTATTACCTCTAATAAATCACTTTGAAAACCTAAAACGACACATATTATGAAACAAATTTTAAGTGCTAAAACGACACTTATTGTGAAACGGAGGGAGTATTTGATTTTGTTCCTAAGCCAAGGCTGGAAACTTAATAGAAAAAAAAAAAGGCTTTCTCAAACTCACAAACATGGTATCTAATATAGCGATCCATGGTTGTCACCTGCATAAGCTTGACAGGATCAACTTTTCCCAGCCGTTCAATATAAACAGATCTTCCCTCCTTATCAACACCATGATCGATAGCCGTGCGGGTAGTAGTTATGGAACTCATCTACTTCCTGAACTCGAAATCCTGATGCCGCAGTAGAAGATCAGGCCTCAGATATATGTACAGAAAATAATATACAAAATTACATGTAGTAAGAAAATGTCCCGAACTCAAAATCCCGATGCTGCAGTAGAAGATCAAGCCTCAGATATATATGCATAGAAAATATTATACAAAATTACATGTAGTAAGAAAATGTCCCAGCCTAATACACAACAACTTAGCTTGAATAGTTATTAAGCATTGTAGCATTACCTCTGTGATAGTGTCAGCACCAAAGTCCTTCCTCCACTGAATCATTGCAGTCCACATGTGTTTTGCTTTACCTAGCTCAAATTTCCGTGATTTCAAGAGCATACAACCAACATTAACAAAATTAACTAAGAAACCAACACTATTTTTCCAGTAGACATAAAATTGGAGAAAGAGCCATATAGGATACCACACCTAAACATTATATGGTGATATAATGTTATAGCTAGGCAAATTAAAAATGAAAAGCCTTGAAGAACAGAAAATGTGTAAATAGTGCTACTCTAGTCAAGACAACAAACACTGTAAATATTTTCAAATTTTGGCCTCATTTTAAACAGAAAATGGCTATTTCCATAAGCTAACTATGAAGCAGACTGGTCTAATAGGCGTCAAGGAAGACTTTCAAGCCATGGACAAAAGTAATGAAACAGAGTTTACCTCCTTCGCTCCAATCTAGCATCGTATTGGCAGTCAATGTAATAATCCATGACATCAAGAAATTGGTCATAGTTGCTGCACTACCACCAAGACCCTTTATATTCACCGGCAGAATCTGGTTAGAAAAAGAAAGCCAGAATCACAACTGTGAAAGATAAAGTAATATGTAAAATGTTGTGCAAAACATATTCTTAATTAGCAATGCAAACAAATAACAAAGAACAGGCTTGAGTTCTAAGCATGTCCTTGAATGTGAAATTGCTTATTCAAGTTGTACCTCTGACATTATAAGCTATAGCACGGGTCCAAGTCCGAGAGAAAAGCCAATCGCCATACCCTGGCAAGATATTACCAATACCTAATAGAATTAGGGAAGCAGATATATATGGTTATAAAAATGTGTGGAATGTAGTTCAAAATATGATACTACAACACATGCTATAGCTAAGTAACAACCCATCACACTATAAAGGTTAGAGTCTTCTGATATAGCCGCCTGTGAATAAAATGACACATCAGAATCTGAGCACACAGTATTTTGTTTGTCCGGAGTTAGCATATATTAGAACAGAAGCAAACCTCTGCATAAAATGTTGTAGAAACCTCTGCATAAGATCCATTCGCCCTCTGTTTCTCTGGCAAGCTTTTCTAGATCTCCACCTGTCAAAGAGAGCAAATTGAATATCAGTTGGCTAAATAGACAACATATTAAAGATGCAGATCAAAGTAACAATAATTTTTATGCAGAAAAACAGAATTTCATTTATAAAAAAGAAGGAAAAAGCTGTACTACAATGGAAAAGCAAACTAAAAATTATGGGACACTAAAGTGCAGGAAAGTCATGGATTCAGCTCTTGAATGATTTCCATTTATCCAGAATCAACCTACCAATTAAAAGTTCTCTCGTGCATTAGTTTACAATCTGTTTTTTGTCCAGATGAGCCTCTAAAGATACTAAATTTAGGTCTAGAATCTGAAGAGATGTGTGAGCAAAGAGGTTAGGACTACAACTATTATATTAGCATTTTTTAACCCTGAACCATTAGTCATGCCAACCAGATTATCAGGTTTTGTTGCTCCAAAAACACCAACTCAGCATCTTTACCATTCAGAGAGTTCATATAAACAAAGTTGATGATTCCAGGAACAACCCCAAACTATCCTAGCACAATGCAATGGATCTCACTTCATCTTCCAAATCAAATTGACTTTGAAGTTGCCGAGCAAGGTCCTCATCACGACTAAGATCCGGAGTCACTTCTTCACTCTCTCTCCAACTCCGAAGCCAGCCACACGCCTCCTCGTATCGAATCCGCATATAGTTCTAACCTTCTACCCCTGCATTAACCATGGCCCATGAGAAGGGACATTCAACATACCATAAGAGAATTTTATAGTGATACTTCATAGACTACATACTTTTCCAATAGTAAGTAGAATCCTATATATTAAGCAGACCAAGGACTTCAATAACCATTAGGATTGCGATAATTTCATCTATAGCAATTCAAGAAGCTTGCTATTAAGCGGTTGAATCTGAGGATCAAATTCAATACCTCCCATGAAATCCAGCAACTGAATCACAGGCGTGGGGACTTCCTCCCACCAGCCCCGATGCCATATGCTTCACACTCAGCAGATCCCGCCATTGTTTCGCTATGCGCGTTGCTGACGCCGGAAAACAGCGGCTTCATCGGCTCCCCGGGATTCGGCCTGCGCACGGCAACGGTACAGACGGATGCAGGGGTATACCTGTGACCAATTGCAGTATACCTGTGCAGATCTGATAAGGTCGAGGCAGATGGCGCAGAGCTCGGGGGGCCTCTGGTGGCGGAGTTTGAAGCGAGGGAGGGCCGGATGTCGTCGGGGGAGAGGCCGGAGTGGTCATCGTGGGGGAGGGTCCGGAATCCGCGTTGGAGGCCGCCGCCGACCAATCAGGATGTGGTCATAAGCAGAGAATTATTCAACTCTTTACAGGAATTGGGAGTAGAAATTTCAACTTGGTTTCCATGATAATAGACAATTGTGAATGAGAATTGAGAAACCATACCTCTTCTTCCGTTCAACGAAGGCATCGGCGACCTCGGAATCAGTAGGAATTGTGGAGCTGAGACTGCTTGCTTCTTCCTTCGTAACGGCAATGTCCTCCGCCTTGCAGGAGGCTCGCCATCGGCGCTCAACCACCGGAAACCTCCTAATCAGTTCGGATTCGCTGCCAATTTGAAGTCGAAATCAGTAAATAGCAGAAATGAAAGAAGGAATTTCACAGTAGAAAACACGATTGATTGGAAAACACCAATACAGAGAACCGACCTGGAGAAGACGGTGGATCCCCAACCGTAACGACTCCGCCGAGCCCCTGCACAACCAGCTGCAATCCCTAGCAGACGCCGAGGACGAAAATCCCGTTCTGGAGGACGTAGTCGACAAATCTGTCAGGAAAGGAGGGGGCGTCGGGAGCTTGGACGGAGTGTGGGCCTCCGGAGAGGATGATTGCGCGGGGAGCAAGGTTGGTGATGGCGGAGAGAGGGGAGGTTCCGGAGATGCAGAGGGAGAAGACGGAGAGGGAGCGGATTCGGCAAGTGATGAGATGCGTGTATTGGGAGCCGAAGTTGAGGATGAGGACCAGATCAGACTTCACCTCGCGAGCGTCCATGGCGGATTTCCGGCGAAGGAGGGAGAGAGATAGAGAGAGAGGGGGGGTTTTGGCGTGGGAGGCAGAATGGGGATATTAGGGTTTTATTATGGTTTGGCGGGAATTGGAAACGGCATGGCGCATGTGGCTCTTACTCCCTCCGTTTCAAAATACATGACCATATAGCAACTTTTACTTGTTTCATAATACTTGACCATTTTACATTTTTTTCCATCACTTTCCATCTATACCCCTAATAATTATCTTTATCATAATTATTACACTTTTTCATATTTCTCTAAACAAATAATTAACTCTACAATTGATAGGGGCAATATAGGAATAACACTTTTTTCTTAATATATGTGCAATGTCCAAATGGTCATGTATTTTGAAACGGAGGGAGTATACATGACCATTTGAAACGGAGGAGGAAATCGGTGGAGCTAGAGGGAGGTTTAGTGAGTTTGTACTTGTTTTGCTTTGGTTTTAGTAGAATTAAGACTTGGATCTTGTGAACCCCTTTGGATTTGAATGCAATTTGAGTTTGATTTGAGATTGATGATTGAGATTTGCTTGCTTTTCCATTTGATTGCCTTTTACTCTTACTTGATGGAGTAGATTCCATAGTCTTGGGCTATGGGGGAAACCCCTAACTAGGATTGGGTAGGAAACCCCAATTCCATAGCCTTGAGTGCTTGATCTAGGAATCCTCTCTACATTGAGCTTCAATTCTCTTGTGGAAACAAGGGATATAGGGCTTGTGATTGGTAAGAGTAAGCGAAAGTGATCTCTAACCCATCACTAGACCTAGCATCGAAGGAGAGTGAAAACTCCCTTGGGTCGAAGTGTAGAGTGGAGGGATCGAAGGCTAGCAACCTCGATCTCACAAGGATCAACACTTATTGGCTGAATTGGGGTGGAATTACCCAAGTCTAGTTAGGGAAGGAACCCAAAAACCCAAGACCGATCTACTATTTGAGTAAGACCGAGTTTCCCAATACCTCGGGCCCGACGTCGTGTAAGTCGGTCCCGGACAATCTGACCTCGATCCACCCTCGGACCGAAGTGACCTGTGTTGGTCCGAGGTGATTTCTCTTGTTTTTCCTCGTTTTGCCTTTCTTTTATCTCTTTTTAGTCTTTCGGGTACTCTCAACGCACGAACTCCCGTGTGTTCGACACCCTACCTCTCTTACTACAATAGAGGTTCGGTTTATAAATTTAGATTTTGAGACCCTCCGATCCGGACCGATCAGAATTTTTGGCGCCGTTGCCGGGGAGTTCTATTTGTTTGAGGTACCCATCTTTTGTTAAGTCTTTGATTTGGTAGTGATTTGGGTGAGGGACTAGCCCAAACCCCTTGTTTGTTTTGATTCGGTTTTGTTTGTGTCTTTGGTTGTAGGTGTATGCGAGCTCGTTCCGTCCGAGGAACACTTGAGCTCGACTTTGTGTGTGACCCGGAGAGTATTCTAAAGCAAGCCCGAAAGAAGAAGAGGATGGCGGACCAAGCTCGTGATGAGGAGGTTGAAAGGATGAGAGCCGACATGGCTCGAATGCAACTTGAAATGGCGAACCGAGATGCCGAGGCTAGGAGAGAGCGTGAGCAAAGGATGAGATTGGAGGCTCAAATCAACACCCAACCCCGGAATGCTAGACAATACATGCATCCAGAGTTGAAGGTGCCGGAACCGGCCATCGTCTTGCCGGAGGTGTCAAAGAATTTTGAGATCAAAACTCAATTTATCTCACTCATCAAGAGAGAGCAATTCCAAGGGAGACCAAATGAGTGCCCGATCGAGCATGTGAAGCAATTCAAGGACCTATGTGAGACCATCTCGACGGACGATGAGACACTTGAGTACGTGCTACTCAAAGCCTTCAAGTGGTCGTTGGGAGGCAAGGCATTGCATTGGTTGGAGAGCCAAGCACCTCGTTCTATCACATCATGGAGGGCTCTCAATGAAGCGTTTTTTATGAAATTCTTCCCGCCCACCAAGACGACGGAGCTTAGAAGGAAGATAGCGAGCTTTCAACAAGGAGCCCACGAGCCACTCTTCGAGGCTTGGGATCGGTTCAAGGAAATGTTGAGGGCATGTCCAACGCATGGGCAAAAACCTTATGTCCTTCAAGACATTTTCTTCCAAGGAATCAACCCCGCCACCAAGGATAAATTGAACCTTCATACCGATTGTGGGTTCATTGACTTGCCTCCGGAGCAAGCGTGGGAGTTGCTAGACAAGCTCTCTGATTATGAAGCCATGTATGGAGTAAATCAAGTAAACAAGGAGGTAAGAGTCCATGGAGACGGTCCGAAGAGGCTCTACGATCCAAAAAGTGAAGAGGTGGATAAAGATGTGAAGATCCAATTCTTGGAGGATGAGTTGAACAAGATGAGGAGGAAGATGGGTCATCTCCAACAAAACACAAGAGCTTGTGAAGAGTGTGGTTCTTTGAAGCATGGAGCCCAAGAGTGCCCAAATGAGCGCCAAGTTCGATTGGCCGAGCAAATCGAGGAGGCTCACTATGTTTAAAGGAATTTCGGAGGGAGAGCCAATTTCAACAATGGAGGAAGGTGGAACCAAGGCCAAGCTAGTGGCTACAACAACAACTTCAACCAAAAAGAGCCAAGGGCCCAACCGCCACCATACCGACCTCCGGGTTTCTATGAGCAAACTCCTCAATGGGCACAAGAGATGAGAGGCGAGTTCAAGGACTTGAAGAATCAATTCACCAATGTGGAGAGAAGAGTTGATGAAATGGGTGCCCAATTCAAAGAGTTTGGCGTTTGGAGAAGGCAAGTGGACAACCAATTTGTTCACATGGCGAATCAACTTCCAAGAGAGGAAGGGAGACTCCCGGGCCGACCCGAGGAGAATCCCCGTGCTCAACAACAACAAAATGAAGTTCGGGCCATAGGATTAAGGAGTGAACGGAGTTTGCCCGAGCCACAAGTCCCAAGAACAAGAGAAGAAGGTCGGACCGAGGTTCCCAACACCTCGGGCCCGACGTACCCAGACATCGATCCAGTAAACGAAGGAGGTCCCCTGAGTTGGACCGAGGTTGAGCACCACTCGGGCCCGACATGCCCTGAAGTCGGCCCGACGTCCCCAGAAGCTCCCTGCCCCAGGACCGAGGTTCCTGAAGTCGGTCCTGAGGTCACTACGAAGTCGGTCCAAGCCGAAAATGTTGAGAGAAATCAAGATCGATCCAAGGAGGTGGATTCAAGCAAGAAGCAAGGTGTCACAACTCTTCCATATCCTTTGAAGAAGCCCAAGGAGATTGTTGAGGGCAAGTTCAAGCGGTTCTTGAAGCTTTTGCAAGGCTTGAACATCACCATTCCATTTACCGATGCTCTAAGTGAGATGCCATCCTATGCAAAGTTCTTGAAGGAAATTTTGAGCAGGAAGAGGTCGATTGTTGATATGCAAGATGAGGTGAAGATCTTAGAGCTACCTCAAAAGCTAGGTGATCCCGGAAGATTTGCCATCACCGTGGGGATTGGATCCCAAAACTTCAAGGCTCTTTGTGATTTAGGAGCAAGCATATCGGTTATACCCATGAGCATATGGAGAAGGGCTAACCTCGGAGATATGGAACCGGTTGATATGAGTCTTACTATGGCTGATGGTTCATCAACAAAGGCCACCGGAATTCTAGATGACGTCCCGGTTAAAGTTGGAAGATATTTTGTGCCCGATGATTTTGTGATCCTCGACATGAAAGAAGATCCGATGGTACCCATTATTCTCGGAAGGCCGTTTCTAGCTATGGCGGGTGCCAAATTCGATGTGAGGAATGGGAAAGTCACTTTCGAGATTGGCGAGGAAAAAGTGGAGTTCCATTTCAACAAGGCCCTTAATGAACCGGATGCGTTGGAAATCTTGAAGTTAGAGGAAAGTGCCAAGCGCAAGAGAGAGGAGTTGGAACCCACAAGAGAGGAAGAAGCACCATTGAGAGATCAAGACATGGTCAATGTTCAAATTCATGAAGAGCCAAGAGATGGAGATAGCCCACCAAGCCATGAAGAGTATCCTACTCTATATCCTTTTGATGTGGGCGATTCTTACATTTGTTTAAGTGATTTAAAAGAAGATCTAGAGGATGGTTACCTTTGCTTGAGTGATTTGCAAGAAGAATTGAGTTATAATGTCATTGAATCCTCTAGAAATTCTTTAGATTTTTGTGGTGTAGGTAATGAAGAGCAAGTTGAGAAGATTCAAGAGATGCCAACCTACACTTTGGAGGAGAAGAATGATGGAGAAGTTGGAGGCCACACTTTCATCAAACACAAATGGTGGCACTTCGGTTATGAGGAGTGTGGAGATGCATTTGGCAAGGATGATCAATTCACCGTTTTTCACCCTCCTTGAAGGGTAGAGGTTAGAAGTCAAGCTAGTGACTTAAAAGAAGCGCTCCTCCGGAGGCAACCCGAGTTTAGTAGGTTCATTTTCGTAGTTTCTAGTTTGTTTTTCTTCGCCTTAGCTTAGATTCTTTCTAATCTCTCTTTAGCATGTGTTTTGTGGAATTGTGTGTTATATGAGCTTCATGATCATGTGTGGTATTTGTGGAAATGATGCAATGACTTGTGGGTAAAAAGTTGCCAAGACAAGGGATTTTTAGGAAGCCAAAACGGGTAGGACCGAGGTACCCAGTACCTCGGGCCCGAGGTCCCAACGTCGGTCCTGTTTTGCCGGTCCACTTTGGACTTGACTTTGTGGAAATTCCTATTATGCCCTTCTGACCTAACTTTGTCTTCTACCCCATTTAAGCTCTCTTTCCCATACCAAACACCCATCACCCCCATAACTACCTTCCCAATATACCAAGTCCCCCTTCAAAACCCCCAAATAGATCCATCACTCCACCATACTCGAACCCAAGCAATTTCTACCACAAATCTCGATACATACCCCTAGCATCCTCAAACATTGATCCAAAGGCCAAAAATCCCAACAAAATCCCATAGATCTTCATCCCTCTTCTAGATCTAGAAGAGAAATTTGAGTTCTAAGAAGTTGATTGCTAGAAGTCTTTGTTTCTTCATATTTGGTATGTGAATCTCAATCTCTACTTGATTCCTTGTGAATTTCATGCCTTTATTGCTAGATTTGAGATATGCCATGATTGAGTGAGCTCAGGCCTTGAGCATCCATGGTGATTTGCATGCATTGAGAAATTTGTGCTTAATTGTTGATAAAACTTACTTAGAACTTCGATTGATGATGAGAAATGGTTGATTTTGAGTTTTAGGAGCATGATAGAGTGTTTTATGGATGAATCGAGGTAGAAAAGTCGGATTAGAGTCGGTCCGAGGTACCCAGAACCTCGGGACCGATGTTGCATGTCGGTTCAAGACTCGGACCGAGGTTGAGAACCTCAGACCCGATGTCCTTTGTTGGTCGGTCCTATGCTTTTCGATTTTCTCTTGTGTGAATTTAGGGATTCATGAGCTTGAATGTTGGTTATAGCTTGTTTATCATGATTTACCTTGTAGCTTGACCATTGTTATGTGATTCCTTGTTCATGCATGATTGGATTTTGTGGAGTGAGTGTCTTAAGAGCAAGTATGGGGTTATTTCCTTGCATGATGAGTTGTTTGTGATGGAAGCTTGTGCTCTTGTTGTGATTGTATAGATTTTATCCTGTAGTTCTTTGTGTTGATTGTGTGTAGGTACCATGTCTACCCGAGCATCTTCTTTAAGGATGGAGAAAGCAACAAGGAAGTCCAAGAAGTCGTCCAAGAGGGTCCAAAGGATGGACGATGTGCGTTTCGAAGATGATGATGTGGCTAGAGAGTATGGGCGACTCATGGGTCTATCTCACCACACCCGGTGGTTAGATTGGGAGTCCATTAGGAAGATGTGCATGGAAGAGGCTCTTACTCGGTGTTACTCTCACATTGGGCTCAACGTCTTGCTAAGGTGGAACAACACTCACTATCCCGCCTTGACGTCCGAGTTCATGGCGACATTCAAGTGCACCTATGAAGGGGTCGAGAGTGAAGGCATGATTTCCTTCCAAATGGGAAACGAGTTGCATGAACTCTCTCTCCGGAACTTGGCGCACTACTTTGGGTTCCCATTTCCGAGAGAAGAGGCCTATGTTGATAATGAGAAGGTGGACTATCTTTGGAGGTTTGTAGCCGGAAGAAGTGAGATGAGGAAAGGCGCATCGACAAATGAGATAGCAAATCCACTCTTCCGAGTCATGATCCGAGCCTTGGGTTGTTCCATCTTTGCTAGGCATGAATTGAGCAAGCCAATGAAGGAGGAGGCTATGTGTTGGGACGATATTAAGGACGCCAGTCATTAATATCTAAACCAATAATGATCGTCCCTTGTTTTGATAATGACAAACTCAAATGTATTTAACAAGTTGTCCAAGTATTGATCTCAGGTAGGTCCAGTGGATGCACATGAGTGAAAAGGACAACAAGTGAACGGCAGTCCCTAAGCTGTAGGGACGCACGTCATCAGAACTTCCAAAGCTGAACGTAATTGGCGAAGTTCCTGCGCAGATAGGACGGCGTCCTCATCAAGAAGGGACGCGCGCCAAAATACGGACGAAGTTCAAATTCAAATTAAGGCCGCCCCAACATGATTACATCACGTTCGGCCGTAGTCCTCAAAAGGAAGCTTCCCTTGTCTGGGCACGTGTAGACAACTCCAAAGATGTCGCTTTCCCAACGATGGTCCCCTATCCACGCGGAGGCTTCCCAAGCGTCAACAGAGTTGACTTCCTCAAGAGGCTCATCGCACCGTTGATGGAAGATTAAGGATCCTGCAAAGCCTCAGAGGATGCTAGAGGATAAGAACCACTTCCGCTATAAATACCCCCCCAAGGGTATGCATAGCGGTGTGGACTTTGAAGAATTTCTCTCAAGCTCTCCCAAAGCATTCAAGAACACGAACGAAGATCAAGAAGATCAAGTGAGCTTGAAGCAAGAGAAAGAAAGTCCAACCACATCAAATCCAAAACAAACCACAAAATAGTTAGAGTTGTAGTTTGTCTCTCACAACGAACCGTGAGAGACGTGAGTGATAGCATCCTTATAAGCTAAGAGAGTTAGGTTACTTTGTTAGGTGGAAGGAGTGTTACTAGTGAGGCTAAGAACGGACGCTTAGCTCAGTGAAGTGTAACGACTCGCCTAAGTTGTAAGGACTCTCTCTTAATAAGATAAGGACGGCTATTGAAAATCCTCCAAGCGGAGGTAGAGGTTTACCCATAAGACTAGTTGGTCTTAGTGGGGTTCCTCTATAAATACTCGTGTCCATTATCTCATTGCGTTTTCTGTTAAGTCTAATTTCCGCTGCACCTAAGGACGCCCTTAACCCAGTTAAGGACGCCTTCACTAACAGACTTACGATCCAACAATTGGTATCAGAGCAGACGCTCAAGATTAAGTTTGAGTTGCAGGTAACATGGACATGGAACCTATAGGTATCTCAAGTGCAAAACCACCTCGCCTAACGGACGGCAACTTCAACCGGTGGAAGACAAGGTTCGAATGCTTCGTGCGCAGTCAAAACTACCAATGCTGGCTGGTGATAAAGAACGGCGACCTCGAAGTCCCTGCTGCTAAGAAGGACAAGGAGGCAGATTGGGGACCTGAAGAGTTCAAGCTTATGGAAGCAAATGCAAAGGCCATCTGTTTCTTACAGACGTCCCTCTGTGAAAGGGACGCCACCCGTGTGAGCAATCTCCCAACTGCTAAGCTTCAATGGGAAGCCTTGGAGAAATATCACGTTGGGACGCCTGAGATGAAAGAAGACGTCCAGTTGGAAGCTAAAAGGGACTTCTACAAATTCAGGATGTTCACAAATGAGACCATCACCGACTACTCCTTTCGCTTTGAAGCCCTTCTAACTAAGTTGAAAAACTTGGGTGTCAAAGAAACGGAGATCACTCAGAGGATGAAGGTTCAAGTCTTGATAGATGGACTCACGGGACCATGGAACTTCGATAGGATGACGTTCAAAGAGAACCAGGCCAACAAGGGACTGTCCATGGAGGAAATCTATGGAAAACTCAAAGGATATGAAGCAAGAAGAAACCAAGATCTGGCAGAAATGGGAAAGAATCCCCAAAATGAGCTGGCTTTAACTCTCGCGGCTAGGACGCCAAAGTATGAGCAATATTATCAAAGGCAAAGAGAGTTGAACTCGATGCTAGAAGCCAAAACTCAAGAGCACCAGGAGAATCTTCGTCTTTAGGCGTTAGTGGAACGCAAAGGAAAAACGGAAGAACAAATTTCCGAGGAAGATGAGTTAGCATTGTTGAGCAAAACTCTCCGTGCACTGTACAGAAGGGGCAAAGTCCCAAGAATGAAGATGCCCCCCAAGAAAGAATCTCGCAAGCTTACAAATGCAGAAATGAAGGAGATAGTGTGCTACAAATGCAACAGAAAGGGCCACATGGCCAAGAAATGTACCACAGGACTAACATCAAAGGAAATGAAGGAAAAGGCGCTTGTTGGTGCATTTGAGGGTGCATGGGACGACCTTGACTCAAGTGATGAAGAGCCAGAAAATCAAGTGGCTTACATGGCTATGGAAGACGCCCTAGAGGACGTCTCTGAAATTGAGCAAGAGGTAACCCATGAAACCATGTTAAATTCTCTTGAAAAATGCTCAAAACCAAAGCTCATTAAATTGATAACTCAAATCATGCAAGAGAGCTATGCTATGAAACAAAGCTTTGAAGAAGTTGAATCCGAGAATATTGTTGTGGAATGTGAAAATTGTAGTACCATGTCTTTTCAACTAGAGTCCTCTCAGGAAGAAGTCAAGTCCCTTAAAAGTCAGATTGTGTACTTAAAGCTCGAAAATGCAAGTCTTAGGGACGAGGTCAAAGTTTTAGGAAAGAGTCCGATAACTGAAACTGTGAATCCAATAGTCTTTGTTCCAGCCAGAAAAGGACTAGGGTATGAGTCAGGATCAAAGAACTCCCTCCCAAGTAATTTTGAAGCTAGCAAGACAATTGAACTAGAGCTCGAGAGGGAAAAGACAAGGAACCTAGAAGAACGCATAAGAGTTCTTGAGAGTGGTGAGAAAGGTCAAAAGGACTACTACACAAATTCTGTCAGTCACAAAATCTACAAGAATATTGCTAAGGGAAAAGGATCTAAGGTAGTGGACCCTGAAAGAATGAAAGAGAATAGAATTCAGCGTCCTAACAAAAAGTACTACCTTGGAAATTATTATAGGACTTGCTGGCATTGTGGCAAAGGTGGTCACTACCAGTATGAGTGTCTTAAGCTGAAACAAGATCTTGAAAATGGAAAGAAGGCTAGGAATGGCCGTGAGAATGCTAAGCCTAAACTTGCTGATAGAACGCATGCTAGTGTGCCAAATGCTAAAACTCGATCTCCTAGGACGCATGCTAGAAGATCAAATGATGTGAATGTTTATGATCATTTGCCTATGAAGAAGTTTTACCCATGTAACGAACCAGGTAGGGGTCACCTTGCCTGGGTCGCAAAGAACTAACTCTTCTTTTCAGGTGGAAGTGAGAGGAAGCCCATGGATCATCGATAGTGGCACTTCAAATCATATGACTGGAAGCCAGATCCATCTCACTTCTATCCAAACAAATGCCACGGGAGGAACTTTCTCGTTTGGCAACAAGGGCAAAGGAAAAATCAAAGGGACGGGCACCGCAAAGCTAAATCAATCCATCAATGCGTCCAAAGTCAGTCTTGTCGAAGGACTAGGCTTCAATCTCCTCAGTGTTTCCCAAATATGTGATCAAGGTGAAAACCTAGTCACATTTGACTCTAAGGAATGCCTGGTCATCAACAAGAAAACAAATCAAGTCATTCTCAAAGGGACTCGCGAGAACAATGTCTACGTCTTTAATCAAAGATTCAAGCCTACATCCAAGTTGTGTTTATCTGTCTCCGCTGTGGACGCCGATCTCTGGCATCGACGTCTAGGACACGCGGGACCTAGCACAATCTTTAAGCTTCATCAAAAGGATCTTGTAAGAGGTCTTCCCCGAATTGATCCTGAGCAAATTGAGCAATGTGAAGCATGCATCAAAGGGAAGCAGACAAGATCGTCCTTCAAATCCAAGAATGAAGTGAGCACAAAGAAGCCATTGGAACTCCTTCATATGGATCTGTGTGGACCCATGCAAACCCAAAGCTATGGTGGAAAAAGGTACATGTATGTCATTGTAGATGATTTTTCAAGATTCACTTGGGTTATTTTCTTAGTGTCAAAAGCAGATGCTTTCGGGATGTTCAAAATCTTCATCAAGCAAGTAGAAGTTGCTCTTGGGACGAGCTTGAAAGGTCTGAGGTCAGATCATGGAACGGAGTTTAAAAACTCAGAGTTTCTTGACTTCTGTGACCAACAAGGAGTCTCCCACAACTTCTCTTCTCCTCGAACTCCTCAGCAAAATGGTGTTGTTGAAAGAAAGAATAGGACACTGGAAGACATGGCAAGGACGATGCTTTTGGCTAGCGGCGTCCCCAAACACTTCTGGGCAGAAGCCGTTGCCACCGCAACCTATATTGTCAATCGAGCTATGATTCGTCCTTTGCTTAAAAAGACGTCTTATGAGCTCCTGAATGGAAGAAAGCCAAACATTTCACACCTCAAAGTCTTTGGGTGTAAATGCTTCATTCACAACAACGGCAAAGACAACATCGGCAAGTTTGATGCTAGGAGTGATGAGGGAATATTTCTTGGATACTCCCTCACAAGCAAAGCCTATAGAGTCTTCAACAAACGGACTCTTAAGCTTGAGGAAAGTATCCATGTAGTATTCAAAGAAAATGCTTCTCTCAAGAAAGAACCAAGTAAGAAAGAACGTCGCTCCTCTCCGAGGGACGATGATGAAGATGATGAAGAAGAACGAAGAGGCTCCTCCGACAAATATTATGTTCCTAGGAACGCCCCTGAGTCTCGCGATGAGGTTTCAATGGGAGTTCCTAGTGAACAACAAGAGCCTTTCTCAAACTTGGTCGCTAAACCAAGTTGAGGCCGGTGAATCAAGTCAACAAGGAGAAAGGCACAGTGTGGACGCTCCAGCTGAGGGGGAACACACTGAGCCGACCAATGAAGAAGACGGATTTGACTCTGATGAGTCTGATTGGACGGACCCTAGATGTACCCCTGCCAGGGACGCTACTCATAGGGGATCCAACCTGTCAAGACTTCACTCAACAGATCAAATTATCTCAGATATCTCAAAAGGAGTCCAAACAAGATCAGCCGTGAATCAATCCCTCAACGCTAACATAGCGTTCTGTGCCTTCAACGCCTTTGTGTCCTTAGTTGAACCTAAGAACATAAAGGAAGCACTCCAGGACGCTGATTGGATTCAAGCCATGCAAGAAGAACTCAATCAATTCGAGAGGAACAAAGTTTGGACCCTCGTCCCTCGTCCGAGAAACAAAAACATAATAGGGACGAGGTGGGTCTATAGAAACAAGCTTGATGAAAGTGGCCGCGTATCAAGGAACAAAGCAAGGCTTGTGGCTCAAGGCTATAGGCAAGAGGAAGGGATCGATTATGATGAGACCTTCGCTCCTGTCACTAGAATTGAAGCCATTCGCCTCCTCATTGCCTACGCTGCTCACAAGGGGTTCAAGCTCTTTCAAATGGATGTCAAGACAGCCTTCCTCAATGGCAAGCTTAAAGAAGAAGTGTACGTCGCTCAACCTCCAGGATTTGAGGACGCCGATCACCCTGATCATGTGTACTTCTTGGACAAGGCACTCTATGGACTCAAGCAAGCCCCTCGTGCATGGTACGATAGGTTTGCGTTCTTTCTCCTGTCCAACGGATACACACGAGGTAACATTGATAAAACACTATTCTTAAAGAAAGTCCTCAAAGATGTTTTAATTGTCCAAGTCTATGTCGATGACATAGTCTTTGGAAGCACTAACATGAGACTTGTAGAGGAATTCAAGAACTTGATGAGTAGTGAGTTTGAGATGTCCCTCATAGGAGAACTCAACTTCTTCTTGGGACTCCAAATCACCCAGCTCAAAGATGGGACGCGCATTCACCAACAAAAGTACATTCGTGAAATGCTCGAGAAGTATGGAATGAACTCTTCAAAAATCCATTGATACTCCCATCTCCCCCAACACTCGTCTTTACGCTGATGAAGAAGGCAAGAGTGTAGATCAAAATCTTTACAAAGGAATGATAGGGTCCTTGCTATACCTAACGGCAAGTCGTCCCGACATCATGTTCGCTGTGTGCTTGTGTGCTCGCTTCCAAGCAAATCCAAAGGAGTCCCACATGCAAGAGGTCAAGAGAATCTTCAGATACCTCAAGGGACGAGACGACTTATGCCTATGGTATCCCAGAAGGACGTCCCTGAATCTGGTAGCGTATTCTGACGCAGACTACGCTGTCCATGTGGTGGATAGGAAGAGCACATCCGGCATGGCACAATTCCTTGGCTCATGCCTTCTATCATGGGGATCCAAAAAGCAAAACTCCGTGGCACTCTCAACCGCGGAAGCTGAGTACGTTGCTGCTGCTTCGTGCTGTTCACAAGTCCTATGGATCAAGTACCAACTTGAAAATTATGGTACGTTCCTCAACACAGTCCCTATCTTGTGTGATAACACCAGTGCTATAAGTATTGCCAAGAATCCTGTTCACCATTCTAGGACGAAGCATATTCATATAAGACATCACTTTCTTCGTGATAATGTTGAACTTGGATTAATTAAGGTAGATCATGTTAGGACTGAGGACCAAGTGGCCGATATTTTCACAAAAGCACTTGATAGACGTCCCTTCGAGCACCTCCGGTTGCTTTTGGGGATGATAACTTTTAAGTGATCAAGTCCCGTTCTATTATTCCCTCTATGATTGGCTATGTCTTGTTGAGAACTCGTTTTAAAGTAGGTCATACATTTAAGGTCATCTTTAAAGGACGCTAGTCTAAGACATGTGTTTTGCTTGTGTTTTGAACGATATTCATTTCGCTTTTCATCTCAAGAGTATCCCTGATCACCCTACCCTCATTATAAGCCGAAATGATGGGAACTCTAAGCTTACCCAAGTCGAGAATCTCGCAAACGCGTCCTATGAGCGTTCTTTGTTTTGTCTTTACGGGAAGTACTTGCTTGATTTTCAAAAATGGTTCTAAGTGATCAAAGGGACGCGTGTTAAGAGCTGAGAGCTGTCCGTACAGAGTTCTAAGTTCAGAAGTTGAGATCAGTGTCTGGGACGCCGTGGTTCAGTTCTGAGTAATGCAGTGTTGTGTGCCTAAAGGACGCCAAGACAGAGTCCTTTACAGTTGTGAGGTTTTGAAAATTGAAAGAAGGAAGTTGAACCGTTTCGGAGAAGTTGAACGCAGATCTCGGGATATGTGTAACGGGTGCAAAACAGATGTGTTTCTTAGCAAAGAAGGAAGCCATGTGCGGGATTGCGGATGGAGGAAGCCATGTGAAACTACCCTATTACCCTTGACCGTTCCACTTCGTCTTCTTCCTATAAATATGCCCCTGCATCCTCTGAAAAACTTTCTTTGCTCCTCTGCTGTTTACACAAGTTTAGCAATCTCTCAAGATCTTGCAAAATCTTCAATCCCAAATCCCGAAATCACCTCCTCAACCCTAATCCTCTTCTATATAAACCTCCCTATCAAATGGCCAACACAAGAACAACCAAGAACCAACCTTCTTCTCCGGCGGTGAAGAACCCTAGTTCCTCGAGGTCTCCTCCGGTGAAAGGCCGGTCACTCATGGACTCGAGAGGGCGACCTATTGGCCGCCAAGACCCCCCTCGCCTCCATTCTTCTTCTCAAACCACCCAACGCCGCCACTCCAACACCCCTCCACAGCCACTTCGCTCCCAACCTCCACAACAAAAACACCAAGCCCCCCGTTCCCAATCCAAACCCGTCCAAAAACGATTTTCATTCCTTGAGAAGCCTTTCTAACTCGAGCCCGAGCCAGATAACATCTCCAAAGGCTCCGTCTTTAGGCTTCCTGCCCAACCAAAACGCTGTCCTCCTCTCGACCCACTCATAGAGGACTGGCTAGAAAAGGAGCCAAAGACGCTCGCCAATATTTGCCTACGGGCGTCCGCTCATGACCATCCCCCAAAGGTTCAACGCCTCCTCCACTACTTTATGGTCACCTATGTCAAGCCCCGCCTAGAGGAAACCATCCATACCAACCCACCCTTCATGGGGCTCGGCTTAATT
Organism: Polygonum maritimum; assembly: GCA_963924305.1. Taxonomy (NCBI): domain Eukaryota; kingdom Viridiplantae; phylum Streptophyta; class Magnoliopsida; order Caryophyllales; family Polygonaceae; genus Polygonum; species Polygonum maritimum. Next base: position 6,670,089 of record OZ002736.1, read on the forward strand.
TCGGGGGTAGGGCTCTCCCCCGACGTGTTGCTTGTTAGCCCTTGATTTTAGTATGTTTTGTTAGGGCTCAATCCTTTTCTCAACCACAAAAATGTGTGGGATTGACCCGCTCTCGTGATGTTTCACATAGTTTTATAGTATCTATTTAGCATAGAACTAAGTACCGAGGATCATATATGCACCTATTTTGTTTTGATCGAATATCATATATGCACCTTTTTTTTGGTCAGGCATCAAATGTTAATAACGTAGTTGATTGATAGATAGAGCTCGCCAAGCTTCTCCCCGATATCATGGAGTTCTTGGTGACTCCTGCGGGCTCCGTCCCATCTTAGAAACGGAAAAAGCCTTCCTCCTCCTCCCCTTCCAAACAAGTAAAAGGGCCTCCCTCCTCCTCCCAAGCCACACCAGTCCCTTCCTCCCCGCCTCCCGCCCCAAAGCGACGATTGAAGACGTCCGCTGAGGTTGAGGGCGTCACTGAGCAACAGATGGCAGCCATACGCCTCTCCGAGCTGCAAATAGAAAAAGAGGAGAAGGCCAGGCAAGAGCAGGCCGAAAAGGAAGCCATCGCTGCGGCGATCCAGCAGAGCTTACAGGACGTCCCTCGGCTTCCTCCTCCACCACCAAGGATAGAGGACATCACTCCTGCTCCTGCTCCTGAGGCTACATCCGATCCGCTCCAGGCTGAAATCGAGGCGGACTTGGCAAAACCTATGCCAACAGTCCACAAGGCAACTCCTCAAGTACAGGTCCCGGCCAAGGACGATGTACCAAAAGTTATAACACTTGAGGACTCCCCTGCTAGGCAGCCGCCTCCTCCCCCTGCTCCGCTCAAAGTTAAGCCCATCTCAATGGCTCCGCCCAACGCCTCCTCTGCCCCCACAAAAGCAAAGATAAGAACCCCCACTCCCTCTCCTCCCAGAGCTTCCACTCCTCCTCCTCCTCCGTCTACTACGGTTGTTGAGGAACCTGCGCAAGTACAAGGGACGCCTCCTTCAACCGTCCCTACAGAGTCCTTGGCAAGGACTCCAGTAGTGGACGCGCCCCCTACAGAACAGGCGTCCACTGCTGAGGACACCGAAATGGTCGAGTCCCATGAGCAAGGGGACGAGGCCTCAGATGAAGAGGACGCTCCTCACCAGGATGAGGACCCTGAGGACGAGGATGGCGATGGCGATGAAGAAGACGTCGGTGATGAAGTGATAGTGAGCAACGACAATAAGTAGAAACGCCTGAAGAAAATTCTGTCGCCGCTCCTGTTCACCGCCCAATTCTTGGAAGAGAACCAGCGCCAAGAGTTTTTGGAACTGCTTGAGTTCCAGGGATGGACGCACCTAGGCGCCGAGGCCGCAGAAGTCGACCCCGAACAGGTTCTCCGCTTTTACTCCAAATTTGAAATATCAGAAGTAAAAGGGAAGCCTCAAGGGACGTTCGAAATTGATGGGGACGAGTACTCAATTGCTGAGGGTACCGTCCGCAATATGCTAAGCCTGCGTCCCTCTCCGCCAGATGCTATGCACGACCTTCCCAACAAGAATTTTGGTCGTTTCTCCCAGGAAGAGATCTTCAACAGAATATTCAACGGGAGACAACCAATTGCTAGGGACAAGGTCGCTCACTGTCTCTCCAAGACGGGCGTCCTTGCGCATCACTTCATTGTGCGCATGGTCGTCCCCCGCCAAGAAAAGAAGTCGATAGTCCAGATCACTGACAATATCTTACTGGACGCCTTCTTAGAACGAAAGCCGATAAATTTGCCGCGGGTAATCTTGGAGCACATGGGCAAGTGCACAGGAGGCAGGCACTCTCTTCCCTTCCCTGGCTTGGTCAAGCAGATTCTTAAGCAGCAAGGCCTCTATGCTCCAAAACAAGAACAATCCTTTGGCATCCACTGGGATGTTAGGCAAATCACCTTGCCCCCGGTTGGAAAACTCCGTTGTGATCAGCCGCTCCCATCAGTCAAACGACAAATGGAAAAGGAAAAGAAAGAGGCTCAAAGGAAAGCCAAGGTTGCCGCCGCTGCTGCTGCTAAAGATGCTCCAAGTGATCCCGAAGTTGAGAATTTGCAAGTCGTAGGGACGCCGGTTGAGGACGCTGCTGAAGAAGAGGACGAGCTCGATGGTATGAGCGTCCCTGATGAGGCCGAGAAGCACTCTACGAAGTATCTGATGGGCATGATGATCGAGAACCAGTGTATGATGATTGATCTAATCCAGCAGGTTCACGACACTCTCCATACCCACACAGAACTTCTGGAACGCAACAACGCGCTCCTTGCACAGAACAACCATCTTCAGGAGCAACATCTCAAGGCCCTTGGCAAGCGTCCCCGCAAATGATCACCTCCCCCCTCTATAACCCTGAAAAAGTTTATCTGTTTCTTTTGCTTTTGTTAAGACATTGGGACGTTGTCCCCGTTTTGAACCATGTTTATGATTGTCTGTAATGAACGTACTCCTCTATTTTCATGAATGCAGTTCATTACATTTGTGCTTCATTTTGTCTAAGCGTTCCTTTCTTTAGTTATGCCTTTGTGCTTGCATGCTTTTCAACTTGTTCTCCTTTTCGATGATGCCAAAAGGGGGAAGTATAGTTTTGCAGAGATGCGATTGCCTTTAAGTTGTCATAGAAAGCATGTGTTTAGGGGGAATTTCGGCCAAGTCCAAAGGACGCTAGTTAGGAATAAAATAGAGCACACTTAAGAGAAATGAGTTGCATGCCAACCTAAGCTGAAAAGAAAATCAAGTGTAGTGTCTCATGCTAAAAGCTTTACTTCTGTGCGTAGTATTTGAAAGAGTTTGTCATCATCAAAAAGGGGGAAATTGTTGGGACGATATTAAGGACGCCAGTCATTAATATCTAAACCAATAATGATCGTCCCTTGTTTTGATAATGACAAACTCAAATGTATTTAACAAGTTGTCCAAGTATTGATCTCAGGTAGGTCCAGTGGACGCACATGAGTGAAAAGGACAACAAGTGAACGGTAGTCCCTAAGCTGTAGGGACGCACGTCATCAGAACTTCCAAAGTTGAACGTAATTGGCGAAGTTCCTGCGCAGATAGGACGGCGTCCTCATCAAGAAGGGACGCGCGCCAAAATATGGACGAAGTTCAAATTCAAATCAAGGCCGCCCCAACATGATTACATCACGTTCGGCCGTAGTCCTCAGAAGGAAGCTTCCCTTGTCTAGGCACGTGTAGACAACTCCAAAGATGTCGCTTTCCCAACGATGGTCCCCTATCCACGCGGAGGCTTCCCAAGCGTCAACAGAGTTGACTTCCTCAAGAGGCTCATCGCACCGTTGATGGAAGATCAAGGATCCTGCAAAGCCTCAGAGGACGCTAGAGGACAAGAGCCACTTCCGCTATAAATACCCCCCCAAGGGTATGCATAGCGGTGTGGACTTTGAAGACTTTCTCTCAAGCTCTCCCAAAGCATTCAAGAACACGAACGAAGATCAAGTGAGCTTGAAGCAAGAGAAAGAAAGTCCAACCACATCAAATCCAAAACAAACCACAAAATAGTTAGAGTTGTAGTTTGTCTCTCACAACGAACCGTGAGAGACGTGAGTGATAGCATCCTTATAAGCTAAGAGAGTTAGGTTACTTTGTTAGGTGGAAGGAGTGTTACTAGTGAGGCTAAGAACGGACGCTTAGCTCAGTGAAGTGTAACGACTCGCCTAAGTTGTAAGGACTCTCTCTTAATAAGATAAGGACGACTATTGAAAATCCTCCAAGCGGAGGTAGAGGTTTACCCATAAGACTAGTTGGTCTTAGTGGGGTTCCTCTATAAATACTCGTGTCCATTATCTCATTGCGTTTTCTGTTAAGTCTAATTTCCGCTGCACCTAAGAACGCCCTTAACCCATTTAAGGACGCCTTCACTAACAGACTTACGATCCAACACCATGCTACTCTATGAGATGTTGTTTGAAAATGAGAAGCCAATGAACCTCGCATGGGAATGGGTGAAGATGGTGAGGGATTTCCAAAGTTCCTCATGGATCTATTTCGGAGGCATGATAGCCATTTTGGCTCATCGTCTTGAGGTGGACTTGTCTACCTACACGCCGGCCCCAAATGGTGTGGAGTTCATGGACCTAAAGTACTTCAAGAAGGCTAACATTATCAAAGAGAAGCAAGTGACCGGTGCCACCACATACCTAGCCCCACACTCCAACTTCGACAAGGTGCACATTCCCTTGGGGCCACGTCTCTTCAACCTCACAAGCTACTACAATTGGTACCAAGTGTGGGTGGGCAAGGAGAATCCATATGGAGAGCCGGAGGGGACACTTGAGTGTAGGAGACAAGCACAACACATTCGTTTCACTACTCCTCAAGCTTCCTCGGACACCGAAGAAGAGGAGCCCAACCAATATGAGTTCGTGAGAAGAGATGACATGGACGTGGACTTACCTAGAGATGGAGAAGAAGAAGAAGAGGGTGGTTACCACAATTTGCTCACCGACCATGCCCCAACATTACTAGACCGAGGTGCATCCCATGTCGGGCCCGATGTTCATCAACGTCGGTCCGACGTCTTTTTGCCCGATCCGGTCCCGAGCCAATTCGAGAGGGGTGAGGGAAGTGGAGCAAGACAAGAACCACCAAGCTATGGAGGGTATGTAGGGTATGCCCAATGGTACGGACCCGGAATGGTGTTCCCCGAGCCTCAACAATCGGTGGACATGAACTTCTTGGCTAACCAATTGGCGCATCTCCAACTACAACAATCTAGCATGCTTCAAGAGGCGCACCAAATCAATCTACAACAACAACACCTCAACTTCCAACAACAACAACTTTCTCACCACCAAGAAGACTTCCAAGCTCAATTTGAAGAAGTGAACCGCAACATAGCCTACACGAGACGTGATGTGGACGACTTAAGGGCGGTCGAGGACCAAAGATGGAGTGTCCAAGAAAGTTTCAATGCATGGATGACCGGGAATTTCTCATCCCGTGAAGATCAATGGACACGTCCCGCACCACAAATTCAACCGCCAAGTCAAGACCCTTTCCACGACCATGTGTATGAGCGAAAGCGGCACGCACGGCTCCAAAGGAGACAACGCCGTGGTCACCCTCCAAACTAAGCCTCAACATGCCATTCAAGAATAAGGAAATTGTGAGCTTTCTCTACTCTTCTCTTTACTTTTGAGTTTTGATTTCTTTTGATGAGGACATCAAAATTTTAAGTATGGGGTGGGTTAGTAGCTCATAGTTCCATGTGTAGTTTTATGTGTTTATGTTTGTTTTGTTAAGGGATGTTTCATTTTGGGATAGTGGCATGATATGTTGAATGAATGATGATTGAATTTTATGGCATGAATGGATGAGTTTGTTTGTTTTGTGTTTGAGAAAATTTTTGCAAAAATCCCTAAAAATTTGAAAACTTTCGGTTAAAAACAACAAAAAGATTTTGTTTTGGACTAGGAATTCCCATCTTAGATGTCCATATGAAGGCTAATGATGATGTGAGCATGTAAATTCCTTTGCATATTTTTGGATAGTTTAGCCTCTAAATGGATGTTGTTTTTGATGTGATGTGATATCTTACATGTTTTTATTGAGCACATGAGTTCTTGGATGAGTTTTGATGCAACTAAGCTTGAGTGAACCATGTGAGATTATTTTTGGCCATTTTAGGGATGTTTGTTCATATTGCATATCCCTCATTTTCTTGTGTGATTAGCTCATGCATGCTTAGTAAAACTTGCTATTGCGGTGTTTATCTATTTTCCAAGACCAATATGAGATTTGTTCTATGCTCTATCACATTGATTTGAACTTTATTTCATTTAGTCACAAAATGTTCCATATCCTACCTTGAAGAGAAACCGTTGTTTGTAGCCCCGTTTTAGCCTTAGACCTTTGTTTGAAACTCCTCAAAAATATGATTCCTAGCATATATGACTTGACCCTTATGGGATTGGACTTTAGTGAGAGGTTTAGGAATGTATTTGGAGAGTTGAGATTCTCTTTGGTGAAGGGCAAAAAAAAATAGAGTTATAAACCAAGTGGGTAGTGCATCTTTGAAGTGGAAAAAAAGAAAGAAAAGTTGGAAAAAAGTAGTGGATTGAAAGCAAAGTGCTTAAGTGAAGAAAAAGGGTACCGACCGAGTTAAAGTGCACATCGGGCCCGAGTTGTAGTGCAAGTCGATCCTAGTGGAAAAAAAGTGTGAAAAATCCAACATAAAGTTTAGTGCAAAGATGAAGTGGAATGTTTAGTGAAAGAGTGGGTTGAAAGAAGAAGAGAAAAAAAAAATCAAAGTCTTTTGGGAGTGTGAAGTTGAAAGTGGAATGATTTGGTGAAAGTTGGTGAGAGACTAGAAAGTTCAATCCCCTTGTAAGCACCACAAGACCAAAGTGATTCCCACCTTGAGAAATACCAAAAGCCCCAATACAACCCGGCCGAATGGAACCTCTTTGAGGACCTCCATTGAGCCAAGTTCATATTCTTTGTGTGCATTGTAATAGGCATCTCTAGGTGGAGGAATTGGTGATATTAGCTTCAATGGTAAAGCCTTTACTTGCATGTTTGTTGAGTTTGAGTGTTCATTGCTAAGCCTAAACACATGATGAGTGATACACATTTTCATATCCCTAAAGTGAGGCTTGGTTGCATTTGGCTTTATTCCTTGAACACTTGATCATGTGTGATGACATAATCTTGCTAGCATATCTATTGCTTGTGCTTGATTGATTTTTCATATGAGGCTTTACTTGAAGATTGTGCTTCGGTCTTGCTTACATTGTTATTGCTTGAGGACAAGCAAGTTTAAGTATGGGGTATTCTGATGTCTCTCATTTTGGTGGTGTTTTAGTAGTTAATTTCCCTTGTAAATATGTGTTTTTCATTCCTTTCTTTGTTAGTTTCGTTCCTTTTTAGCTTAGTTCCCGGTTTTCTTCAAGATTCAGAAACTATGCGAGTTTGTTATGTTTTGTAGGTGAAATGGCTCATTTGAGGACATTTTGGAGGAGCATCTAAGGAAGAGCTAAGCGAGGGAGCTAAGGAGCGGAAGAGCCATGCAAATATCGAAGAGGAACCAAAGGAAGACCAAGAAGAGACAAGGATCGAGGCCTAGGAGGCCAGGACCGAGTACCACCAAATCGGGCCCGAGTTCGAGCAACCAGAGGCTCGGACCGACGTTCCCAACGTCGGGCCCGAGGTTCCCAGCGTGTCGATCCAAGTCGGCAATTGAGAAGATTAGGTTCCAAGGCACAAATATGGTGATCTTCCAATTTTGCCCTTCTTCTAATTTGGAATTCCTTTGTCCCCAATCAAGAGAAGAGGATAATTAGAGAGAGATCATCCAACAACAATCCCACACCTAATCACTCTCAAAGGCTCAAGGAAGACTTGGAGAGCAAAGAGAAGAAAGGAGAAGAGGAGGAAATCGGTGGAGCTAGAGGGAGGTTTAGTGAGTTTGTACTTGTTTTGCTTTGGTTTTAGTAGAATTAAGACTTGGATCTTGTGAACCCCTTTGGATTTGAATGCAATTTGAGTTTGATTTGAGATTGATGATTGAGATTTGCTTGCTTTTCCATTTGATTGCTTTTTACTCTTACTTGATGGAGTAGATTCCATAGTCTTGGGCTATGGGAGAAACCCCTAACTAGGATTGGGTAGGAAACCCCAATTCCATAGCCTTGAGTGCTTGATCTAAGAATCCTCTCTACATTGAGCTTCAATTCTCTTGTGGAAACAAGGGATATAGGGCTTGTGATTGGTAAGAGTAAGCGAAAGTGATCTCTAACCCATCACTAGACCTAGCATCGAAGGAGAGTGAAAACTCCCTTGGGTCGAAGTGTAGAGTGGAGGGATCGAAGGCTAGCAACCTCGATCTCACAAGGATCAACACTTATTGGCTGAATTGGGGTGGAATTACCCAAGTCTAGTTAGGGAAGGAACCCAAAAACCCAAGACCGATCTACTATTTGAGCAAGACCGAGTTTCCCAGTACCTCGGGCCCGACGTCGTGTAAGTCGGTCCCGGCCAATCTGACCTCGATCCACCCTCGGACCGAAGTGACCTGTGTCGGTCCGAGGTGATTTCTCTTGTTTTTCCTCGTTTTGCCTTTCTTTTATCTCCTTTTAGTCTTTCGGGTACTCTCAACGCATGAACTCCCGTGTGTTCGACACCCTACCTCTCTTACTACAATAGAGGTTCGGTTTATAAATTTAGATTTTGAGACACTCCGATCCGGACCGATCAAGACTCAATCATGCAAACACACACAAACATGAAAGCACATAACACAAACAAGTAGCATCTCCCAAACCACCCCATACTTAAAACATCAATGTCCCCATTGATTAAAAAGTAAAGAGAGGGAAAAGAGCTACATACTTGGACTTGGAGCATTGTTGGGGAAGAGTCACCTTTGAGGAGGTTGAGGGAATGGAGAATCCGGGAACATCTTTTGAGCAAGCCAAGCATTGTAGGCAAATTGGGCTTGGCGATCTTCATTGTACTCATCCCGGAAGTTGTTGAAGCCTTGAGTTGCATCTTGGAAACGGGTCAAATTTTGGTTGTGGTGGTGTTGGATGGTGGAATACAAGAAGTTTTGTTGAATGCCGAAGGCGTCCATCTTGGCGCTGAGCATGTTCATGTCGGGAGGAACTTGAGAGCTAGACTCGCCACCTTGAGGCTCAAATTGAGGACCACCGGACCACTCGAATCCGGAGGGATTGGAGGAGTACGGGAACATCCCGGGTTGGGGACCCATCGTGTAGTCCATAGGATCGCCACTCCCCTGTCCTGTCTCGCCGCCGACCCCATATTTCCCGGTGCCGACCTCATCCCGAGAAGAGCCCCCTTGCTGAAATTTGTCGCGGCCGACCTCAGTATGGTCGACGCCGACCCCTTCCAGGGAGTTCCTCCTCGCGCGTTTTTGCCTTGGTCGTGGGGTCGAGCCATCTCTCGGGAACCGACTCAGTTGACGTCTTGCATGTTCATCTTCTAAGAGGAGATGGGAGTAGGGAGAGGGCGAGGGCAAAGGTGCCCAAACATCATACCAATTAGGGAGGTGGAACAACTCACAATTTTCATCTTTAAGCGGTACTTCATGAGTGATGCCGGTGGGAGCGGTGAATTTGTTGAAGTAACCGGTCCCATCTCTCCACTTAACCACCTTAGTATTCAAGTAGTACCGGACATCCATGCGGGTCACGGGCTTGGAGTTGTAGCGGGTGAGATCGACCTTGAGGGCTTGGGCAATGGGGACCACCATCCAACCACACATGGTATACTTCGGGATCTTTCGTTGGTTGATGGTGTTGTTGACAAACTCATAGGCAAAGTTGATTGTTGGAGCATCGGTGAAGAGGATGAAAGACAAGCATGCGAGCTCTCGCAAGGTGGGGCGGGAGAGCTCGTACTTGCACCAAATGGCGGCACCAAGAATGCGCAAGATCACCTTGAAGACTGGGCTAGCAATGTCCCGAGCAAGAGGATTGCTTGTGGTTTCCCCCTTGCCGGTTAGATAAGTCCACATTCGTTGGACGGGGAAGTCCTTCAAGGCATAGGTTCCCGATGGGGAAGGGAAGCCGAGCATCTTGTTGAGCTTGTGGATGGTGGTAGTGTGCTTCTTCCCACCAAGTTGGAATGCGATCTTGGTCTTGCCGAAGTCCCCCTTGTGTGGTACGGGGATAGAGAGGGTGGCGGCGAACTCACAAGTAAGAGCCGGGTAGTGCCTTTGAACGGGATCATCGATGAGCCCTTGGGCTCCAAGCAAGTGAAACGCCTCCACTACCGCCGCGTGCACATGGAGGTTCTCGTGCGACTCTTGATAGTAGGACCGCACCGGCACCTTTTCCGCCTTCAATTGCCCATAGAGTAGCATTTGTTCCTCATCTTGAATCACCACATCATCCATTACCGCCACATTCTTGCCCTTCTTTTGTTTCTTGGTCGCCCTTGAGGATGATGTCATTTCGCTACAAAACCAAAAAGAAACTTCCAAGGTAATTTCCAACTCAAACAACACAAACACCACACAAGAGACACGCGATCAATTGCCAAAAAGTCACCCCATACTTGCAAGAAACACACACTTTCAATTTCATATGAAAATTCTCAACCAAGTATGCATAATCATGAATCATAGGCAAGAAATGGGAAAGACTCATGTTTTAATCAATCAAATCATGGCAAGAACAACTCAAATAACATGTTTTCAAAAAGATCACGAGGTACCCGGGGTCGGGGACGACCCATGGGAGCTCGCACCAGAACAAGTACGCGCCAAAACAAGCAACAACAACTTTCAAATTCTGGTGAGGGTCGCCGGCAACCCTGTTGTGGTCGGCGCAGACCACCTGCAGCAAGTCTATCTCGAAAAATCAGCTTAAGTCCCCTCTAATGGCCACCAAAAATCCTAGAAAAATTCTAGTGACCCAAAATCACCTAAACAAGCATAGATCAAGCACTAAATCATACAAAAACTCAATAATCCTCAACCAAACCTGTAGATCTAAGCACATATAACCCAAATTTCAACATTCAAACTCAAGAACACCCAAATCTAGATTTCTAACTAAACCCTCAAAAGTACTCAAGTAAACTTGAATTTAAGAGCAAGGGAGTAGAGAAACATACAAAAGGAGTGTTAAACAAGAAGAATGCAAGCGAAATACGGGTCGGGGCCGAGGTCTTGAGAGGTCGGGGGCGTGGGTTTGGGGAATGGGGGGTTCGAAATTTCTGGGATTTTGTGGTGGATTTGGGTAGAGGAAGAAAGATTAGGAAGGATTTTGGTGGAATTTGGAAGAAAAGAGGTAGATCTAGAGGTTTATGGAGCAAGGAGGTGAATGAGAGCTTGTAGGAGGCTACAATGGAGGGAGGTCGTGAATGGGGGTTGCTAGGTCGGGGGTGGAGGATAGAAAGAGGTGGGGAAGGGATAAAAATTGTAAAGAAAACGTTCAGGGGCTTACTTGTAATTTCCCGAAATTTTTAAACAATTTTAACCTTTTCGCCGGAGGGGGTCGGCCACGACCATAGGGGGGTCGGCGCCGACCATGTCCAGGAGCTTCCACCAATTTCGTTCGTTCGCCATCAACTTCTTGCGCCTGACCAAAGCCTCGGGTTCCTACAAAATACTTATGGAAATGCAAAGCAAACTACCTATTTAATCTAAGAAAAGGAAATAACGGGTTGCCTCCCGAAAAGTGCTTTCTTTAACGTCTTTGAGCTAGACGAGGAGTACCTCATTAGGCGGCAGCGGTGAGAGCCCATGTGGCTCGGATTTCCTCATCGGGGTCCACCTTCTCATAGTACTTCTTCAATCGGTGGCCATTGACCTTGAAAATTCCTCCATTGTCATCTATAAGGTCGGCTGCCCCGTGCGAGTACATACGATGGACCGTAAACGGTCCACTCCATCGGGTTCTTAATTTCCCGGGAAAGAGGCGGAGTCTAGAATTGAAGAGGAGTACTCGGTCACCGTCCTTGATGTTTTTGGGCACAAGCTTTCTATCATGCCACCTCTTTGTCTTCTCCTTGTAGATCCTTGAATTTTCATATGCCTTGAGCCTCAATTCCTCTAGTTCTTGTAAATCCATGAATCTTTTTGCTCCGGCCGCGTCGAGGTCCATATTGAGCTCCTTGAGAGCCCATAGAGCCTTATGTTCAAGCTCGACGGGCAAGTGACACAACTTGCCATACACTAGATTGAAAGGAGTGGTGCGGAGTGGTGTCTTATAGGCGGTGCGGTATGCCCATAAAGCATCATCAAGCTTGGAGGACCAATCTTTCCTTGAGCGGGACACCGTCTTTTCAAGAATACTCTTGATTTGTCGGTTAGAAACCTCCACTTGACCACTAGTTTGAGGATGATAAGGTGTGGCCACCTTGTGGGACACCCCATACTTGGTTAAAAGAGATTCGAAGCTCCTCTCAATGAAATGTGAACCACCATCACTAATGAGAACTCGGGGTACACCAAAGCGGGGGAAGATGTTGGTCTTCATGAACTTAGCCACCACTCGTGCATCGTTAGTTCTTGTGGCTACGGCCTCAACCCATTTGGAGACATAGTCAACCGCCACGAGTATGTACTTGTAGGGACCCGAAGAGGGGAAGGGTCCCATGAAGTCAATACCCCAAACATCAAAGAGTTCCACCTCCAAGATTCCGGTGAGCGGGTTCTCGTTCCTCCATGTAATGTTTCCCGCCCTTTGGCCGTCACCACAAGTGGTCACATAAGCTTGCATGTCCTTGAAGATAGTAGGCCAATAAAATCCACTTTGAAGAATCTTCGCGGTGGTTTTGAATCCCTTAGCATGGCCTCCCGTCGGAAGTGTGTGGCAATGACGGATAACTCCTTCTATCTCCTCATCTGGCACGCAACGTCTAAAGATGTGATCACTTCCTTGCTTGAACAAGTAAGGGTCATCCCAATAGTAGCGCTTGACGTCGTGGAGGAATTTCTTCTTGGCGTGGGAAGTCAATCCATCCGGAACAATGCCACCTATAACATAATTGGCAAAATCCGCGAACCACGGGGCTTTCACCCCCTTAATAGCATATATTGAGTGTAAAATGGGAGAAGGGGAAGGAGGATCAGGAAGTACACAAGAGAGGAAAAAGATGTGACCTTGGGCGACCTCGATCGGGGTCGCTTGCAAACCATCTCAACCATCACCAAAAACCGGAGAAGGGGCAGAGGAGGTCGCGGCCGACCTACAGCAGAAGCCTCCTTCTCGCGACACATCGTAGCTTAGAAGAGTTTCGTCAGGGCGGGAGTCGTTGATGGGCACCGCGATTCCGGACTCCGTGATGTGCTCAATGGGTAGCCTTGAAAGGTGATCCGCCACAAGGTTTTCCGCTCCTTTCTTGTCTCGTATCTCAAGATCAAATTCTTGTAGGAGGAGCATCCACCGGAGTAAGCGTGGTTTAGCATCTTTCTTGTCCATGAGGTAACGGACAGCCGCGTGGTCGGTGTAGACTATCACCTTCGAGCCCACTAAGTAAGAGCGGAACTTCTCAAATGCAAATACCACGTCTAGAAACTCTTTCTCCGTCGTTGTGTACTTTCCTTGGGCCTCATCAAGCGTCTTGCTTGCATAGTAGATAGCATGAAGCTTCTTCTCCTTTCTTTGCCCAAGAACCGCACCCACGGCATAATCACTTGCATCGCACATGATCTCAAAGGGAAGTGTCCAATCCGGTGGTTGCATGATAGGAGCCGACACAAGTGCATCCCGGATCCTATGAAAAGCTTCAAGACACTCGGAAGAAAACTCAAACACCACATCTTTCATAAGAAGGTTAGTCAATGGTTTGGAAATTTTCGAGAAATCTTGAATAAACCTCCTATAAAACCCGGCATGTCCTAGAAAGATTCTAATCCCTTTTACGGAGGTGGGGGGTGGCAATTTTTCAATCAATTCAATTTTAGCTTGATCCACTTCAATTCCCCTCTTAGACACCACATGTCCTAAGACAATCCCTTCTCGAACCATAAAGTGACATTTTTCCCAGTTTAGCAGTAGGTTGGTTTCTTCACATCTTTTGAGAACTCTAGCAAGATTAGCAAGGCAAGAGTCAAAAGTGGTACCGTACACCGAGAAGTCATCCATGAACACTTCCACAATGTCCTCAATCATGTCGGAGAAAACAGCCATCATACACCTTTGGAAGGTGGCGGGGGCATTGCAAAGTCCGAACGGCATTCTCCTATAGGCAAACGTTCCATAAGGGCATGTGAAAGTTGTCTTTTCTTGATCATCGGGGTGTATTGGAACCTGCCAAAAACCACTATAGCCATCGAGATAACAAAAGTAGTCATGAAGAGCTAATCTCTCTGGCACTTGGTCAATAAAGGGCAAAGGAAAATGATCTTTCCTAGTGGCACTATTGAGTTTTTTATAATCAATGCACATGCACCAACTAGTAGTAGTCCTAGTAGGAATCAATTCGCCCTTCTCATTCTTCACCACGGTGAGGTCACTCTTCTTGGGTACTACATGAACCGGGCTCACCCACTTGCTATCCGAAATCGGGAATATGATTCCCACATCGAGCATCCTTAAAATCTCCTTCTTCACCACATCCTTCATGTTTGGATTGAGTCGCCGTTGATGCTCAATGGTTAGTCTATGTCCTTCCTCAAGAAAAATCCGATGCATGCACAAGAAAGGCGAAAGTCCACTCAAGTCCTCAAGCGAGTACGCAATGGCTTTCCTATGAGTCCTAGGAACATCAAGCAACTCTTGAACCGGAGATCACCAAGTTAGGAGTCAACATTTTTCCTCCATGTGTCAAGATCTCCCAACCTCGTATGAACACCTTTCAGCTGAGTGGTGAGCTCGGTCCTCACCCCTTGCATCAATCCTTCTTGCAACTCTTGAACCCATGATGGCTCCGCTTGATACCCGGGAGGTCTATAAGGAGGAGCCCTTTGTTCTTGCGGGGGAGGTGGATAACCTTGGCCATGGCCATTGTTATTCCATTGAGGATAGTTGTTGTTCCTCCCCGCATAAACATTGTTTTGCCCTCGGTAGGGTCCTCGCATATAGTTTGCCTCCGCATAAGCCTCGGCGGCCCGGACTTGCTCCACATTAGTACAAGAGGCGGCGGTGTGAGATTGAGAACCGCACTCTTGACAAGGTGGGCCGGTGGACTTGAAGTAGCTCACTTGCTTCTTGAGCTTGTTGATCTCATCTTGCATAAATTGGAACTTCACATCTTGATCAATTGGCTCACTATTGGGATCATAGAGCTTCTTTGGTTGAATCCGGACGGCTTGTTGGGTCCCATACATGGCATCATAGTTGGTGAGTTTGTCCATGAGACCCCATGCCTCGTCGGGATCTATCTCAATAAAACCGCAATCGGTGTGGAGGTTGATGCGGTCCTTTGTCGCGGCATTGATTCCTTGAAAGAATATTTTTTGAAGGACATAAGGAGGTTGTCCATGAGCAGGACATTGCCGAAGAAGCTCCTTAAATCTCTCCCAAGTTTCAACAAATGTCTCGTTGGGAAGTTGGTGATAGGAGGTGATGCGCTTCCTTAGCTCGGTGGTCTTGGCCGGTGGAAAGAACTTCATCATGAACAAGTCGTGCAAAGCCTTCCATGTAGTGATGGACCTACCGGGCAAACTTTCGAGCCAATGAAGAGCCTTCCCGCATAAAGACCACTTGAACGCCTTGAGGAGAACATACTCAAGTGACACGCCATCGGCGGCGATGGTGTCACAAAGATCGGTGAAGTTTTTGATGTGCTCCATGGGGCATTCGGTGGGCTTGCCTTCATATTGAGACCTTTTGATGAGAGTGATGAAGTGGGACTTGATCTCAAAAGCGCCCTCAATCACCGGGAGCACAATAGCAGACTCGGGAACCCTAAGCTCCGGATGCATGTATTGCTTAGCGTTCCTCGGAACAGCATCAAGTTGTTCTCGGAGGCGGGCGGCCTCCTCCCTTTCTTGCCGCGCAGCTGCGGCTTGAGCATCTCGCTCCAATTGCATACGCTCCATTTGAGCGCGAAGTTCAGCCATTTGATGAGCAAGGGCCTCAGCGTCGGCCCGTTGCTTTTCGTTCTCTTAGCTTGCGACGAAGGGTTCTCTCTATTTCGGGATCAAAGGGGAAATGGTCAATTACCCTTCGTGAACTAGAGGGAATACACCTGCGTACAAAGCACTAGAGAAACGAATTATTAACAAAATAGGGGTTCGGGCTAGTCCCTTACCCAAAAGAAAGCTAGACAAAGAAACTAAACTAACTCCCCGGCAACGGCGCCAATTTGTTGAGTAGGGTTTACCTTAACAAATAAATTTGTCAAGACCCCGCTGAGTATAGCGAAGTCAGGATCGTCCACGGGAGCTAGTAGATCTGTAGTCTAGCAATCAAACTACGAAAGTAAAACAAAACAAAACAAAGCAAAACGAGCAAGCAAACACAAATTGCACGTCTCAGGAAGAGGTCGCAGCCGACCCTAAGGAGGTCGCGGCCGACCCTCGACAGAACTTAACAACACACGGAAAACAACTACAGAGGGGGTCGCAGCTGACCAGTTGCAGGTCGCAGCCGACCTATCTGGGCACGAGACTTTGTTTTGTAAAATCAAGGAAAAACAACTAGGGTCGGGAGTTCACCACAACTCAAGCATGCATTCAAACAATGATAAAGGACCAACTCGATTCATAATCTCATGGGTGACTTTCGTCACAAAAGGACACATCAAAAGCCTCCACTTCCATGAAGGAGCTAACATGCAATCCAACTTGTTTTTCTAAGGGTTTTGACTTTCATCTCAACCCGGATAGTCACATTCACAACAAAATCTTTCAGTTAGGTTGCAAACAAGAACATACCCCACTTTCGTCAGGGGTTTGAAGCATACAAGAGGGATTTATGGGAAGAGATTACAAGTTGAGCATAGATCCAAGCTTCAAGGTCTCAAATGCATGTTCATGGTGGGTTTCACCCCAACCCTAGCAAGAAGACTACTCACACATAATCGAATACACAAACAACAAAAGGGAAGAGGAAGACATCAACAAAGGCAAACAACTTCAAGTAAACAAAGAGATCCAAACTTACAAACTTTAGCTAACCCACAAGGTTCTTCCATACACCATTGTCTTCTTCTTCTTCTTCCTAAACAACAACTAGGTCAAGCTTTCTTCCTCACTACCTCTCCTTACAAGCAATCTCTCTCTTACTCTCACTTTCTTCTTCTCTACCGTCACTTTGTTCTTCTCCAAACTCTCAGCTCACCTCTTCTTCTTCTTCCTCCTTCTCCTTTCTCAGCAAACTCTCCCCCTAGAACCCTTGAGCCTTTTCCAAGAAGAAAAGCTAGGTAGAAAGAGGGACAAAAGGGCTCTTTTGTAGCAGCCCACAAAAGTCAGAGAAGGAAGCTTCCTCAGCCTGCCACAGCCGCCCACCTTTTTTTTCGGATTTCGAAAATCCCGCAAAAAGCGTTACTTGGGCGGCAAGGATCGCGCGATGCTGAGAGAGGTCGCGGCCGACCATATGGGGGTCGGCGCCGACCACCTGCAGGATGTTGGACTTTCTTCTCGTCTTGTTTCGTTCTTGCTCCAGACGATCGGTCTTTTGCTCGGCGTTTCTTCCCTTTTGTCCCTTGCTTTCCTTGAGTTCCTTGTACTTCTTTGAGGCTCCCTTTGTTGCAACTTTAGCTATTGGTTCCTTGACATTTTGACTCTCGAAAACCTACACATCCTAGAAAGCTCCGAAATGCATGAAAAACTTCTCCTAAAGGCTCCAAATACCTACATAACACGAAACAACACACAAACGACTCCAACCCCCGAAAGAGAGTTGGAATCTTATGCAAAACACACACACACGAAAGAAGACATGCAAAACAAGGTAGAAAACAACCTATGAAAATCAAATAAAAAAGCACGACATCATCTATTCAATTTGAGGATGAAGGAAGACACTCCGGTGGCCAAGCATCTGAATGAGTTCAACATGACAATAGCATAGTTAAGCTCTGTGAAAATTGACTTCGATGATGAGGTACATGCCCTAATTCTTCTCTCTTCTTTACCGGATAGTTGGGGTGGGACAGTTACCGCTCTAAGTGCGACGACGGGAAAGGAGAAGTTGAAGTATGAAGATGTGAGAGACCTGATTGTTGGCGAAGAGGTTCGCAGGAAGGAATTAGGTACTGCATCAGGTTCAGCGTTGGATGCAAGGAACCGGGGTAGGTCTGAATCAAAGAAAAAGTCATACAGAGGTAGATCCAAGTCTAGAGGAAAGGACAAGGAGAAGTCTACCAAAGACAAGAGCAAGGTTCAGTGCTGGAATTGTGATGAGTATGGACACTATAAGCATGAGTGCAAGGCACCGAAAAGGTCTGCGAATACAGTGGCTGATGATAATGGTGATGCATTGATTTTGAGCGTTGGGAGTCAACTGGACTCATGGGTGTTAGACTCTGGAGCTTCGTTTCATTCTTGTAGCGATGTAGGTGTAATGAAGAATTACAATGCAGGCAACTACGGAAAGGTCTATCTTGTTGATGATGAGATCTTGGAGATAGTAGGCAAGGGTGAGGTAGATGTCAAGACACCGAATGGCTCAACTCTGAAATTGCATGGAGTCAGGCATATTCCGGGACTGAAGAGGAATTCGCTATCTATTGGTCAGTTGGATGATGAAGGTTACGAGGTGACCTTTGGTTATAGTACATGGAAGATCACAAAGGGGGCTATGGTGATAGCTCGAGGGAAGAAGGACGGTACTTTGTACACTACAGGGGAAGTCCGTGATCGTGTTTCAATCGCCAAAGCTGATGGTGATGTGAATTTGTGGCATTGTCGATTGGGTCATATAAGCGAGAAGGGGATGAAGGTTCTTTGCTCTAAAGGTTTGCTACCGGGTCTTAAGTCTATTAAGGTCGGGTTATGTGAGGACTGTGTTCTTGGCAAGCAGCGTAGGGTCAGTTTCTCTAGAGATGGCAGAGCTTTGAGAAAGCAGAGATTGGAGCTGGTTCACAGTGATCTATGGGGACCGGCGCCGGTAACGTCCCTAGGAGGAGTCTCCTACTATATGACCTTTATTGACGATTGCACAAGAAAGGTATGGGTCTATTTCTTAGAGCAGAAATCTGAGAAATTTGATTACTTTAAGAAGTAGAAGGCTCGAGTTGAGAATGAGACAGGTCTCAAAGTGAAATGCTTGAGGTCTGACAATGGTGGTGAGTATGAGCTCCGGGAATTCAAGGAATATTGTGCTGAAAAAGGGATCAAGATGGAGAAAACTCTGAAAGGTACTCCTCAACAGAACGGGGTTGCAGAGCGCGTGAATAGAACCCTAAATGAGCGTGCAAGAAGTATGAGGCTGAAGTGTGGGCTGCCAAAGATGTTTTGGGCAGAAGCAATCAATACTACAGCGTTCTTGATTAATCGGGGACCATCAACTCCTTTGGAGAATGGCATTCCCGAAGAGGCATAAAGCGGCAAGAAGGTGAATCTGTCCTTTCTACGAATTTTTGGTTGTACTTCTTATGTGCACATTGCTGATGTTGACAGGAGTAAGCTGGATGCTAAGTCTGTTAAGTGCACATTCGTTGGATACGGTGGTGATGACTTTGGGTATCGTTTCTGGGATGAATAAGCCAGGAAGATTATTCGTAGTCGGGATGTCATTTTTGATGAAAAGGTGTTGTACAAGGACAGGCAGAATGCATCTGAGGAGAAGAGTTTGAGTCCGGAGACAGTTGATCTTGATGTTGATGTTGATATTCCGAGTTCAGGTGGGAGCGATGAGGCTCAGCAGGAAAATGACGACGGTAGTGAACAAGATGAGTCGTTGGGCAGTGACACCGAGCAGGTGACTGATAGTGAGCCGAGTACTCCGCCAGCAGAGTTACGCAGAGCAGTCAGAGATCGCAAATCGCCTGATAGATTTTCGCCTTCTAATTTCTATCTATTACTGACAGACAGCGGTGAACCTGAAAGTTATGCTGAGGCTTCCAACAGCAGAGATGTGAGGAAGTGGAAAGTTGCTATGGATGACGAGATGAGCTCATTGAAGACAAATGGTACACGGGATCTCGTCAAGCTTCCAAGGGGCAAAAAGGCGCTGCATAACAAATGGGTTTACAAGGTAAAGCAGGAGGCAGATGGGAGTCAGCGTTACAAGGCCAGGTTGGTTGTGAAAGGTTTTCAGCAAAAGCATGGGATATATTATACTGATGTCTTTACGCCTGTTGTAAAGATGACCACCATTCGATTGGTGTTGAGTATGGTGGCAGTAGAAAATCTAGAGTTGCAGCAGATGGATGTGAAAACAGCTTTCTTGCATGGTGATCTGGAGGAAGATATCTACATGAAGCAACCAGAGGGGTATGTGGCCAAAGGTAACGAAAAGTTGGTGTGTAGATTGAGAAGAGTCTATACGGTTTGAAACAGGCTCCCAGGCAGTGGTACAGGAAATTTGATGCTTTCATGCATGAAATCAAGTATGTCAGATGTGAGGCTGATCACTAGTGCTACTTCAGGAGGATTGGACAAGATTACATCATTCTGCTGTTGTATGTTGATGACATGTTGATAGCAGGAACAAGTGCTCGAGAAGTGAGAAAGATGAAGGAGCAATTGTCCAATCAGTTTGCCATGAAAGATCTTGGAGATGCCAAGCAGATTTTGGGGATGCGTATCGAGAGGGACAGGAAGGCAGGCAAGGTGGTTCTCTCACAGGCTGAATATGTGAAGAAAGTGTTACAAAGATTCAATATGGAGAACGCCAAACCTGCTGATACTCCTTTGGGCACACAGTTCCAATTGTCAAAGAGGGACAGCCCAAAGAATGATGAAGAGCGTGCCCAAATGGAGAAGACTCCCTATGCTTCAGCGATTGGCAGCTTGATGTATGCAATGGTATGCACCAGGCCAGACATTGCACATGCGGTGGGAGTTATGAGTCGGTTCATGAGCAATCCGGGGAAGAAGCATTAGGAGGCAGTGAAGTGGATTCTGAGGTACTTGAAGAGTACCACAAGTAAGGCTCTTTGTTTCCAGGGGAAAAAGGTTGAGCTTGCAGGATATGTTGATTCTGATTATGCTTCTAGTGATCTTGACAAGAGAAGGAGTACTACAGGATATGTGTTTACACTTGGTGGTACTGCGGTCTCTTGGGCATCCAAGCTGCAGAAAATTGTTGTTTTGCTACCATGGAGGCTGAGTATGTTGGTGTGACAGAGGCAAGCAAAGAAATGGTATGGCTACAGAATTTCTTGAGTGAGTTGGGGAAGGTGCAAAGTGACAGGGTGCTCTACAGCGATAGCCAGAGTGCGATTCACTAGGCCAAGAATCCGGTGTTCCATTCAAGGACGAAACATATAGAGGTGAAGTATCATTTCATAAGGCACCTTATAGAGAAGAAGGTGTTGCAGCTGGAGAAGATTCAAGGAGCTAGGAATCCGGCTGATATGTTGACCAAGGTGGTACCCTTGGAGAAGCTGAAGCTTTGCATGGCTTCAGCTGGCCTTAGTACTTGAGTTGAAAGGCCGGCACTACCATTACCAATAAGGGGTTTAGAAGTTGGCAGTTGCAATTGGGCTCCAGGTGGGAGATTGTTGGGTATGTAGCCAAATTGCCATTGGAGACCGAAGAAGAAGAGGCCAAGGCGAAGCAGCGTTCCGGGGCGAGAGAGAAGGGAAACTCGGGCAGGAGCGAGAACACGCCCGAGTTCCCAAGGCCGCGCCCGAGTTTCGGCTCCAGAAATAGGAACCACGAAATGCGGGCAGGGGCGCGCAAAGCGCGGCCGCGTTTCGGTGGCGCAGCCCGAGTTTCGGGCTCAGCAGCCTCTGCACGCGAAGCGCGGGCAGGTGGGAGGAAGCACGCTCGCGTCTCTGGCGGGCTAGGCCGCATTTCGGGGCTTTTGTCCCGCGACACGGTTAGGGTTTCGGGAGTTAAATTTTTCGGGCCTCCTTTGTTATTTGCCTGATATATACTTGACATACACCTCATTGTAATTGTATCCACAATATTGAGAGAGTGAAAAACCCTGGCTTGGTAGTGCCCCCAGACGTAGTCCTTGTGACGAACTGGGTCAACAATTCTCCGTGTTCTTTATTGTTTTTCGCTTTCAATTCTTCGTATTGCTTGATCGATCTACAAATTTCCTAACAGGCACCACGATCACCACATCTAGATGCTCTCCGTCATACACTTAAATATATCTCTTCCACTGCTGGTCAAGGTATTGTTCTGAATGGTTTTTCATCACCCAAACTCACTGCATACTCTGATTCAGATTGGGCATCCTGTCAAGTGACTCGGCGCTCAGTTAGTGGCTACATAATCCTTCTTGGCTCTTCTCCAATAAGCTGGAAATCCAAAAAGCAGTCCACTGTCAGCCGTAGTTCCACTGAAGCAGAATATAGAGCCATGGCTCAAGCCTCAGCTGAAGTAACCTGGCTTGCTCGCCTGTTGCAAGAAATTGGCGTTGAACCAATCAAACCAATTCAGTTATGCTGCGACAACAGGTCTGCCATTCAAATAGCTCAAAATCTAGTTTTCCATGAGCGCACCAAGCACATAGAGATTGACATCCATTTCACTCGTGATAAGGTGCTTGAAGGCCTATTGCAATTGAAGTTTGTCCCTTCTTCCTCTCAGCTGGCTGATGTCTTCACAAAAACGCTCCCATCTCATCAACAGAATTTCTTGCTCTCCAAGATGGGCTTGTCCAAGACCCAACCACCAGCTTGAGGGGGGTTGTTGGACTCACAAATATAGCCCAAGTGTTTTGTAATAGAAGGAGCCCATATGTGCAGCCCATGTGATAGCTAGCTCGTACAGCTTATGTGCTGTCATATAAATATCATGTAAAACCCTATCCGAATTAATTAATGAATGAGGTGTGAAAGTTGCCGCTTTTTACCTGATCCCAATGTAGATTCAAAGCCTTCACTATTGGTTCATACCTCCTTCACCTAACACATGATTCCACACATAGTTTGTTTTCAATTCCTTCCACTGAACTCAACACTATCAGATCCATGGGCACCTGGTACGCCATTTGCAAAACGCGCTACTGATCTTCTCGAACCCTATCAAGGACGGGATCTCGAAGGCGAGAGAGAGAAAGAGAAAGAGGGGTGAAAGAAATTCGAGAGACGGAAGAAGATTTTATGGGGTGCGGGCTGCTTCTTCTTCACGCGGAGACGAACAAGCAATAACAAGCAATTTGAATGGACGTAACTGCTGGAGTGGGGAGACGAATAAGCAATTGAAATGAATAATTGAAAAATCTAAATTTAAAAATGACATTAAAGCAATTGGAAGATTCGTCTTTTACAATAGATATAGATAGATAGATACTACCATCTCATTAAATTTAATATCTCTAAAACATATTAACAACCTATATATTAATAGTTCATGGCACGATTTCAACCAAAATAAAAAATAGTTCATGACACGAATTTTATATAAATATATACAAAAAAAACCTATAAATATATGGATCAAAAAATATAATAGAAAAAAAAATCTATCTTTTTCGTATATTAAACATATAAAATTCAAATTTTTACTCATTCATGACACATTCTCAATTAAATTCTTACAAAAAAAACACAAGTATTGATTTTTAATTAATATATTATATATCATTCATTTAGATTATCAAAAAGCCAATTATAATTATATATAGTTTAGTCGATTCGACTGGGTTTAGATTTAGTTATTTCGGATTCGGATTGGCTATATTTTCGAGTCAATCAAGTAGCTGGTCGAGCTGGATCGGGTCAAGACAGGTTACCAAGATATTCGGGTCAACAATATTGCCTTTTTTAATGATATATATGATTAATAAAATATTAGTTTTATGATTTTTATATAAAATGTATAGGCGCGGTTTAGGTGAGAACGACTTATATAGAGAGAACTAAGAAGAAATCTCAACCACACGGTACGTTACACGTGTGATCGATCCACGCGAGAATAAGTTTCGAAACATGATAGTGTAGTCCCACACAACATGACTGTGTAGTCCCATGCAACATGATTGTGTAGTCTCATACAATATGACCGTGTATACATTTTCACTAATCGTACACCATATTACATGTGAAAAAAGTCATATACAATTAAGTATAACCATAACATGACTGTGTAGTCTTATACACCATGATTGTGTAATCCCATACAACATGACTGTATATACATTTCACTAATCGTACATCATATTACATGTGAAAAAAGTTATACACAATTAAGTATAAGCATGCACAATTGTGTTAAGTACAAATGCACAATCATGTCATGTGAAAGTATACAGTCATCTTATATGAAAAAGCTAGACAGTCATTTGTCAATCAAACACTCGTATGGAAAAAAATCACACACAATGAGATATAGAGCATGCACACTCATGTTATATAGAAGCACATAGTCATGTTAAGGAAAAAGACACGGTCATCTAGTATGAAAAAGACGCAGTCATTTGTGAATTACACACTTGTATGAAAAAAACTCACATACAATTTAGGGTCTGTTCGGGTAAAACTAGCTGAAGATGAATTAAGAGCTAGATTCAGCTTAATCAGCTTTGTTAAGCTTGGGGGAGGTAGCTTTTTATTTCCAGCTTAATTCAGTTGAATTCAGCTAGACAAGTTCCAGCTATAATGATCCACCGAACACCAAAAATTCATTTTTTTTAAAAAGTTAAGCTTCAACAAGCCCCATTAAGCTTCGTACCGAACGGACCCTTAGATCATGCACATTCATATTAAACGTAAATACACATTCATGACATTTCAAAAAAGAAACAATCAAGTTAAGAGAGAATACACAATCATTCTCGTCTTATTTTGCACACTCATTATTACATACTCACATGAAAATTCCTACACAATACGATTAGAAGCATGCAGATTCATATTAATCAAAATCACACAACCATGTTATATAGAAGCACACGGTCATGTTAAGTGAAGCACACAATCGTTTATTATATTTTGTCCCCGATAACCTAAAAAAAACTCACACGTGTGCGAGATCTCAACTCTCCATTTAACGCGATCTAGCGGTTCAGATTTGTTCTCATTTCCCTCCTTACATTTTGTTCTCAGATGATCCATTCCTAAAATATTTTAAGAACATTTAAAATAAGCGTTATTTATTTTATACATATACAATCAGGTCAACACAATGGGTGGTGAGTTGGATTCGAATTTCAACCCAACCGTGTACGGGTCAATCATGTTCGATTTTTTAGTTTGTCCGCTGATTTTCGGATGGGGTTCAACTATAAAATTCTCGGTCGATTCAGGTCGGCTTTTCAGGGCAAGTTAAGCTATGGCATTTCTACCTTATATATTCCCATATAATAAAATCATGATAAAATTATCTAAATTGAATTGCATTAGTTTTCTTGGATAATAATTTTGATTTTGCCATAATATATTGCTCACAATATTCATGATAATAAAAGGACGATAACTACGTAAATAAATATATTATGTTGTTTATAATCTTAAACTAGCAGTAATAATTTTAGATAACAATAATTTAAAAAATATTATTGAATTTCTAAAATTAATAGGAATATTCACCATTACTTCCAATCTGAATAGGTAATTCGAAGAAATAAAAGAGAGTTAAAATGGTGTAATCCATATTAAATGAGACTACTTAATGGTCATAATTATATTAATTATTATCAAAATAAATAGCAATAAGATAAGAAAATGTAAATCTTTTAGTCTTAAAATCAATATATACTTCTAAACCTGAAGCAGTTAAGGGCAGTTTTGTCATTAACGTTTTATAAACCACCCACCCTATTTTTAATAACGGATTTTTATTCTAATTTTCTATCTATTTAATTTATACTTAAAAGATTTACTATTTTGCAACTAAATACATCATATTATACCTAATATATCTTCAAAGTGTATTCTTAAATATATTTTCAGGACGGGTGATTTGTACAAGGAATTCTTCTTACGTAGTATATCTATACGTAATATTAATTCGGTCATAAGCTTGAAATATGTTGTGGGGTTATCACAGATTCATAATGACATTATATATTGGGATAATTTCTATATTTATTTTTTGTATATGTAAATCAAATACAAATTTATGTGAAGTTTTACGTACATGTGTTTTCTATCTTAATTTTTTGAATAAAAATCACCTAAATAATATGTATATGATTTATTGATTTTGTCCATATACCAAATATCAAAAAGGTATTAGCATGGTAGGTTCACTAGGTTGGTCATTTGGAGTTCGGATCGAATATAGATTTTGGCTGTTGTATATGAAGAATAAAGATATTGATTAGATTAGTTTGATGGATTGATTATTTTTAGTTCGAATTAAGTACATTTTTGGATATTATATATGGAGAGTATATTCATTAATACGGTCGGTTCAATAGGTTATTCGTTTGAATTTAGATTAAGTACAGTTTGGGGTTTTCAAATCGATCTATATGTCAATTGGGTAACATCATTGCAAGTTTAGTTCAATTGGGGTCAGGTCATTTAATTTGGTTCGAGATTGAGTATATGTTCACGTCATATTTTATAGGTTATTTATATACATATACATTTTACGCTTGTGATTTGTGATCACGATAATTATTTGAAGCTTTTGTGATCCAAAATTTGTTAGTTGTATTTGACCAAAAAAAAAATTGTTAGTTGTAAAAGTCAAGTTTATCTGATCTTAAATCCTAGCCTTTTTGGCTTAAATCCAATCGAGTCGAATCAATACTTGCAATTTCTTTCCATTTTTTGTTACTCATTTTTATTTGGTTCGGGATTAAGTATATGGTTCACGTTGTTATTTTTATAGGTCAGTTAAGCCAAATCATTACGGTTCTCTTACAAGTTTATGTTGACCGGTTGGTGAAGATAATCGACTATTTTATACTTTTATTTGATACCCGCACTTTGGACCAGCTTGACGACGGATAAAAGTTATTTTTAAATTATTTAATATAATAATAAAATGTATATTTATATTATAGTAATTTTATATAGGCAGTTTTAAAGCTATAAATATGAAGAAAAGGTATATTGTTCATATATTATATGTAAATTAACATATTGCATTTTTTAATTTTAAAAGTTCTCGGATAAGTATCGGTTGTTTAAGTATGTTCACAACATTAAGTTCAAGTTTACCTACATAGGTTCATGTCACTAAAATTAAACAAGTAACCGGATTAAAATAAGTTATGTACTTATGTGATATATAAATTAACATATCCTAAATTTTATTTGACACAAGCCCCCGGGCAAGGCCCGGGATATAACTAGTTTAATATTAATGGTAATGATGAATATTTTTCTACAAAGTTAATTAAATTATTATAGTAAATGATATTAAATGGTATTATTTTTTAATTAATGAGATTTTTGTCAAACCAATTATATATAGCAAAGTTTTGCTAAATTAAGAGTTGTTTGTTAAAACAAAAACCTTATTTGAGGAGATAATAATCCAATTATATAGACTTATACTAATAACATTGACATACAAAAAAAAAATATTATGTACAATATATGAATAAATAATATAGAAAAACATATACATTCTTTACAATGATATAAAAACTAATCAATGAGATCATGCGTGAATATAAATATAATCTGGATTTATTAAATTAGTTAAAATCCTATATATAAATATAGTCTAGATTTTAAAAAAGTACAACTTATATTTCAAAATTATATTATATTTCAAACAAATATTATATTTGTAAAAAAATAAAAAATTATTTTTTGATTTTATCTTGATTTTTATTTGAGTGAAAAAAGCATATTTTATTAAATAATAAAAGTTATTAGACCTTCTTATATAAAGAAAGGTCTGATAAAATATTTTATTATAAAAATAACACGTGGCAAATTATTTTATGAAGACATTAACTCCGTTTTATACTATGGTAGGAAGAATAGATAGATGATCTCAATAATACAAATTACGAAAGTATTTATTTAGTTATTTGTTTTTTTAACAAAGAACCGACTATAAATATAATTTCCGGTTTTGCTTGCCGAGGAGGAAAACTGAACAAAAAACCCTCCCTAGCATCGAATCGAACTTCTCTTTCTGCGGAGCTTTTGCTTCTCACTCCATCGCCTTCTCTCTATCTCTCTACTTCGGACAACCTCTGCAATGGCGCCGGCGAAGAGCACAGGCGAACGCGAAGAGGCCTCTCTGAAGGTCCCGTCCAAGGACCCTAAGAAGAAGGACGACAAGAAGGACGAAGATCTCGTATGCTTTCTCCCGATCCGTCTTCAGTTAACCTAATTTCGCTATTCTATGTGCGATTGATTGATTTGACTGATAACGTTCCGATTTTCTATGTTTGGTTGTGAATTCTGGTTTGTAGTCAGAAGAAGATTTGGCCTTGAAACAAAACTTGGAGTTGTACGTGGAGCGGTCTCAGGATCCAGACCCGAACTTGCAGAAGACAGCACTGGAGAACATGAGGTGAAGCATATGCTCTGACCTAGGTTTCAATTTGTTTTCGTTGTTAGAGCAAGGGTGGAAATTTTCATGTACAAATTTGAAATTGTTTGGACTTATCTCCTGATAGGATTAGGCATTTTGGAAGTTCGGTCTAGTTATATATGTATTCCCTTTTACAAAAGAATTGCACATGTCCTTGGAACTGGAATTGAGTTGAATGAACTCATGGTTGCACCAGTATACCCGGTAGCTAAACATCATTCACAAGGGAAATATGATTGGGTTGACTTTGAACTTTTCATGTTGAACTATATCCTGCAAACAGCAAACAAATCAAGTCTTTTTTCTTCTGACCCCTTTTTCCTTTACTCGAAACTTAAACTTGGTTTTACATCCAGCCAGTATTGAGTGTGAAATTTGATCTGCGGTCTTTCTGGCATAAACATAAAATAATTAGGTCAATTTCAGCGTTTTAGTGTGTGTTGATAGAATTACATGTCTCAGATTTTATAGCTTGGGTGGAAGCGCCCTGTAATGTAGCTTCCTGAGAAAAAAACCTATGACTGAATCAAAAGCACTTCATGCTCAGATTTTGGCTCATCAAGCATATAAATGTCATTATAAGTTGACATTCCAAAATTTGAGAAACGTACTGTAGTTTTGTCTGTTATATACTTATATGTTCGAGGTGATTGCATGAGAAGGATGGATTCCCCCCCTATGTATTTAGTTCTTAATGTTGCATCTCAGAGTTTCCCTTTTCTTCACTATAGGCAAGAGATTCGAACTGCAACAAGCTCCATGACTTCTGTTCCAAAGCCTTTAAAGTTTCTCCGCCCACACTATGGGACCCTTAAAGAATACTTTGAGATCATGACGGATTCTGATCTAAAGGTATGAAGTAATCTGTCGTACGTCTCTGTATGAAATGTCTTGGCCATCAAATGCTGTCAGTTCTAACTACATGTCTATGTTTTTTCAATGAAGAAATTGATGGCTGACATCCTTTCGGTTTTGGCCCTGACAATGTCAGCAGATGGGGAACGGGTGAGTTTAAATTAGCTTCATTTGATAATAAGCTGAATTTGTTCATAGTTCTTGTTGTTATTATTATTATTATTATTGATATTTTACAGATTTTCTTCATACTCTCTTAATTCTCTGCTTGTTGATGGCACCTCTGCTCATGTTCGTGTATATTTTCTTTATTATGCATCATCTTGTAAGTCAAAGTTGTAAGTGGTTGCTTTAATATTGTTTTATTTGTAATTTAGGTTCTCAGTAAATTATTTTCCAAGCATTTGTATTGTTTAATGGGGCATTATCTTTCATTTATGAGTTTACATAATTAGGCTTCTTAAATTGTGTAGTATGTGCCACTTTCCGTTGCGGGATACTCTGGCATTACTGTTGTGGTTTTAAGGTTTGTACACCGAATTAAGTATTGACTAGTTTGTTGTACAACTCAACATTTCAGGAGAGCCTGAAGTACAGGCTATTGGGCTCTGTTGGGGATATTGGCTCATGGGGACATGAATATGTGAGGTAAGATAAACAATTCTTGGTGGACTGGAGAGGAATTTTATCAGCTGCATACAATATTATGGCTCTGTTAGTCCCTGGGTATTGTAACAATGTTACCTGAAGTGTATAAATAAGCTTTTTATGAGAATTTGAGCCATAGCGAGCTCGTTTTGCTCACATGAACCTTGAAATTTTCAATTCTAGAAGCTATGGGCTTGATGGTGTATTTGGATACTTGTAATTTATTACTCGTGATTTTTTAATTTACTACTATGAAGAATTTGAGCTGTAGGGAGCTCATTTTGCTAACAAGGACCTTAAAAGTTATTTTCAATTCGAGATGCAAGGGATTTGATGGTGAAATTGAATACTTGTAATTTATTACTCAGATTTTTTAAAATTACTAATATCTGAGATTATATGTGCATTTTTCTGCAATCTAAACTTCATGTAAAACTGTCAAACTTGGTGAGCTAGAAACCTGTTTCACTTGTTTTTCACCTTCAATACTTTGTATAAAGCTTCATTTCTGATGAAGTGCCTTATGTCTACCAGCCAAGCCAAAATATGATTCACTTATATTGGCAAAATGCCTTTATGTGTTTCTTTGGACACAGTTGTTGTTTTCCATGCCTCAACAATGGAGTAATAGACTACGTGTTTGAGTCAACTTATTGACATTATTATAATTACTTTGCCTTAATTTGAACTTTGTTTATTTGTAGGAATTTGGCAGGGGAGATTTCAGAAGAGTATGCAAAAAGACAGGTGAAACTTGTTGCTTCAGAATGCACTTCATGTTGAATTTCTTTCATCTAAACCTATTGAATGTGTAGTGTCATGGGTTGTCTTTTTAGTAAGTATTTTCTGTGACATCTAGAACTGGTGCCTTGTTTAGGGGCTAAATGACTTTAAAGTTTATTGTTTTCATGAATATCATTTGGTGGCATTGCAATTTGCCTTAAAATCAGAACCTTACAATTTGTAATTGTTCAATATATAAGCAATACGTTAATGTTATTTTGTAAATTTTTGAATGTAGTTTCTGTAAGGCCTTGGATGCAAACTGTTATGTTTTCCAGTGTCTGCTGTTATAACTTGATTTCTTTGTCTGATACAAAATTACAAGCGGCATGTTCTTCCTGCTTGCATGAAACAGTTACTATATATGATAAAATGTATCATACTGTTGATGCTTTCTTAAAGCTTATTAATTTTTAAGCTAACACATTTTGCAGTTGGAGGAGGGTTCAATTGATGATTTAATGGACCTTGTGCAGCAAATTGTTGCATTTCATATGAAGGTATGCTTTATGCCTTTAACGAATGTATTAGATAAATTTACCCCCAAATATATCTCTTAGACATCTCACATCTGATCTACTACATTTTTATTTCAGCACAATGCTGAACCTGAGGCTGTGGATCTACTTATGGAGGTATTACAATTCAACAGACGAGCAATCTTTCTGATTTTGCTTTATATTTGAGGTCTAAAATATATCGTTCCTTTTAGGTTGAGGATCTTGATCTGTTAGCTGAGCACGTTGACAAAACCAATTATAAGAGAACATGCCTTTATTTGACTGGTGCTGCCAGGTAATGTCCTACTTTCTCTATCAATTTAAGTTCTATGATGCGGGTTTACACACTTCTTGATTAATCAGGTTTTGGGCTTCCAAGCAAATGGCATTAATTATCTTGTGACATGTTTTAATATTATCTATTGGTCATATATGTAGTTTGCATCTGTAACTAGGCCAACATTTCCTTGATGAAATTCATGCAACAGCTGACATGTTTTAATATTAGCTATTGGTCATATATGTAGTTTGCATCTGTAACTAGGCCAACATTTCCTTGATGAAATTCATGCAACAGCGGCATAACCCTCTTTTGAACGCCTTCCATGTTCCAAGGCTCATGCTTCCTGCCAAATTGTAGTGCTTGGACATACATGTAGACTGTGATTTGCATGCTATTCTTCCTTGTAATATTTTCCCCTTTTTTTTTTCCTTTTGTTTTGGGAGCATTTTTGTCCTTTTATTTTAACATGAGGTGAAGTATAGACTTTAATATACTTTACTATCTGCTGCTGGGTTACTGGTGTGATTCCCTTGGCAGCATGCTGCCGCCTAGACATTTCTACTGAAGAATGAATAAATCGGTTGAATCTGAGAATGAATGTTATAGCTGATATATGGAAATGCTTACATTAATAGTCTTAGTTTTCTCTCCCAATGGGGAAGAACCAGAATATGTGTTATTGTTCTTTCCTCTTTAGTTATAATATTATTTGTTGGTTTAACTGCTCGTTGTACTTCTTGTTTCATCATTCTATTTTTGTGCTTAATTTACTACCTTGTTTTCCATATTGCAGATACCTATCTGGCCCCGATGATATGTTGGTTCTGGACATAGCCTATGGAATTTATCTTAAATTTAACGAGTATGCTAGTGCACTTCAGGTTGCTTTGTATCTTGACAATTTACAGGTTTGAGATCTTTCTTGCTCAATAATGATATGGTGATCAGTTGTTTCAGTTGTCCTTCCTCTATTGATTACTACACCATCTTTGATAAAATGTAAATTGTTGGACTCAGGCATTTAATGCTTTATAATAGTTAGTGATCTTTTTTTAATGTTTTTTTATTTTGATTCTTTACCTCTTGATCAGCGTGATTTGTTCATTATATAGAATTCTTATTATAGAAAAAAAAAAATTGTTCCATGTGAAAGCCAATGTAGAAAATGACTCTATGTACAATGTTGTACTCATCTCTGTGTTTGGTTTGATCCATGCAATCTTAGCTCGGAGCATCTTCTTGTGCCCTTTATTTTTTATCAGCAGCTTTTTGAAAAAGAAACTGTCAGTCAACACAGGTGGAGATCCAATTTGAATGTCTAATATTTTCTCCCTTATCTTGCAGTATGTGAAGCAGCTATTTACAACATGCAATGATATTCAGTGCAAGAAGCAATTCTGTTACATCCTGGCACGACATGTAAGCTTACTTGGCAATCCATGTTGCCTTGGATTGTTCATAGCTTGATTTTGTTTGCTTAAAGAGTTCTCTCTCTGCATCCTTAGTCCTTACTATCACCCAATGTTGGCTTTTTTTGTGTGAACTATATATTTTTTTTCATTCTTTTGTCTGCCTGCATCTGTCAAGAAAGAATTTTAGAGGTTGCGAAGGTACTTTTTTTGAAAAAATTTATATATAGTGACATATTTTCAATGTGTACTGTTTTCATCCATTGAGCTGAACTTAGTAGAATGTGTAGTTGCTGAAAATAGTAAAGGAAAACAATTGAGCAGTTTGAGGGGTTTTATTCATCCTTTTTTGCTAAATGTATTACAGTGCTTTCTAGATCCTGTGATCATTTCAACTGCAAAATTTGTATTTATTTCTTGAACCATGAATGCTATTGACCAAGTGTTATGATGTCAACTAGGATTGTAGGAGGTACTTGATGCCGTGGAGATAATGTACACACCGTACTCATAATTATGCTTTTTGATGATCTTTTCATGTGCTTAATTTTGCATATATTTGTCCTGTATGCAGGGTGTTCCCTTCGAGCTTGATGATGAAATGGTTTCAGATGATGATGAAAGAGAACAAATGCAAGATATCGTTAATAATGCCAAACTCAGTGAAGGTTATCTAAATCTTGCTCGTGATATAGAGGTCATGGAAGCCAAGTCTCCTGAGGATATATATAAGGTTTGTAAATTTGGCAAATACGTGATTTTTCTGCCATCAGATGAGAAAAAAATCTGTAGGAAACTTGCAAACTGAAACATAAATCTGCAGAGTTGGAAGCTAGATGAATGATGGAGTGATGTTTTGCATTTTGTTTTTGCGGTTTTTTCCTTACTCTTTTGATCTGCTTCTCTTTACCAAGGGGTTCATTGCCACTGAATGTTTATTGCCACTTTTTTGTCCAAATTTGTTGATACTTTTGTTAAAGCAGATGTTTCTGCTGTATCTGTTTCTAATGTCATGTGCTTTACCTCAGGCACATTTGCTTGATGGTCGAGCTAGTGCAGGTTCAACCGTTGATTCTGCTAGACAAAACTTGGCTGCTACTTTTGTGAATGCCTTCGTAAATGCTGGCTTCGGGCAGGTAACTGTCTGTCTGTTAGTTGTTATTGTTGTGAAGAGAGTTGCAAGTATCCTCATTATGGTAAATTTTATGTTGTAGGATAAGTTGATGACAGTCCCGTCTGAGGCTTCAGGTGGAAGTGCTGCAGGAAACTGGTTGTTTAAGAACAAGGAGCATGGAAAGACTAGTGCTGCAGCAAGTTTGGTTTGTATTCTTCCCTACCTTGTTAATTCTTTTTTTCCCTGTCTGATCTGTTTTTTATTTCAAGATTCTGACATCTTACTTTGTGTTAGGGTATGATATTGCAATGGGATGTTGACTCTGGACTTGCACTGCTTGACAAATACTTCCACAGTAATGACAACCATGTTATAGCTGGTGCATTGTTAGGGGTTGGAATTGTTAACTCTGGCATAAAAAACGATTGTGATCCTGTAAGTCTGATTTTCACACAGGAAAACTTATAGCTGATAGCTATAACCAGGCAAATTTTAAATTTCACTTCCGTGACTTCATTATAATTCCTTCTTTGTCCTTTTCTTCTCAGGCTTTGGCACTGCTGAGTGATTATATTGATAAGGAAGATCCTTCTATTAGAATCGGTGCCATCATGGGGCTAGGAATTGCATATGCTAACACCCAAAATGAGATGGTAAATGTCTTATTTTTAAGTATTAATTTCCCCCAGTAAGTTTATTTAAAGAAGTAAGCACTTTCTGTTGTAAATAATCTGAACTAATAACTAATAAGAGATGTTAACATTATAGGAAAAAAAAAGTGCTACCGAGTTACTGAGGATTATAAATAGGATATTTCCTGTATGACTGAAAGGAAAATGTCTGATGAGATGGTTTGTTGAGGACAGTCTTAAGGAAAATAGTTTTTATTGCTTTTCTAAAGTCTTAGGTGTACTTTTTTGTTCGCCTACATTTCTTCTCTTTTCTATTTATATCTATTGCATCTTGTATTTGTTTTTTGAATAACATTGGATGAAATCCATTGTGATGTTTCTTGTAGGTCCGTGGTAAATTAACTCCAATCCTTGGGGATCCTAAGGCTCCTCTTGATGTTGTTGCCTTCACTGCAATTTCATTGGGGCTAGTCTATGTGGGTTCCTGCAATGAAGATGTTGCTCAGGCAATCATTTTCTCTTTAATGGATAGAAGTGAATCCGAATTAGGAGAACCTCTATCGAAATTTCTCCCTCTTGGTCTAGGTCTTTTATACCTTGGGAAGCAGGTAAATTTCTTTCTAGATGACTGATTCTGCTATGATACATGTTGCAAATGCTATTTGATAGATTGGTTACACAATTACTATTCCATCATGTGCCAAAATGTTTTAACCAGTTTCAGATTCTTTTAGGTAGAGAAGTTGACATTTCTAGATTCGGATTTGATTTTTCCTTGTATCTATTATTAAGGCCTATTTTCTTTTGTCCGACAGGAAAATGTTGAGGCTACAGCTGAAGTCTCAAAGACCTTCAATGAAAAAATTGGAAAATACTGTGATATGACTCTGCTATCGTGTGCCTATGCTGGAACGGGAAATGTTCTGAAGGTCCTAGATTGCTCCTTAGAAAACTGTCATTTTTGTAGTAACTTTCAAGAGAATAGTTCACTGTTAACTTACTGGTTGGTATACAGGTACAAAGTTTGCTAGGACATTGTGCCCAGCATCTTGACAAGACCGAAACTCATCAAGGACCAGTTGTTCTTGGTATTGCAATGATAGCTATGGCTGAGGAACTAGGGCTTGACATGGCCATTCGTTCATTGGAACACTTGTTGCAATATGGAGAGCAGAACATTCGACGAGCAGTTCCTTTGGCTTTGGGTCTTCTATGCATATCAAACCCAAAGGTATGATCATTTAAACATTGGTCATTGCTTATGAATGGATGACAGATGGAATGTCCACTATCTGGCTTGCTGCATATTAAGTTAAATCTTTGATGGGATAGTTCTAAATATTTGTCCATCATTGACACTTGTGTTTACCCCCCTCATCCGGCGATTCATCTCATGGTGTATTATTCTGCAGGTTAATGTCATGGACACTTTAAGCAGGTTGAGCCATGATTCCGATTCTGAAGTAGCACTGGTATGTACTGGCATATTTATCTACAATACATTTATTTTTCTTGAAGAATTTTTATTATCATTAATTTATTTCTTCTGCCTTCCAGGCTGCCATCGTCGCATTAGGTTTTATTGGCGCTGGAACCAACAATGCAAGAATAGCCGCCATGCTTAGAAATCTTTCCAGCTACTACTATAAAGATGCTGCATCACTGTTTTGTGTACGATTTCTCACTACCTCCCTTCCCTTTAATTTATATGACTCTTCTCCCTTTCGTCATAACCACATTTAAAACTTGCATTGAAATAATGCAGGTCAGGATTGCCCAAGGGCTCGTACATCTAGGGAAAGGCCTGCTAACACTAAATCCATATCACTCTGACCGATTCCTTCTGTCACCGTAAGCTCTTCCATTTCCCTCCCTATTTATAAGATCAAATGATTTCTCTTGGGATTCCATGGGTCTAACATAAAAAATAAATTGAAGGCCTTAGTCATTTTAAATTAGTGCTCCTATTAGAACTATGACAACAAAAATAAATGTAATAGATTTTTCAAACCAATCATCTTCTTGCTATCAAGCCATTTTGAGAAAGCCTCTCAATTGTAAAGATCTGCTAAATAATAGTAGTAATTCAGATAATGAAAAAAACACAGAAAGTAAAAACCTAGGAAGTGGGAAATAAA
Organism: Polygonum maritimum; assembly: GCA_963924305.1. Lineage (NCBI taxonomy): Eukaryota > Viridiplantae > Streptophyta > Magnoliopsida > Caryophyllales > Polygonaceae > Polygonum > Polygonum maritimum. The sequence goes on from OZ002736.1 coordinate 6,706,414, forward strand.
AAAACTTAGCTAGAAAATGGAGAAATGAAGATAATAATTAAAGCTAATAAATTTGATGATTTGGGTTTGTATCAGCCTGATTTCTGTTACCATCCTTTTGTTTGAGCATACTCCTGCTTGACTTGTCCTGTGACTCCTTTTATTGTAGAACGGCGCTTGCAGGCCTCACAATCGTGCTGCACTCATGCCTTGACATGAAAGCTATCATCTTGGGAAAATATCACTACATCCTCTACTTCCTTGTCTTAGCAATGCAGGTTCGTCAAGATCCAAGATCAAACTTCTATAGTAAATATATATTATATGCATTCATTCACTACTTCAATCCTTGCTTTATAAAATCCATATTGATCATTGTTTTGTTCTTGTGTGATGTCACAGCCTAGGATGTTGATGACCGTGGATGAAAACATGAAGCCTCTCTCAGTTCCTGTCCGTGTGGGACAAGCAGTCGATGTTGTGGGCCAGGCAGGTCGGCCCAAGACCATCACCGGGTTCCAAACTCACTCGACCCCTGTTCTACTGGCGGCTGGTGACAGGGCAGAGCTTGCTACCGAAAAGTAATTAACACTTCTCCTTTCTCTGCGTTTTAATGTTTTCACACTTCTCTTACCGAACTCTTGTTCTAAGTATTTCGATTCTGACAATTAGGTACATTCCGTTGTCCCCCATACTTGAAGGATTTGTGATATTGAAGGAGAATCCAGATTACAGGGAGGATAACTGAGTTTCTGTTCGTTTTGTTCTATAATTTCATTTGTATTCCTCTTGATGTAGGTAGAATGCTGAAGATTTTATAGGATTGTCTGAGGAGGAAAAAGTGATTTTCTCCTTGAAATGTCGTTGTACAATAGACAGTCTGAAAGCTTTAAGGTTCCTAACCCCTGAATGATTTGCTCTATTTATTTGAAAGAAAGCAAACGGGTCTCATTTTGCATTTGCTTGATTCACTATTTGTTTGATTGGTTTGGGTTGGATTTCAGTATTCGTATCCTCACTGGTCTGGACTGATTTTCAATTGGGTTGAGTACCGGAATTCTTCTGGTTTTAGGTTAACACGCCATTTGGAATAAAGTTTTAAGACAGTGTGTTGTACTGACCGAAGTGGTATTACCCGATAATTGCAATGTTCATAGCACAAAACGATTATGAGCAATCCGAACATACTGTATAGTGTATAGTCCCAAAAAATATGGAATTCGAAATAACACGACCCTAATTTGAAGTACAAAATTGTCAGTCGGTCCGAACTCAGTCCATTCCAAATTTGATCTCGTAGTGAGGTGATTTGGCTAGAATTTTTCACCATTTTCTGCACCATCATTCAGCACCATAGATTTCATGCATCGTTTGCCACGTGTCCCCATTATGAGTGACAGGCTGCCTGATTTGTGAAAACAGCGTCAATTAACGGGCATTTTCTCGAACGTTCCACAAATTCCTCCACTTCCCGCGAATTCCAGAGAAATCCCCACAATTCCCATTAATACCCAAATTACCCTTGTCCCATTTTTATAGAGACCGCTCCCATTCACCTTCTACCAACCATCAGATCGAGCTGCTGCAAAAATCCATTTACAGTACAAAACCTGAAGAAGACAATCCCTCAAATTAACCATTCTTGAGAAATAGGAAGACAAGACGACGCCGAAGTTGAAGAAGAGGAAGAGAGACGAGACTGCTATGGGTGTTGATTACTATAAGGTGTTGGGGGTCGACAAGAATGCCAATGATGACGATCTGAAGAAGGCTTACAGGAAGCTGGCTATGAAATGGCATCCTGATAAGAACCCTAATAACAAGAAGGAAGCTGAGGCCAAGTTCAAGGAGGTCTCTGAGGCTTACGATGTATGATTCTCTCTTCTCATGCTCTCAATTCGTTTGTCAGCTCTTCTACATGCTGAGTTACTTACTGCTGGCTTGTATCTTTGATTTCTGTTTGATCTGCTTCTTTACTTGATGGAGTTTTGCTCTCTGATTGTTTTGGGGAACAATCTGGATGCAATTAGGGCTTACACTATCGTATTTTGAAAATTGAGATGTTTATGTTGTTATTTTGATGAATATTGTGTGATGGATTGTGTTCACATGTAGTTAGTTTGGGATGGTTCAATTAAGAAGTACACAACAACAACAACAACTACCCTAGTAAATCCCGCGATAGCAGGGTCTGGGAGCATTCCAGACCTGGATGGAATGCGCCTGAGAAAACCCAAGAAGTACGCATTGGAATATAGAGATAAAAACGATAGAGTTTAAACAAATTGGTGTTTCAATGTTTGGTAATTGTTTATGTAGATGAAAGCAGAAACAAGGGGAAATAGACGACTCTTAAAGAAGAAGTCAGCAACCTGACCCCTTTAGTTCTGCTAAATGGTCTGGATCTATCAATTTATAGCTTAACTCAAGTCATTTTGAGATGTCCATCATCAATGTGTTCTTTTCTCTCCAACTGTTGACCTTAAAACTCTTATTGTTCCATTGCAGGTCTTAAGTGATCCTCAGAAGAGAGCAGTGTATGATCAATATGGAGAAGAGGGCCTGAAAGGGGGTGTACCGCCACCTGGTGCTGGTGGCGCTGGCGGTGGAACCACCTTCTTCTCCACCGGAGACGGACCCACCTCGTTTAGGTTCAATCCTCGGAACGCAGACGACATATTTGCCGAGTTCTTTGGGTTTTCGAGGCCGTTTGGAGGAATGGGCGGCAGTGGAGGAGGTGGTGGTGGTGGTATGAGAGGTACAAGGTTCTCTAGTGGCGGTATCTTTAGCGACGATATTTTCTCGTCGTTTGCTGAGAATGGAGATGGTGGTGGTGGAGGAATGAACCATGGAGTGGTAAGAAAAGCTCCTCCAATTGAGAACAAGTTGCCTTGCTCCTTGGAAGAACTCTGTAAGGGGACTACCAAAAAGATGAAGATTTCTAGAGAGATTGCTGATGTCAGTGGGTAAGTATCAGAATGACAGTACTCTTCATTTTGTGCCATTCTTATCGAATTTGTGAGCTGGAAATCGAATTAGTTTTGAAAGATGGTAAAATGACGATAGTTTAGATTGTGAATGCTTTTAGGATGCATTCTTAATTTGAGATGCTACTGAATCTGAACATGGAAATGGGGATAACTGATGAGATAAATGTTTGATGATGTACAATGTATGTTTCAGGAAGACTATACCTGTAGAGGAGATCCTGACAATCGACATAAAACCTGGTTGGAAGAAGGGCACAAAGATCACCTTCGAAGAAAAGGGAAATGAGCAGCCAGGCCTTACACCAGCAGACCTCGTCTTTGTGATAGATGAGAAGCCACACAAAGTGTTCACTCGTGAAGGGAACGACTTGGTGGCGACTGAAAGGATCTCGTTGGTTGAGGCGCTGACTGGATACACGGTCCGACTCACCACATTGGACGGGAGAACGCTCACTATCCCGATCAACAGCGTGATAAGCCCAGGGTACGAGGAGGTTGTTCCGAAGGAAGGAATGCCGCTTCCTAAGGACCCCTCTAGGAAGGGAAAGCTGAGGATCAAGTTTGATATCAAGTTCCCTTCTAGGCTTACAGCTGAGCAGAAATCAGGTATCAAGAAGCTGTTGGGCTCATGAGATTAGATGTAGAAGCTTTTTGAGGTGTCTGTGTCTTGTGGCTGGGAGAAAAAGGGTCAAGGTTCGAGAATTCGTGCTGAATGCTCTACTTGATTTTCTTCCTTGAGTAATGTGGGCTGGGATGTTAATAAATGTAACACAGAAACTGAAGTGCTCAAAACTCTGTCATCATAAAAGAAATTTTCAAACTCCTTTGATGAACTTCTTTGGTGATTGCAGATTTGGCTATCATGCTGTCTAGTGTTGCATTGTATTGTATTGCATATTAGATTGGCTATATAAGTATATATACATATTGTTATAAGGTTGAAAACATCAGATTTATGCTGTATGTGCTTGGTGGTTGCATCAGATTTATGCTGTAAACATCACAGAGCTACTTGATTTTTTTTCTCTCGGTTTTTACTGATATCATATCATGTGGTAATCTGAAATCTTGAGATTGAGTCTTTAAGAGATAAATTGAACTTGTGATTACATGCATACACACATATCACTTGCAAACGTACATCAAAGACACTGGCACAAAGGCATCAGAAAGAAGCCAAGGAGTAGTAGTTTTAAATCCTCAATTTATTTTCTCCTACATCAGCAGCAAACATAAACACTGATCAAGAACTCCCTTCAAGGCATTGTGTAAGCTGCAAACACAATCCAAAGCGAAACAACAAGAGATGGATAAGCTAAGTTAGTAGATAAAAAGGTCGCTTGAAATGAAACAATGAGGACAGATGGGTGGAACTTGGAAGGAAGTGCTTACCGCCACACTTGTAGCCCACAGGGCGGTCTGCAATGTTGCAGCGTTTCGGGATGGTAACAGCGACTTCAGGCTTCAGTCCGGCCATCTTAGCTGTATTAGAGAGCAAGGCGGCGCAAAGGCAAAGCGGGCTCTGGCCAATGGTGTGCACTGCAGAACAGCAGCTGCCTGTGGGGGTTGCTGAGAGTCAGACATCATCAGATTCCGGTGTGCACGGGGCCATTCTAAGCGCCATCGTGTCCGCGCTCGCTCTTCCCATGCCCGCCACAGCAACAATCAGTCCCAAAATGCACAGCCCTGAACTCATCTTCACAGATTGCATTCTCTTGTTTTTCTTTTCTGTCTTCTGAAGTGGGTTAGTTTGTGTGTTGTGTGTATGTTGAGGTGTTACTAGCTAGGGTGCATTTCTAGTCTTAAGTGGGAAATCATTCATGTTAATCATGCTAGCTAATGCTGCCTTGTTCTACATAAAAATCAAAAACTTCGTTGGTCATTAGGTTTATGTCCCAATTCCCAACTATATTGCTGGTACACGATTAAGAATCATACTCCAAGAGCCTTTTTGTGGTCTCTTTTTGATTGGGAAAGACAACCATACTAGCCCTAGATAAGAATCTGTAGACAGAAAAAGCTCCAAATCATTTTGTAATAATTAAAATGAGTTGGGTTTAAGCTCCTTTCCTGAATTTCATAACAATTCTTTTACATCCCACTATCCCACTATCCTCATAGTTTTCATGTACTGTATTAAACAAACAAAAGGCCTCTGTTTTCTTCTTTAAAGTTTAAACAGAATATGCATGGTCACCATCCTCTTTTCTCCTCTTTCCATGGCAACTTTTGGAGCACTGAGTGCCCACTTTTTCCTCCTGCGCGCAAACTGTTTGTGAATATTCCTATGAGAACTTTAACCGCCCAAATCCTCTCCTTTTCCACTATCATCATGCTCAGTCATGATCCAACGTTTCTCTTCACTTCTTCTAGAGCAACAAAACTTACATCCACCCATTGACTGAAGAAGTGTGACAAATGGACTCAACACCTCCAACACCCAAGAAATCCCTAGTTTGCCCACCATCCCCATCCTGATTATTCTGCTCATTACTCTGCATTATTCTCCTCCGTTTGGCGCCTAAACCATTAATCTCCATCTGGGTATTGCTATTCATTGGTGAAAACTCATTGGTTGTGCTCTCCACATCACTTCCTATAAGAATTGTTGTTGTTGTTGCTGTTGTTGTTGTGGGATTTGAACCATAACCCGCGCCACAATACTTGCGCACTTGATGATCTTGGACTAATGGCTCAGTTGAAGATGTGCCAATTTGAGCAGCCTTTTGTAAGAGGGCAGTTGCTGACATGTGTGCTGTAATTGCTGGAATTTGGTGTTGATTGCTGTATAGAGAATGCACACTTCCAAACACCTCTTCTCTGCTATTTACAGTGTTACTAGCACTACTCATAATTGGAATTGAAGTGCTTGCCATTTGTGCTTCTCTGATCATCTTGCTCAAATATTGATGGTAGCTCTCATCAGATGCATGTTGAACTGATTGTTGGCTTCCATAGGGATAGACGGAACTCGGCACGAGCTGTTGAGTCAAATTGTTGTTAGGCATGGTGGCTGGGTTTTGTTGAAGAGGAGGCTGTTGGGTTACCTGGCCCATCCATAGGGGAATGAAACCCTTTTCAGCTTGAGTAGTGTCAATATTAGTGTTGCTTGTTATTGCATGGTTTTCTTTGTCTGAGAGGGATTTGAAGAGGGTGGACAGATGTTGTTGTGGGGCCATGAGTCCTCCCATGAAGTTGCCGTTAATGGCTGATGCTGATGCTAAGCTGAAATGGGAAGGTGCATTTAGCCTAGCAGCCTCTTCTGCTAGTGCATCACAGAAGGCCCTGTGGGTTATGAAACTGTCCCTCCTGTTGCATGGTAATGCAAAATTGAAATTCATTAGATGCTCAGTTGAACAAAAAAGATTTATGTGGAGTTTTAATTAAGGCAAATTATATGTATGTATATGTGCTAGCAAGAGAACTCTCTAAGACCACTTTTTTCCTACATTTTTATGACTCATTCAGAATATGATCAAGAAGGAAGTATATCTAGTGCTTTGAGTGAAACACGGAAAGACATGATAATATTACAAAGAGTATGGTTTGATATGCATATTTTAACAAGACATGAAGTCATAAACCTAATACTTGCCTCTAATATTTCGCCTCACCTTAAGTATGATTTTAGCTCTAACTCTCTATGTGGGTTACAATTTAACTTGGAAGTAGGGTTATCTTACTCTTTTTTTTTTTTTGTTGAAGGTTATCTTACTCTGTGTAAACCTTACCCTGTGAATTTCTAAGCACATCTATTGCAAGGGGCTTGCCTAAAGATTAGCAATTTCTTGATTTCAAATCACATTCCGTCATACTACAATATTCACATGTTGGACCGTAGTTATCAATATCATTTATCTCATTATGCTTTGCATGGTGACACATCTACTTAACCAACCTTATTTTTTTTTAATTGTTTTTCCATTTTCACATTTCATGGACATCCCCCTCTTTTTTTTATCACCTAACCTGACCCATCACCAAAAAAAAGAGAAAGAATCAAATAAATCAAAAACATGAAACCCTTAGTTATATACTAGTTTCCGTGAATCATGCGACCAACCCAAATCTTGTTGATCTCATTCGTAAGGATATATACTATAAGGCGGATGCATGTCTCTGGATGACCAGCTTCCTAGTTAATTTCTTTCCTTATCAAAAAAACAAATCCATAAAGAGATCGAGTTTTAGGAACCTTGAAAAGATGGCGCCACAATCACACTTGTACTCTCTAGTCCCACAAGTCTTATAGTGAGCCTTCCAATCAGACTTGACAGCATACTTCTTGCCACACTTGTCACACTTCCACTTCTTCTCGCCGTGCTTCCTACAAAAGTGCTTCTTGATGCCGGTGAGGTCTCCAAGCGCCCTCGAAGGGTGGTTGTGGACGCACGCCTTCTCGGGGCACACGTAGACCCTCTTCCTCGGCTCGTTCCCGCTCCTTTGCTTCAGCTTCCATGGCAGGTTGTGGCCTCGGCGGTGGAGCTGGAGGTTTTGGTCCCTTTGGAAGCCTTTTCCGCAGATCTCGCATGGGAACCTGTTGGTTGCTAGTAGGGTCTTGGGAGATAGGGCTATCACTTCTGCCTCAGGATCTATAGTATACAACAAAAACACCTACCATTAATCACAAAGCTGTACACATACAAATAATAATATTTTTTCAATGAATTTATCATGAAAATTATGAGAAGGGCTTTGGGAGATATAACTTGCCTGGGTTGCCAGGGAGATTTCTTTTCTTCTTAGGAGGGGGGAGATCTGGATTAGATCCAGATGTTTGTGATTGAATGAGTGACACATTTGGGATTAAGATTGAACCTTCTTCTTGAGCCATCTTCCTTAATTAATCTCAACTGTTGGCATACAATTGATATATATAACACCAGAAATTGTTTAACATATAGGGTATGGAGATGTAATAAGAGGACTAGCTAGCTAGCCTTCTCTCTCTCTCTCTCTGATCTCCTTTAATTTTCTTAGTTGCCTTCCAATTTTCACATCAAAAGGAGATTAAAAATGGGATTAGGAGGAAACCCAAGAGAGCAGCTATGAACCTTATTATATATATATATTTATATATTTATATATATATAATTGTACAGGTGCATATAATAATATGATATAGTAATAAAAAACTGTTGCAATTTATCCTATTTTAAAAAATTAAGGTCCTTTAGGTAGATGCACTTAAATATCAAGATAACAATGCAGAGTGTACAAGTATTATATTATATATGTAGCATAGGGATGGATCCAAGTTCGCAAAATAGGGTGAGCTAATTATCATCAATATAATTAGGGTGGGCTAAATTATTTTAATTTAACTAGTTTACTACTAAATTTACTTTATTTTTTATTTTATTATTATTTAATTTACCCTATTTTTATTTTTTCTAATTTTTTAGGGTGGGCTGGAGCCTACCCCAGCCCACCGCATCATCCGTAATGCACACTTATAGTTTATACAAACAATGTAGAGTGGCATGTACGCGTATAGTATGCACGTCTCGATATAATCCAAAAAATACTACTACATAACTAGTTATATATATAGAGAAAGAGTCGTGTAAGAATGACTTTTACGGTAGGAAATAGGAACGAATGATGAGCGTTTGATCTAAAACATCCAATGGTCCAGATTACTCTCGTTTCTTCTAAAAAATAAAAAATAAAATAAAATTACAAATTACTCCCGTTTCATCTCGTCCCCTTCGTTCTCCCTCCTGCTAATCACCCCACCTCCTCTCTCGCCCCGTCCGCCACTCCCTCCATCGCCTCCCCCTCTCCCTCGGCCCCTTCGTTCTCGTCCGCCCCCGCCTCCTCGCCGGCGAGATCTCCGAGCCTTGTCATCTCCGCCTACAGTCCGCGATGGCGCTCGCTCCGAAGATGTGTACGGCTCAGATCTTCTCCTCCGCTGGCCTCGGTTCGATCTCCGGCATCTAGATCCAGGCCGTGGAAGACGTAATTCGGAAGATCCACCTGCGGAGCTCGGATCCGGAGGCTGTGGTGAGAGCGGAATCGACTGAACCCTAGGTCGGCGGCGAAGAAGCCCTAGGTCGGCGACGAGAGCGGAATCGACGGAGCGGTCGACGGAACCGAGGCAGAGAATGAGCTGTCACGGACAGAATGGAGGAGGACGGCGGAGGCGGACTCGATCCGGCCGTCAGCGGACTCAATCCGGCCGTTAAGCATGTAGGTACTCGCAATGGGAGCCTCCATTGCGACGAAGCGCTTGGCTGCTTGTCCAAGTCTTTGAGCATCCTAGCCTCCAAGTCTTTCTTCTCCTTGCGAGTTTGGAGTTTGTCCAAGAAATCCTCGGCATCAAGAAACGCGTTTCGGAGTCGTTTGTAGTCCGTATTCTCACCTTTTTCCTGGAACCGTTTGCCTTCGACACCATCTCGGATGAGATCGACGGTGTCGGCAAGCTCTTTTATTTGGTCTTCATTATTCCAAATGGAGTTGATCTTTTCGGCCAATGGAGGAGGGACTATAAGGTCGCAGATGAGTTGAGCAGCGGACATAATGGCAGACTCCATTGTCGATGAGCACCTTCTAGATTAAGTTGACACGCTGGTGGAAGAAGAAAGGGAGCACAAATGGTGGGAAGCAAAGAGCTGTTTACACTTGATAAATAACACGTACAAATCAAAGCACCGATAATACAAGATGAGCACCAATCACGTTGATAGTGACAACTCAACCACCAACAGTACGAGATGGTAAAAGTAAAGCATTCCCCTTCCACTTTTGTTCTCTTTTTGAAGCAGAGTTCGACATGACTATTGAGTTGTACAAATTTGATCATTGAGTTGCACAAGTATTGATGAATAAATTGACCATAGAATTCAACACATTGGCAATAGAGTTGAACAAATATGAATGAACAAACTGACCATTGAGTTGCACAAACTTGATCATTGAGTTGCACAAATTTGACCATTGAGTTGCACAAGTATTGATAAATAAATTGATCATAGAATTCAACACATTGGCAATAGAGTTGAACAAATATGAATGAACAAATTGACCATTGAGTTGCACAAACTTGACCATTGAGTTGCACAAATATTGATGAACAAATTGACCATAGAATTCAACACATTGGCAATAGAGTTGAACAAATATGAATGAACAAATTGACCATTGAGTTGCACAAACTTGACCATTGAGTTGCATCAATTTGACCATTGAGTTGCACAAATATTGATGAACAAATTGACCATAGAATTCAACACATTGGCAATAGAGTTGAACAAATATGAATGAACAAATTGACCATTGAGTTGCACAAACTTGACCATTGAGTTGCACAAACTTGACCATTGAGTTGCACAAATATTGATGAACAAATTGACCATAGAGTTCAACACATTGGCAATAGACTTGCACAAATTGCCAAAGCGAAACAAACTATATGAACTTCGACTGCTATAAAATATGACATAAATGCAAAATTGATCATAGAGTTGCACAAATAAGCAGTAGAGTTGCACAAATATGGTTGCACAAATCGGCCATAGAGTTGCACAAATCGGCCATAGAGTTGCACAAATACGGTTGCACAAATAGGCCATACGGTTGCACAAATCTGGACGCACGTGCCGTTTTCCGAAAAATACGCCCGTGCCGTTTTTTTCCCTTTTATTTCTTGAGCCCTTGATCTCTCCTCATCCAATGGCTATGATTCATTCCTATTTCCTACCATAATAATCATTCCTACCGGATCCGGACCCATATATATATATATGTTTTTATGTACGGTTTTTCTATTGTGTGACTTGAGGGCACATGATAAGCATAGCAAAAACGAAAACGTACTAGAACCCTAAAATGGAAAAAGTGAACCCGTTACAAAAAAGATCAGAAAACATAAAATTTAAGATTCACTAAATATTTCCATTATTAATATTTATTAGTACACATAATAGAAAAATCGATGTTCTTATTGTGTGTATTGTTCTTGTTTCCTTTACTTGTTTCTTGGTGCCTTGTACGTTTTGATGTCTCGTATGTCCATGTCTTGTTTTTGCTACTTTGGCTCTGTGAGTTCGATCGATTGTTTCGACCCTAGCTAGGGTTTGTCGGAAACATGCACGTACTTTAATTATAGAGGGCATGATCAGTGCATAAATACATACCCCATGCCAGCTACTTCAACGGTATATACTAGCTAGGTAGTATTATTGGTATACTCAGTTCATCGATCTAATTAAGGTCGGAGTCATAAGAATTAGTTTAGGGAAAAAAAAGACTTATCACTCGACCAAACGTACTTCACTACCCAGTCTACCCGTACGTACGTCGGTACGTGCAAGAGATAGAAAATCCAAAATGTCAAAGTTGCAAGGGTGAAGGTTTTCATAATTAGATTTATTAATTGAAGCTAGTTTCATCTATGTCGTCGTGCGTGCTTTGGAGGCGAATTTACTTCTATAGATCATGGTATCTCTCAAGAAAGCTACCAACATTCGACCAAAAAAAGAAAGCTACCAACAATCCTTTCTATTTGGAATTACTATCCCATAATTATATTTAACTATTATATGTTAAAGTCGGTGGCCACGTATGTGCGGTAGGTCCAATACATAAACTCATGTGGCTCCACCCTAAAACTAATAAGCAATAGGAGGAGTAGTTCATGTACTTATATGGTGGGTGGTTTAGATTCTAACTAGTAGATGACCCGTACCTTGTACGGGGGTGTTATTTATTTATTTATTGCTTTGTATATGAATTTACTATAACAATAACAAATATTATCATATGTATACTTTGTTTTAAACGACGCTTATTTTTTGGATTATAAAATGACATAGATCTTGTATATCATCATATATAGAAATAAATTTTATTTATATATTTACTTTTTATACATATATAAACATATATTTAAATAATTGAGAAAAAATGACATAAGATAAGATGCATTATCACATTTTATTAACAATTAATAAAAATCTTTTGGCATTTCAATAAAATTATGTAAACTAACTTATATATTAAAATCAATAAGTTAAATAAAAATTCGGATTAATATATTATAATATTAAATATATAGATAGTATTTAGTAATTTAAATAGAAAACCAAATTATCTCGTATATATGTTTTTTTGTTTTTGGAAAAATAATTAAATAATTAAATACATAAATATGTAATGAAATATGTTAACAAACTATTATCTGAATAAAGAAATCTATCTTTCTTTTTCTAAAGTGTAATCAATATGCAATATTAGTGATATATATATGGTGAAGATAACATCTACTTTTTTTTGATATTTTATTATGATATGATAATAAAAATTTATTTAATATATTACTTTAATAGAATGAAAATTTTTCTTAAATATAGTGGTATAATTTGTTACCATTGATGATTTGTGTAACACACCCCTCCCACTGGGATAAGGGCTGTCAGGTCCGCAACCCAGTACACTTGGTTGACATATCTCTCCCATGTGGGAAGTTATGCCAAAGGTCATGGGTTCGAGGACCCTTGGCAACACCCTGCCCATTTAGCTTCGCGCTTTGGGTATCAGGTTGGAGTGTATTGGGCTGCGGACCTGACAGCCCTTATCCCAGTGGGAGGGGTGTGTTACAATTTGTAAAAATATCATAATAAAATTACGAAAAATAATTTAAAGTTAATATGATATTTAATTAAATGGGTAAAATATTATGATTATGATTTATAGATTATGAAGAAAAAAATTAAATAAAAGGTTTATAGTAGATTTATGTATTAATTAAAGGTGTATAATGATAAGATAGAGATTTATATATCTGGATAGAATTATTAATTAATCAACTCAAATTCTAAGATAGAACTAATATCTTAATTAAATATGTATAAGATTATGATAAAATCAAGATTTAATAAGATAGATTTTTAAATAAAGGGGTGATGTGGCGCAATATGGTGGCAGAATTTGCTTCCACTTTAGTATATAGTAATAGATTTGCGATGTGTGATAAGTTTACTCTCAACATTATATGTTTTGCCTATCCTTTTTAGATTTTTGTTCAAAGCACTAAAGTAGTACATTTATAAATTAATACTCGATAAATTAATAAATAATATAAAATAATTATTTATTTTCGATCTTGATTTGGGCGAGTGGAATATTTAACAAATTTCAATAAGATAATAATTTTGAAAAAATCACTATAGAAGTATAAGACCTCATTAAAATCATAACTTAATAATTACATAATTAAGATAACTACGTAAAATGTAAATCTTGAAACTCTTATTAAAATTAAAGTCTATTTGGAGTTTGTCTCTAAGTTGTCATATTGCATTCGATACTTTAATTTATTCTAAGCATTGAATTTCTAAATATGTATCAATTTTACTCGGATATTCCAATAAACTATTAATATACGTTTTATTATGATAGTTGAGAGTGCTAATCATGATCGAGCTTACGTTTCTAAATGTCATTTTCACAACTATGTTTTAAAAAATATGCTATTTACTTACATTTTAACTTAATAAATAATATTGTTGTATTTAATTGATGTTTTTATAAAATAATAAAATATCATGATTCCGACCCTAATAATTTATAGAGGTTTAGTTATAAGTAGAAAATAATTGCTTGCAAGTTGCAATCCTTGCACTAAAAGATGTATTTTCTTTTAAAACCAAACATATTTATATAATCAGTTATGGTACGTTGCATAAGGGTAGTATATGTTATACATTATTGATTAAAATCACATACGATAATAATATTAATTTTAAAGCATCCTTGTGCAATGTACGAGTACTAAGCTAGTATTAAAACTAATCTTGCTATTTGTTTCTTTGGTATTTGTCCACATACGTATATATTGTGCGCAATGGCTACATACGTATATAGCGTGCAATTGCTTCAAATTCTGGTGGGCGGTAGTTAAACATACTAGCTTAACCCGTCGTACCATGTACGACTATGTCTTAAATATTAAAATTATCTTAAATATATTATATTATTGAATTTATACATATATAATTCCACTTAATAATAAAATACATCATAATAGTATGATTATATATAAAGTTATATATTTTATGTAGATAAATCCATTCATGTGCTAATATTTATAGTTTCTATAAGGGTAAATATAAATATTCTTAATTATTATGATATTCATAGATTGTATATTTGTATAGATAGATATTATTTGGATAAAATATAAATATAGATATTAGTTTGATAGATTCTTTTTTGGGTAAATCTAAATATTTTATTAATTAGTACGATATTGATAGATTTTATAGATAGATATTATTTGAATAGTTTAAATATATGATATGATTTTGATAGATCATGGATATAGATACTATTTTGATATATATTAATATATGGTAATTAGATAAATACAACTTTTTAGGATAAATCTAGATTGTATAGATGATATATTATTCTGATATTTTATAAATTTAGGATAGTATTTTGATAGATTATTTGATATATTAATACTTAACTATTATTTTTTTATCAAATAAGTGGTGGGGCCAGAATTAATGTAGAGGCTCGAAATTCTCCGACTTTAATATATAGTATAGAATAGATGATGTGTCGGGATTTAGATTATTTTCAAATATAAGATCAGATTCACCTGCTAATATAAGAATTTAAATTTACAGGTTTATCTTTCCTTATATATAAGTGGTAATTAATTTGACTTTGGAATATGATGTACAATTGTCAACACATCACAATTTTGGTCTAGCTAACAATTAAACGATTTTGGTTTCTATTGGTCTAAAATCCCAATTCTTTATAGATAGACCATTTGTTTTTTGTTTGGTTTTGTTTTTGAGAGGTCTATGTCTTTAATTTTGGTAGCCTACATGTTTAAGTTTTTACCAGGACAATGGGCCCAGGCCGAATCTAACTTTAATAGTAATACTGTAATACCATGTCAAAACGAAATTGTGAAGAAAGTCCATGGGTCCGATAAAGGTAGAATGGGACGTGTTAATACGACCACACATGTGTATATGAGCCTAGTATATAAGGCTATGTGGCTCCACCCTAAAACCAATTGGCAATAGGGTTAGTGGCTCATGTGTTTATATAATAGGTGATTTGTATTCTTATTTCAGATGTGGGATAAGTTAATTCCCAACACGCCCCTCACGTGTAACTGCGTACGGTAGTTGACACTTAGATTTCGGTAGGGTACACGACAGCTAGGTAAGGCAACTTGCACACGGTAGGTTAAGTAAAGGTAGATAACGGGCAGATAGTAACTCACTAAGTCCAACCCAAGGTAGATAATAGGCCCAAGACCAAACCCGCTTTGATACCATGCACGAAGAAAGTCCGTGGACCCGGTAGATAGGTAGAATGGGACGTATCGATACAACCACACGTATATGTATGGTCCTAGCATAAGGCTATGAGGTTCCACCCTAAAACCAATTGACAATAAGGAAAGTAGCCCATGTGTTTATATAGTAGGTGATTTGTATTCATATTCAGATGTGTGATAAGTTAATTCCCAACAAACTGACTTGGACCAAACTCGTATCTTCATAGGTCATGTTCAGCACTTTCATAAGACATGGTTAATAGATTTTGCTGAAATGTGCTCTATACAAATAGATTAAATTTGAGCTTGTGGTCTAATGGCAGGATCGTAGAAGATAGAGGGTAATGTGAGGCCTCCATTTTTAATCTCTGTCTCAACCCTTTAACTTAATTAGGTGAAAAACTAAGTTTCACCGTTCTTTTATTGTATCAAACTATTCAGTAAGCCGAATAACTTGGTTCGTGGTTTTTGTCGATTGGATTATGAACAGAAAATTTACCATCGAAGTTGGATTGCTCATCATAAATCAAATCTAAACTCAAAAGTTTAGAATGATTGCAATTTTATTTATTTATTCTAAGATGATGGTAATTTCTAAGTAATTATAACGGGATGGAGGTTATCTCATGCACATAATCAACTTGCCAAATAAAGTATACTACTCAAGATCACATGAGGCGGCGGGTTCCTAAAGTACAAAATGAGGGGAGATCCTGACCATCTGATTGAGAGAAATGGGCACCTTAGATCATAAGGGGGAGAAAAGGCATGCGGTGATAATTCCGTAAATAAGTGAAAATTTCTACTAGCGCACTATTATATAAAGTGCACCGGTAACTCAAAAACAATACACTGGTAACTTCAAAAAATGTACCGTGAAAGAGTAGAAATGAGAGTTGGAAAAGTACACTGTTATTCAATGTCTGTTCGAAAATTTTTTGCTTTACAGTGCACTTTTTCACCGACAAAATTTTCGTTTATTTACGGAATTGTCATCAGGTACCTTTTCTCCCCTTTTTGATCTTGGCTGTGCAATCCTCCCAAGCCGAGCTATAAAATTGATCAAAATTCAAATACTAACTTCATATATACAATCGATAAGAGACAGTATAGCAATGTAAAAGTTACTCAAATTTAAATGGTATGGGTGCTCACTGCTGAGTGCTCACCCCACCGTAGTTGTCAATTTGGAAAACCCTTTTGTTATGTAGTTTTATTGCACCGAGCATGCATGAAAGTTGCCACCTTTCTCATTGGAGAGGGCCCTTTTGTGATGCGGTTTTATTGCACCAATTAAGCAAGCATGTAATTCGCTATCTGTCCATACTCTATGCTTTTGGTGGGTGGGGTACAGATGTAGTTTCATGCTATTTCTATAACTACGTACACATTTAAAAATAGGTAAGTTATATGAAAAGTGAAAATGTAACCGTTACGATATATTAGAAGATATATGTATCGTAAATATGTTCATAACTTTAAGGGATTTTTCCTGTAGTAAGGTCAAGGTCGTTCCCAACATTTAGGAGGCCCTTGGAAAAATATAACTTGAAGGCCCTATTAGTATATAAGAACATCTGTCCAAGCTTCTGACATGGTTGCACATCTGTCTATTTGGCCGGAATGGCTACCATCTCCCTAAATGCTCCTTCACTACGTGGCTCGCTTGCCATAACCGTCTTCCTACTAAAGTCAGACTTGCGAAATGGATGCCCTTGTCCAATACTACAACGTCCTCTGCCATGCCGATGAAAAGACCAATGCCCACTTGCGGATTCACTGCACTTTCGTCAAAGCGGTTCTCTCCAAGATTCTGACCTAGTTCCAAATCCGCCACAAGGCCACCTCCCTTAAAGCTTGGTTGTGCTGGATTGCGAGAGGTTGGCTTAAGAAGAGCATCATCCGTTCCACGGTTGCCATGACATTCACTACCTTCATCTACCACATCTGGAAAGCTAGGAACTCAGCTATTTTTAACAATTACAGACCCTCCATTGCTAGCTGCGCCTCAAAGATCATCTTTGAAGCAAATTCCACTTTCATGGCTCGCGCTAATCCGGACGATCCATGCTACTCTCATTGGTGCCAGAAGCTGCACATTTTGTAAATGTCCTTTTCTTTCCTTTGATTGTAAGGGCGGGCTGCCCTCTTAGAGTGCCTTTTAGCATTAATTCTTACCCCGGCATTTCTGTATGCTCCATTTTTTGTCTGCTTTAATATAATTAACCATTAACTTCAAAAAAAAACATTTAAATAAAAATTATATTTTCATATCAAAATTAAGTAAGATATCAAAGATATCCAAACTCACTTTTTCTATTAATTCTATCAAGATTTGGTATTAATTTATATTAGGAAAATAAATTGATCTATCAAAAATTGGATAAGATATTAAGTAGATATAAATGTTAATTTCCATTGTTAAAATAAAAATCATTATTTTATTCAACATTGATTATGTGGCATAAATTATATTTTTTTATTCAACGTTGATGAGGTGACGCAAATTTTAACAAAGAAATACATTCTGCCTGTTTTTGATTGTTCCAAACAGGCTGCCGACCAGGTGATGAATTGAAGTCGCCGATTTGACCAAGGTCACCGACATGAAGACTAAAGTCGTTGACTCGTATTCTAGGAGAGAAATGTGCGGAAATTCTATAAAAGACAATGCCGTGTTTTGTTTAAGGGGAACTCCGAAGATGCTCCAGAAGTGTTTATTAAGGCAAGTTGAAGTGTGCAAAGAAAGAAAATCATCAAGAGATCATTGAAGATATTGAAGATGATTTTATTATGTCTTAAGGAGTTATTTTAGAAAAGATTGTGTGTATTGATTGTACACGATTCGTTCCTTGTCCAAATCGAATGAATCGTGTATAATCAATACACAATCTTTCATGAAATAATTCCTTAAGACATAATAAAATCATCTTCAATATCTTGAACGAACGTGAGATTCGTTCTTCATGAGGTTGACTACGAGTGAAGTTGTACTGAGTGAGGATTAGGCTTGGGCAAGAGTACTTGCACGAGAGTGTGGGATTCACTTCTTGAAGTAGGAACACATTTGTAATCCGATAGATCAACATAACGAGACGAAATGTTCTTCAAGTCCTTTCAAGTTGAAGCTTGAAAGGCAAGTGGTTTTTCCCTAGATAAACTAGTTGGTTTGTAGAGGGTTTTTCCCTCTAAATTCACCGTGTTCAAATCTGGTATTGTTAAGTCTTTCTTGTGTTTTTATTCCATTACGTAAACATAAGTTGTTGATGCTGGTCACGGACATCGTAGGTGTCGACGACTCTAATGTACTAATTGTTCCTACAATTAACGGTTTTATTGTTTCATTTCAAAGGGAAAACTATATGTATCACAAGTAAATTACTTACGAGTTGTGCACGTATTTTTCAAGATATAAATAGGTCTGGTGGACGTATATACAGTGTGCATAAGTTTTGTTTTGGATGTGCGTCAGTTTGTAATGAGATGCTGGCCGGATTTTTGATACACATTTAAGCACATCAGAATTTTGTTTTGTTAGACTAGATGTGCATAATTTTTCAGCTACATGGACATCTCTGAACATGTACATGGACACAAGCTTGTATTAAAATGTACATCATAATTTTTATGCATATTTGGACAAAGTTTTATACGTATAAGATTTTGGCAAATTATGCATTCTTTACTTCCCAAATACATAAATATGTGAGCAATAGGAAGAAATATATGAACAAGATCATGTTCTTATTAATGATCGTATTAATATATGTAATAACAAAATTTCTCAAAATCATGTGTTATGGATCAGATTACTACAAATAATAACATAAGAACACAAAATCACAAACATTTTTTGGAGTTCACGTATTTCTTGTTTCGTGTTCACGTATATCTATTCCATGTTCACGTATTTCCATTTCATGTTCATGGTTTTAGTTTATAGGTTAAAAAAAGTTTTTATTTTATTGGAAAATTCCGCCCGGTAACCACGAGGTTTTGCAAATTTCGCGTGGTACACAAAGTTGTTTGGTATTCCGTATGGTAACCTCGAGGTTTTGCAAATTCCACATGGTAACCTTGGCCTATTATAAATAGTTAAAAATATATAAAAACTTACCCATACTTTTTATTTAATTACACAAATTACCCTATCTTTTAGTTTTTTTTAAAACTATCTAACCTATTTTTATAAAACACCTAACTTTATAATTTTAGTATTATATTTTTTTATCTAACTCTTTTTCCATGAAACTATATATTATTATTTTACAATATCTTCTATTTTGGATTTTATAAAAAAGAATCACATTTTTCAAATTTGTATTAAAAAGTAGTTCCTTTTTCAAATTAACAAAAGCATACCTGATTAAAAAAAAACTACCATTTCTTATTAACAAAATATAAAACTGAATTTCATTAATAGTTGATCTTTTAAGGGGGTGTTCTTTAAAAGTGGGTTCACTAGTTCATTTAATTTGTTTTTAAAAGAAAATTAAATTGTTTTTTCTAAACATAATGTACATATATCATGACATTAAAATGTTTAGAAATTAAAGGTTTTTAATGACATGTAAAACTTTAGGCAATTTTGTATTTATACAAAATTAACAGTTAAAATAATAAAGATTATGTATTGAATATTAAGTAATACTTCTCATTAGGTATTTTAAGATAATATATTTAATAGTTTTGTTGAAAAAATCTATTTAAATGACACTTCTCATTAGGTATAATAAACTAATTTGTTATTTTTTTTTCAACAAACCTAATTTAATTTTTTAATACAAATTCGAAAAAATATGGTTCTTTTTTAATAATTAAAAAATAGAAGATTTTTTAAAATAATAATATATAGTGTCATGGAAAAAGAGTACATAATATATAGTATATATATATATACATATGAGGGATTGGGGTGGGGAGGGTGATTGTGGGGTGAAATTGAAGAGGTTAGGCTCCCTTAAAAATAAATTGGGTAAGTAGGCTTTCCTCCCCATATAAAAACCCAAATTCATCCCACTTTCTCTCTCTCTCCTCATGTTTTCTCTCCTCCCTCTCTCCTCTCCTCACTCTCTCCTCCTCCCTCTCCTCTCCATTTTCTTTCCTCTCCCTCTCCCAATCTCACCGCCCTCCCCGACCACATATGCGTACGCCGTCGCTGCCACCGCCCTCTCCGACCACCACCCCACCACCCGCCGCCACCGCCGTCAATTTTAGGTTCGTCGCCCTCTCTTTCTCTCCCTCTCCTCCCTCTCTCCCGGATTTGGCTCGTACGAGCCAGATCTAGCCGGATCTGGGCTCGTACGAGCCGGATCTAGCTGGATCTTGGCTCGTACGGGCCGGATCTAGCCGGAACTTGGCTCGTACGGGCCGGATCTAGGCACGTACGAGCCGGATCTAGCTGGATCTGGGCTCGTACGAGCCGGATCTAGCCGGATCTAGGCTCGTACGAGCGAGATCTAGCCGGATCTGGGCTCGTACGAGCCGGATCCAACCGGTTGGGTTTTTGGGTTTTTTTTATTTTTGAGGTTTTTGGATTGTTTGGATGACAAGTTTATTTTTCGGATTTAAGTGATGACAAGTTTTTTTGTGGGTTTAGGGGTTTTGAGTCTATGGGTTTTTTGGATGACAAGTTGATTTTAGGGTTTTTGGGACGATTTTATGATTTGGGGTGATGACAAGTGACTTTTTATGAGTTTTGAGCAATTTAAGTTTGTTCTACGGATCTGACTGATGACAAGTGCGTTTTAAGGTTCTGGGTGATGACAAGTTGTTTTATATGGGTCTGGGTGATGACAAGTTCGTTTTTATGAGTTTTGGCGATGACAAGTCCGTTTTTAATGTGTTTTGATGATGACAAGTTGTTTCACGGTTCTGGGGGTGATGACAGGTTTGTTTTAAGGTTTTTTGGATGATTTTATGGGTTTGGGTATGTTTTTGGATTTTTTGGATGACAAGTTTGTGTTTCGGATTTAAGTGAGGACAAGTTTTGTTGTGGGTTTAGGGGTTTTGAGTTTGTGGGTTTTTTTGATGACAAGTTCATTTTAGGGTTTTTGGACGATTTTATGATTTGAGGTGATGACAAGTGATTTTTTATGAGTTTTGAGCAATTTAAGTTTGTTTAACGGATCTGACTGATGACAAGTGTGTTTTATGGTCCTGGGTGATGACAAGTTTTTTTTTATGGGTTTTGGCGATGACAAGTCCGTTTTTAATGTGTTTTGGTGATGGCAAGTTGTTTTATGGATCTGGGGGGGATGACATGTTTATTTTAAGGTTTTTGGATGATTTTATGGGTTCGGGTATGTTTTTGGGTGATGACAAGTTTGTTTTACTAGTGGGGGTGATGACATGTGTTATTTTGCATTGTTAAATTTGTATACATATTACTTATAAATATGGCCTATTAGCTCAAATGGTAGAGCAATGTGCTTGATGCACAATAATGTGGGTTCAAATCCCACATAGGTCAATTTCTTAGCTGGTCATCAGTGATGACAAGTTTTTTACGTGAATGATGGGTTTTACCTCAACTTGTCATCAGATGACAAGTTGAGGTCGTGAATGGTGAGTTTTATCTAAATTGGTCATCACTGATGACAAGTTTTTTGTACGTGGACTGATGACAAGTGGCTTGTCATCTGATGACACGTCACTTGTCATCACTTATGCCCCGCCGGTCAACGTCGGTCAACGCTTGATGGTGATAAGGGGTGCTGACGTCATCAATGGCATATGATGACGTCATCTTGTAAATTTAAAAAAAAGGTAGGGGCAAAATTGGAAAAAAGCCTATGGGACCTCATTTTTTTCCTTGTAGCCTATTTACTTCATTTTTGCTTGCCCATAGCCCATTTACCCATTTTCGCCATATACATATATATATATATAAAATACTAAACTTATAAAGTTAGGTGTTTTATAAAAATAGATTAAATAGTTAAAAAAACTAAAGATAAGGTGATTTGTGTAATTATGTAAAAGGTATGGGTAAGTTTTTATACAATTTTAACTTTTTATAATAGGCAAGGTTACCACGCGGAATTTGCAAAATCTCGTGGTTACCGAGCGGAATCCCTATTTTATTCAAATCCATAAACTAATGCATATTTTGATATGTACTTGTGCATATGAATTTAGGTTAATACTTGTGCACATTTAGGCAAAACACGTGCATGCATAAACTACATAATTCTCTATAATGTTTTTTTAAAATATGCAAGTAATTTCACAAAAATACGACCTTATGTTTCAATACTGTTAATCGAAGGCAAGGGACGAACGTGATTCATTCTTTACTTCCCACCTAAGAAGAAGCCTTACTCATTTCTCCACACCAGATCTCTAGCTTTTCGTGGAAAGAGAGGTGACACTCTCGATGGTTGAATGATCCCTAGCTTCCTTTATATAATATATATATATATATATTTTGGTTTAAATAGTATATATTTTGATTTAAAAAGCGTTCTTATATTTTATATTATTTTAAAATGGGCAGTTAAAGTTAATTGTACTCATATTAATTATCACCAATCGGTGTTACTGATCCGCGCCAACCTAATATATGCATGTTATATTAGATTTAGGTAGCATATATAGTCGATCTTTCACTCATTACGCAAGTAATACATGATGATGAAGTTTTGGAAGCAAGAGAAATTTAAGGTTTCATGCACGTACTGCTGAGAGTGACATCCCACTATCCCAGGCTCCCAGCCAGCTCTAATGTGAGCAAACATGAAGCATATATTGGAATTTTGAGTATCTATCGAGTCAATAATGTAAAATCAATTAAGGTTGATAGTTATTAGTTGTGTACGTACACATACTCGATGAATTGTTTGGGTATTAACTCCGAACCCGTTACATTATAATATTTAACATGAAAATTTATTTGGACATGCACTTAATCACTTTTTCTAAATCTAATACAAAAATATCCTTGCTACATTCCAAAGTCTTAATAAGAATTTTTTGTACGGTTAAATGGCAAATTGCAATATCTTATGAGAGTAAATGGCGAATTTTAAAGATATTTATTATCAAATATATATAATATATGCAAGTTGTTTGTTATATCATTTATCAAACTTTTCAAAAATACATATTTTTCAATACAGTAAACTAATAAGGTCAACACTACATGAGTGACCTAGGTACGAAGATTTTGAGAAGTTTTAAATTCGAACCCTATTATATATCGACACTTCACTTTGGATAAAAAGTTGTATTTCAGCAGTGAATGTCAATTTACCTGGTCCATAGTTTTAGTGGATGAGTAATGTAAATAACAAAAAAAAAAAAAAAGTGCACTGGCATTTCATTAAGTTTAATATTATAACATTTGACCTAATTAACGATCGACATCAATTAAGTAATTGTTTGATCTTTCGCGAAGAAAGACATGCTACATATATATTAGGACATCTCCAAGAGATTCTCTATAGTTTTCTCCAAAATGGGAAAAGAATTCTCACATATTCTTCAAAAATTTTATGTCCTAACTCAAACAAATTCTTCATATCAAAGAGTTATATTATTATTATTATATTTATATATAAACTACTATTATAAATTCAAAATTGACCAATTGGAAGAAGACTTGGTTTAATATACCATTAATGCTATCTCCAAATAATTTTAGGGATATCCCCAAATTTAGAGAAAAGAGTTCCATTTTTGGAGATCTTCTCCAAAATGGAGAAGACAATGGAGAATTTGTTTGACCACAAAATTGGTTTAAAATCCCCAAATGCATCAAATTCAAGAATTTGGAGCATCTGTTGGAGATGCCCTCGTTTGGGTCGGACTCGGATTGGAATCAGGAATCGGAATGGAATCAGAAATCGGAATGAACCATTCTAAAGACATGTTGTTTGGTTGGCTGTAGGAATGAACCATTTCTAATAATTATGGTTTAAAATTCTTAAGATTTAGGGTCATTAATTATGATTTCAAGGCTTTTTGACTTTTAGAAATTATAATTTGAGGTTGTGGAGTTTTAGGATTCACAATGAACAATTATAATTCTTGGAATGGGTGATACCTGCCATTTTCGGCTGGAATCAAATCACCCTGCAGGGTTGGAATGAACCCTTCCTGGAAATGAAATCAATTCTATAACTTTCTCTGCCAAACATCATACTGGAGTTATTCATTCTTGATTCTCATTTCTCAATCTCAAGGAATCAAATCAAACAGGGGCTTAAATATAGGCTCAAAACATACACAGACCCTTGATCTTGTACGTTTTGGTCACTTAGGCACCTCACCTTTGAAACGGACTTATTGGACACCTATACTTGACAAACCTTACCTATTAAGCACTTCTTGTATGACGTGGCAATGTGTGTGTATGGGGCGCGTACCACATCAATTTTCCCTTTTGCCATGTCACGTACACATGGCGCCATGTCATATTTTTTAATAATAAAATAATACTTTTTTAAATAATATTTAAATAATAAAATTTTATTATTAACTTTATTCCTAAATAATGAAATATTATTATTGTACTATTAAATTTATTACTAAATAATGAAATATTATTATTTTATTGATAAATTATCATTAATAATAATTTTTTATTATTATTAAACTTATTAACTAATAATAAAGTATTATTATTTTGTTAGTAAATAATAAAATGTATTATAATTTCAGCATATATAAAATTTATTTTGGAAATTATAATATATTTTATTATTAAAATATGTATAAAGTTTGATACTCTTAACCCGTGAATCAACTCAAAATAATAATATTTTATTATTAGATAATTAATTCAATAATAAAATAATAATAGTTTATTATTAAATAAAAATTTAACAATAAAATAATAATATTTTATTATTAAATGATAGTTTAATAATAAAATAATAAAATTTCATTATTTAGTAATAAAATAATAATATTCCATTATTAAATTTATTATTTAAATAAAATTTTATGTTCAAAATTTTATTTAAATAAATTTTATTATTTAAATATTTTTTAAAAAATATTATTTGTCATTAAAAAATATGACGTGACGTCATTTGTAAGTGACATGGCAAAAGAAGAAAATGATGTGGCGTGCGTTCCATACACACACATTGTCACGTCACATAAGAGGTGCTTAATGACGAAAATGGGTATATGGGCTATGGGCAACCAAAAATGAAGCAAATAGGCTACACGGAAAAAAAATGAGACCCCATAGGATTTTTTCCAATTTTGCCCCTACCTTTTTTTTAAATTTACAAGATGACGTCATCAATGGCATATGATGACGTCAGCACCCCTCACCACTATCAGCGTTGACCGGCGTTGACCAGTTGTTGACCAGTCGTTGACCGGCGTTGACCGCCTTGTCATTAGTGATGGCAAGTAACTTGTCATCAGATGACACGTTACTTGTCATCAGTCCACGTACAAAAACTTGTCATTTCGTTCACGTACTCAACTTGTCATCTGATGACAAGTTGAGGTAAAACCCATCATTCACGCAAAAAACTTGTCATCGGTGATGACCAGTTACGAAATTGACCTATGTGGGATTTGAACCCACATTATTGTGCATCAAGTACATTGCTCTACCATTTGAGCTAATAGGCCATAATTATAAGTACTATATATACAAATCTAACATACCCAAACCCATAAAATCATCCCAAAAACATTATAACAAACCTGTCATCCAAAAAATAACTTGTCATCACCAAAATACATTAAAAACAGGCTTGTCATCGCCAGAACCCATGGAAACAGACTTGTCATCACCCAGAACCATAAAAACAACTTGTCATCACCCATAACCTTAAAACACACTTGTCATCAGTCAGATCCGTAGAACACACTTAAATTGCTCAAAACTCATAAAAAATCACTTGTCATCACCCTAAATCATAAAATCGCCCCTAAAACCCTAAAATGAACTTGTCATCCAAAAAACCCACAAGCTCAAAACCCCTATACCCACAACAAAACTTGTCATCACTTAAATCCGAAACACAAACTTGTCATCCAAAAAATCCAAAAACATACCTAACCCCATAAAATCATCCGAAAAACCTTAAAACAACCCTGTCATCGCCCCCAGAACCGTAAAACAACTTGTCATCACCAAAACACATTAAAAATGGTCTTGTCATCGCCAAAACCCATAAAAACGCACTTGTCATCAGTCAGATCCGTAGAACAAACTTAAATTGCTCAAAACTCATAAAAAATCACTTGTCATCACCACAAAACATAAAATCGTCTCAAAAACCCTAAAATCAACTTGTCATCCGAAAAACCCACAAACTCAAAAACCCTAAACCCACACAAAACTTGTCATCACTTAAATCCGAAAAACAAACTTGTCATCTAAAAACTCAAAAAACCTCAAAATCCAAAAACCCAAAAACCCAACCGGTTGGATCCGGCTCGTACGAGCCCGGATCCGGCTAGATCCGGCTCGTACGAGCCCGGATCCGGCTAGATCCGGCTCATACGAGCCCAAATCCGGGAGAGAGGGAGGAGAGGGAGAGAAGGAGAGGGCGACGAACCTGAAATTGACGGCGGACGGAGACGGCGTTGGCGGCGGGCGGAGACGGCGTTGGCGGCGGGCGGAGACGGCGTTGGCGGCGGGCGGAGGGCGGCGGGTGGTGGCGGTGGTAGGAGAAAGTGGAAGAGGAAGAAGAAAGAAAATGGAGAGGAGAGGGAGGGAGAGATGGAGAGGGAGAAGGAGAGAGGGGAGAGAGGAGAGAGGAAGGAAAGAGAAAAAATGAGGGGAAGGAGAGAGAGGTGGGGTTTTTATATTGAGAGAATAGTCCAGTTAGTTCATTTTTTTTTAACCGAGCCTAACCTTCATAAAATCACCCCCAAAACACCCTCCCCACCACAATCCATCGGTGCTTAATAGGTAAGGTTTGTCAAGTACATGTGTCCAATAGGTCCGTTTCAAAGGTGAGGTGCCTAAGTGACCAAAACGTACAAGTTCATGGGTAATGAACAATTAGAAGACAACAAACTAACAAGGGCAGTGAATTTTTGGAAGTGTACGTGGTGAGACAGGGATCCACATCGATATACTTGTTGGTGGATTGACTGATCGACTTAATTTCTTACAATAAAATTAATTGAAAAAGGATAAACAATCAATAATCATAGTGGAATGATGGTGTTCCCTTTCCAAGCTTTACATTAATTACTATTTAGTGTGTGGATTTTAGCGGTTTAACTCTTGTGCCCTTGAGAATATTCTGCCTTCTTTCAACACGTACTCACCAATTAAGCTACAATGACAGTTGAAGCTGCCAAGGTCTTTTGAGATTGCTGGGGGATTCCTATCTCTTCGATTACTTAATTGCCCCCCTCTCTGATCAACTTTATCTATAGTACCTTTTAAGTTTTCACGCTTTAATTTTGATTTTTAAATAATTTATACAAATATTGATATTCACTGATCAACTTTAATACCCTCTTCGTCTACTTTTATTTGATTTTTTAATAATTTATACAAATATTTAGACATTTATATCTCTTAAATCATCACAAATATAATTGATTCTTCTCAGTTCTCACATATTATAAACTTTAGAATTTTCAAGACCTCAATTAACAAATTACTTAAAGAGTAATTTTGGAACTTTTGGACAAAAAAAGCTTAAAGACCAAATAGGAATGGACAAACATTTGAATTTAAAAGGCCAAATAGAATTAAACGGAGGGAGTAATAATTATTATAGGTTTGTAAGAAATCATTTATACATCGGAACATTAGGATAAAAACATACTAATACTCCCATCATTTGGAGTAAGGGCAATCAAACTCTAAACCACATTTACACATTTGGAGTAAGGGCAATCTAACTCTAAACCCCATTTACAGTAGAAATCGTTATTTAAACTAATGGTTTTTCTATTGTGTGTCCTAAGGGCGTATGATAAGCATACCAAAAACAAAAACTAAAACCCTGAAAAGGAAATAGTGAACCCGTTACAAAAAAATTTAAAAACAAAAAATTTAAAATTTACAAATTCTTTTCATTATTAACCTCTTATAACGTGCCCTAATACTTAAAAACAAACGATTTAAAATTTACAAATTCTCAATCCCTTTTTTACCAAACAACAAAATAGGTATAACTCTTTCCCAAACTCATTCCCTATCCCCATGGTATAGAAACAAATGGGACTAAAATTGTTCAAGGCAACCCTCGATTAAAAGATTAAAACATACACATCCACCTAAAATTGCACACCTTGGTCACTTTAGCACCTGTATTTATCAGGTTGTCAGATATAGACACGTGCACTCAACAATTTCTGACCACTTGGAGTACACCTGTACGATGATATGATGTTACTTGGCACGAGCGTGTATCTCACACGCCACAAAGCCCCTCACTCTTTGCTTATGTGGAATTAAACAAGAAAAGTAAAACCCCCAATGGTCACCCCTTTCCCCATCCCTTTCCTCCTTCCAACGTTCATAAAAAACCCGCAAGCCTCTATTCTGAGAATTCTTCCAGCCCAAAAAAACCCATCTCTTCCACCCTTAAATCGAATTCTTTCTTGGCACTTGAGGAGTACGACATGTCGTCGTCTACTTGGACCCAGCCATTTTCCCGCATAGATCGACAACATCTGATGGTAGTTCCGAGGTGTAGGTGTGGAGCCATGGCGGTCCTCAAGCACTCACGAACAACTGAAAATCCAAGGAGGTGCTTCTTTGGTTGCTCATACTATGGGGTAAGTCAGATTGAGTGAAGTATGCAAAAAACCCTAAATTTTTTAATTTCTAGGGTTCGAAGTGAATTTTTTCCATTTTCGCTCAATTTCTTAATTCCGACATGAATTGATTCCGTATTTGGGTTGCAGAAAATCGAGGCTTGTGGTTTCTTTAGATGGCTGGATCCTCCATTGCCGGAACAACTTAATGATGATATGTTTGGATTGGTTCGACGTGTGAAGGAGATAGAGGTTGCGATGGATAATGCTAGAAAGCGAGAAATTTTTTTGTTGATTGTTGTCGTAGTGATTGTAGTAGCTCACTTGATTAGCTTCCTCATGTCTTAGTAGTAATGCACCAAGCTTATAGCTCTGTAATGTGCAACAACTTTAATAATTCAGCAAAATTTGTGTACCTTTGATTTTAGATAGTTAGTGCAATGATGAATGAATGTGTGTTTGAAACAAGATTGCCACTTTGTAACCAGATTCAAATATGTGTTTGTGAATGTAAGCAAAGCCTTGTAGTTCTGTAATCATATTTGAATGGATTCACACTTTTTAATCAAATTTGTGAATGTAATGTGAGCAAAGCCATCCAAATCCAAACACAGAGACAACATTGATCCAAATCCAAACAACATGGCTCCAACATTGCTCCAAATCCAGACAACATGACAGCATCAATGATCCAAAGCACATGACAATAACATTGATCCAATCAACATGTCACTTTTACAAAAGTTTACTCATAGTGTTGTAGTACAAAAACGCAGTTCCATGGAACTACAAATGACTTTTTGAACCCATAAAAGATGTTCTTACAAAAGTTGTGCAAAATATGTAAGACAGATTCATAATATGCAGTTGCTTTCCCTAAAAGCTAGATAAAATAAGGTTGTTGTTCGTACAAAAGTTCTGCAAAAGATGTAAGACAAAATCATAAGCAACGTGGGACTTGTGCAGGTATGGCAACCCTATGGCATGTTTGAACTAGTTTGGCTACTAAATGGGGCTTCTGCAGGTCTAGCAACAGGGTGGTGTTGCTTGAAATTTGCCTCCTCGTGATAGCTCGTTTACCCTGCCATTTCAAACCCTTGGTTTGGCATGAGAAGTCAACACTTGCGCTTGCATCCTTAAGTGGTAGTGGAGTCCTCAAGAACCTCCTAGATGCATATCCCGGCTGTGGAAATCAAGCAATCCAAATTCAGAAATACACCATTGAAGCCAAATTCAGTCAAGCAAGCAATATAGTGGGAAAAATAAAACGGAGAAACTTACATTTAAAACAGTGAAGCCAGATGCAAGGTCTAAGTAAACACCTCTTCCCACCAACCTTCTTTCTGTGGTCGTGGGACTTGACCATTGTCCCCTTGGGACCTTCTCTTATTAGCCTGCAAAAATATGTAGATTAGTAAACATACAGAACTAAAAATTAGTTACAAGAATTGTTTCATAACAAAACTTGTGCATCATGGCTCATTGTACGAGTAGCAGGTGCACCTTGAGCCACCTGAGGAGCAATAGAAGATGCA
This sequence comes from Polygonum maritimum, assembly GCA_963924305.1. NCBI lineage: Eukaryota > Viridiplantae > Streptophyta > Magnoliopsida > Caryophyllales > Polygonaceae > Polygonum > Polygonum maritimum. Next base: position 6,736,923 of record OZ002736.1, read on the forward strand.
CGTGCACCTTGAGTTGTAGAAGATGTAGGTGTACCATGAGACTTCTCCTATTAGCCTACAAAAATTTGTGGATTAATGACCATACATTACTAAAAATTAATTACAAGAATTTATTCATAATCATGACTCCTTGTACGAGTAGCAGGTGGAGGATAAGGCACTTGAGGAGCTGTAGAAGATGCAGCTTGCCCACCTTGGCCACTTCTTTGCACTGTTGCAGTGGCTTGACTCCCACTTGGCCTAACTTGACTCCCAGTTGGCTTAGCTTGACTCCCACTACACTACCCTCTGTTCAGTCTAGTCCTTCCTCTTGGTGTAACTTGAATAGTAGGGCAACCCTTTTTGTTATTCCCCTCACGCTTGCAAACTGAGCAAGTGATGATAGTTTCCCTCCTTGATAGCTTTCCAGCCTTCTTTGGCTCATCTCTAGACCTCCTCTTATTTATCTTCTTTCTTCCTCTCTTCTTTTTAATTTGTGGAGGCTCAACTGGTGCCTTGGGTAATCAACTCTGGCCACATGTTCATGCTCAACACATGTTCAAGAGGATGAGCATAGGCCTTCAAATATGTCTCTTTCTTTAGCCAATGAGAAATGTGATCATCAGGGTTGATCTTGAGATAGTTCATTGCACAAAATGGAGTGGGCACATGTGATCCCTTTCAGCTGCCAACTTCTGCATGTGCAAGTGTTGTTCCTGAGATCAACCGTATGGCCATAGTCTCCATGTTAGATTTCGATTCCCCTATCCCCATTCCATACATGTTGTTCTTCTCTAGCCTAAGCAAAGTCATTGGTGCAATATCACAAATCCATGTGCCTTGGAACTGATTAATTTTTGTAATCCTCACCATGCCTTGTTTCCTAATTTCTTTAAGCATGGAAATTATTGATTAATTGTTCCTAGCTTCTCTTATCCATTTGTTGAACGTCTCACACATGTTATTCTCACAAGCATCACACTGCACTTCAATTCTAAAATAAGGCTTGCAAAAGTTCTCCTTACCATACTCTAGTGGATCCTCAACAAGCTCTTTAATTACCTAGATTTTCTAACTCAGTTAAGTTGTCCTTCAACTGCACTTGAAAGGTTGACCAACAACATGCCTAGAATTTGTGCCTCCTTTCAAAACCTTTTCCACTCTTTTGCCCAATTTGCATAAATATGTCTTGCGCAAAACCTGTGGTCAACTTTTGGTAATTCATTCCTCACAACAGCCTGCAATTGATCACAAACTCCAATATCAGTTCACACTTACAAAATTGGCACAATCAGAAAACACATGAATTCAGATTAACATTCCGTATCAATGAATTGAGACAGAAAACTTACTGAGTGCATGTCAGACATCATACAAAGTCCTTCTCCAATTCCTAGATCAAGGTCTTGTTTCAAAGTCCTTATCAATTTGGTCCATGTTAGAGTTGATTCTTCCTCCCATGCAATTGGAGAATCTGTCCATTTCCATCCTTTCCAATTGCCACAAATAGTTGACCCTCAATTGACCCTTTCAAAAAGCATGCATCCAACCTAATTATTCTTCTACAACCCTCCTTCCACCCTTGCTTTAGTGCTTTGAAACACACTTACAGTTTCCTAACAACTCCTTCCATGGAATAACATTCTTGTCAACCACTACACATCATGTGGATCCTGGATTGCTTTTATAGATCTCATCTACATAGTCATGACGATTTGCATACTATACTTTGTAGTCACCCATGTGTTTATTTACAACCCTAGCCTTTGCGCTCCTACAAATAGTCATCCCCACATACATTTTCAACTCTTTTCTGCACAAGGATTATATCTCCCAAATCTTGATTCCTGGCTGAGAAATGATTCTATCCTCAAAAGACTAAGCTATAAATTTTGAGTTGCACATTTTATTTGTGTTGTACCTTCTACACTACAAAAAAGTCTTGATTTTGAAGTTCTTAGTCTGCCCCTCATAACTTTCATGCAATCTCCAAGAACAGCCCTCATGCTTACACTTTGCCGTGACCCTATAAGCTTCATTTGGCCTTAATTTCAACTTCACACCCATGTGAACACTATACTTTGCCAGTGTCTCTCTAAACTCTTTCACATTCTCAAAGACCATACCATTCTCCCAGTTTGGACATAAACATTTAGGGTCATACACTACATTCTTGCTTCTTCTTCTCTTGACCTCTACCTTGCCCTTGGCCCTCTCCTCACAATCAGACACATCTGTTTCCATGCTATAATCAGAGTCAGATGCATAATAAGGATCATCTCCACCTACAAGCCTTGTGTAATCATTTGAAGCCTTACCCCAATTCTCATAGCCCTGATCAGCCCCTACCTCACCTAAATCAACATCAACACTACCATATTTGTCCTCATACACCTTCTTTTTAGCCCCCTGTTCTCTAGCTTCTGCTCTCAATTTTCTAAGCTCATTATCCACGTCACTATCATCTGTCAACAACAGTGTTATGCTCTCTAAATCACTATCCTCACCAAACACAAATTCTGAGCCACCATTGTCCTCTTCTGCATCCTTAGCTTCTTCTCCCTGTGATCCATTATCTTCTTCCCCATGTGATCCATTATCTTCTTCCCCATGTGAACCATTAGATTCTTCCCCATTTGATCCACCTTATTCTTCATCAACATCTATTGGTTGTGCTGGATCAAAACCAGTCGGAGGAGCTAGCTCATTATAAATCCCAGTTTCATCATCAAACCACCACATTAGCTAGTGAAACTGCGTGTTCGAAGTAGAAATGCACTTCATCCCCATCTTTAAGTGTGCTAGCAACTTCCACAAGAGATGTGTCGTCCATTTCCCTAAAGCATTCATCAGTGGAGCCTTTGTAACAAACCCCCTCGATCTCTACATACCAATTTATCTGCATACCATTTAAACTCAAAATAGCTCATTAAATATGTGTCCATGCCATAACTGTATGCACAAGCCATTTCTCTAACATAATCTGGTTTTGGAGTATGAACGAATGTCCTCCCATGATGCCAGACAACATTCACCCTAGGCATCACTACACCTGCAATGAAATTCAAGCTAAAATTGATGAAAGACAAACTGTAGAAAGCCACAATGAAATTGATCAAACGAAAAAAAAACAAAAGAAACATATAAACCGTAACGATCGATAGCCCCCGAATCCTATGTATTGTAATCGAGCAAATCATCCTCTCGATAGCCCTAGAACCCAAACCCTGATGATTACATGCACATTTATCCAACCAAAATCCAAAATTCCCCAAAACTTCAACATCTTAAAACTTATGTTGTTACAATGAGATAGAGCAACTAACCTTGTGCGATTCCAACTCCCGACTTCGAATCTAAGGAAGCACAACAGTTGCTTTTTGATTTAGAACGGAACTTCGAGTTAAGATCATCGGATTACCACGCAAATGGAGTCATCTAGGGAATTTCTGAGCTGGGATGGAGGAGGGCAAACATGAACATGGAAAGGGTTTCAAAATGGCGGTTCGTGTTCCTTATGTGGCCTTCTTAATGGTTTTTATTTCATTTTTTATAGCTTATTAATTACGTGTACACATTTAATTGGGATTATTCAAAAAAACATTTTTTAATAATGATGTGGAACAAGTTGTTAGGGTGAGGTGGCTCCAGATGGACTCCAGCGTGGAGCGCGTGTAATGCACGCATGATGTTGCGAGCATCCAGGTGTCCAATATGTTACAAAATGTTCAATTGAGGTGTCTAAATGAATACATGATGAATTTGGGTGCTGAAGTGACCAATGTGTGCAAGTTTAGGTGGTTGCGTATGTTTTAAGCCCTTACTAATATGTGCAACCTTCCTGTCCAATCTTGGAAAGAAATTTTCTAGACTCTCTAATTCTTTTCCTTCATTTTGCTAGCAGTTTGTCTCTAGTATTATGGGGTCTTAGGGTAAAACTAGCATTAATCTCGTGCCTTTAGGACAAGAATTTGATTATATTAAAAACTTAATTTAAATTTTATATAAAGTTATTCAACATAATGGTTTGATATAAAATCTTGTATTATTTTATTTAATTTTTTTATAGGATTTATTTTAATAATAATGTATTTTCGCTATAATATATTCTTTTAATCGAACAAAGGTTTGTACGATTATAAGTTTTTATATAAGGATTGTATACTCCTACGTTTTGTAGAATTTTATTTAATGTTTATGGATTATAATTTTAATTATATATTTAATTAGAGTTGGCATATATTTTCTATATTATTATTTTAATCTTCAATCTAGTATATAGTAAGATTAGTTAACTATATTTTTAAGGAAAACTTACTATACAATTTCAATAATATATATTCTTTCATATTTTACATACATGTGGAGTCTACAATCAAAATTAACCAATGAAATTGATTTAATTAAGATGGGTGTTGCATGTGGTCCAATAAGAAGTTGACACGTGTCGTGTTAAATATTACTTAACCTCCGCTTTAGTATATAGTTATGATAATATTTGGAACTTGAAAATGTCTATTCAGTGCGATATAATTAGACCGTGTTAGACTTAAAGGGAGATTGACCCACCCCCAATCGAGTTTTGAACTTGCAATGCATTTGTAATATTTTAAGCTATAAATGAATTGTATTTCTAAAAACATCTAAAAGTAGGAATTTGCAAAATTGAAAAAATTGTTTTCATATACATTTAATATAAAATATATGCAATTAAAGTAAACTCATATATGGTTCATCTTCTCCCTGAGCATAGAATAAGAGCAAGTAACCATTTGAGTTTCTAGTCAAGCAGTTAAGCCTCCAATAATGGTACCTCAGAAGTCTCTAGTTCGACTCTACAAACACTGTCTATGTGTTGGACTTAGGGCTGTAAACAAACCGAGCCCTTCACGAGATATTCGGTGTTTGGCTCAGTAAAAATTTGTTCGTGTTCGACACAATTTGTAAACTAGTCGAGCCCAAACAACTCGAGAAGATAAACGAACCGAACACAAACACATAAAAACTCGATTCGTTTCTTCATGAACAAGCTCGACTATATGTCTGTGAACATGTTTGTCAAAATATTCATAAACAATATAAAATATACTAAATATTGTAAGATTTGTTTTAAATAAACTATTTTTCATAACTCTATATATCATGTACACATATTTATTTATTTACTTTCCATTTTACCTAAAATTATAAGAGATGTAGCCCAACTTTTTTTGCATTTCATTAAATGTAAACATATTGGCTCGATTAGTTTGCTCACAAACAAACTAGATGAACAGTTTGCGAACCAAGCTCAAGCTCGATAAGCACTTAAACGAATCGAGCCTAAACATGAGCTCGAAACAAGTTTGAGCTCCAATTCGAGTTCAACTATTTTTGAATGAATGAAACCTTAAGAATATAAAGGTCGACTCAACTCGGTTCGATTACAGCCCTACTTGGACTGATGGTCCCCCGGCAATAGTCGTTAAGCTAAATGATCCCTTGGAATCAATCCCATGGGTTTTGATGATGATAAACACCATAAGGTTTAATAGGTTGAGTTTTGCCAAAGCATTTCAGAAAAAAACAGGTACAATGGGAACAAGAGACCCAAATAACAAGAGAAAGAAGAGATATAGATATCGGAGGGATCGATGTGCTAACTAGCTACGAGAAAGAGGTCTATTTAAGGAAAGAGAGAGTTTCCTTATCTTAAGGACATTTGGACATTACTTGGAGGCCAAGGAGTCAAGAAGGTAAGATAGAAGATCTTGTTGAAGATATTAATTTATAAATCCGTTTGTGGTTGATTGTTAGGTGGAAAGATATTATTTTATCGCAAGAAAATAATATCATATCATATTTAATCATCTACTATAAATTCTAATCGAGTTTAGAGTTTTTCTAGAGTTGGTAAATACCTGTTTGGAGTGCTTCTACAAGAGAGAAAAGGAGAATTCGTTTGGAGAAGAAAAGCGGCAACTTTAAGGAGTTTTTGGAAGCTTTTTAACCAGCCTTTGAAGTTCTAAGAGGAAAGCTTCATCGTCATTAGTCAGAGAATCGACGATCTGCAGGGTCTGAGGGAGCAATGATAATTGATAACAGACGTACTTGTTGATCCTGGAGAAGGACTCGAACCTATTGAAGCTTGAACGGTCAGGGTTCTGAGGTAAAGTGGTACACTTTGAGTTCCTTATACGTTATATGGGCTAGAAAGTTAAGAGAGTATACTCGGAGAAGTCTAGTTTACGGTGATACCTTAACATGTCGTTAGTAGTTCGTGATGATCAATAAAAGTAAGTAAGTCACTGAAAATCCTTCTAAGAAAGGTAGATGTTTTACTAAAGTGACTAGTCGGGTACTTTGGGTTTCCACTCTAATATTGTGTTCTTTGATTGTGTTGTTTTCGTTTTGTAACAGTTTGTTTTCTAAGGATCGGTACTCATTTTGCTATTTGTTTCTTGTTTGCTTCCGTTGTCAAGTTTTTTTTATCCTCAGGGATCAGGGTCTATATTCTAACATGTCGATCCAACACGATGACCAAGAAAAGAATAGGAGCAACTAAATTTTGAAAAGAGTGAGGCAAAATTACTTGAACAGAAATCAGTATTATGGCTTAGATATATATTCTTTTTATCCAGATATTTTGGTAAGTGTTTTAATATTAAAGGACATAGGGATCCATAACAACTGCCTCGTCCACCATATTTTCTGAGTGTTCTTGTAGTATGTATTTGGTTTTTCCATTATTTTTGATTATGGCAAGGTGTTCCTTTTTTTTAAAACCGGTAAAAGTTAGGAAATCCCCTCAAGGGGGTGTCCTAGAGCGAATGGATGAGAACTTTCAGTTCTGCATGATTCATAATGACATTAGTAAGGAGGCTATGGCCCATTGCAGCAATTTTATCGGCCACAGCATTACATGCTCTGTTGACATAGGTAATTCAGACAATCTCCAACCAGTTTAATGAGACTAGAATATCTGCAATTATTATTTCAATGTCCCATGGGCTTTGTCCTTTTTTGTTAACTACATTAATTGCTACAAGGTTATCACCATCTATCTCCAGTTTTTTAGTCCAAATTCTTTGGCCATTCTAATTATATCTCTCAATGCCAAAGTTTCAATTTTTGGCACTGATATATTTCCATACTGATTCATTCTTATTTTGATTACCTCTGTGTTTGGATTACGAATGACTATGCTAGAAGCGGTAGATCCATTAGTTAGTTTAGATCCATCGAAATTCAGTTTGGCAAAACCTGGGCTTGGCCTATGCCAAGTGGTTGTTTTCCTTTGCTGACATTTTCTTATTGGTTGTGTTTGTAGTTGATCATTTTCTTATTCCGTCTAGTTTTTGGCTTCGGCCTAACTGAGAATCTGGGATTTTATAAACTTACCTAGGTCAACTATAAAATCATTATCGCATTGTTGGAATGCAAGCCTATTTCGTTGATACCAGATTCCCCACCATACAAAAGCCAGTTCCGCAAAATCCTTTGTTCTGACTATTTGACCAATTTCCATAATGATCTGCCTTGGTGATTTATTTGATGAGTTGTAACTTTGCAGAGCATAAGAAGTCTTTGGATTGATCTATTCTAGTATGTTGCGAGTGTGGTCACACTTGACAAGAAGGTGTTCAATATCCTCATGCTGACAACTACACATAAGACATCCTCTTGGAACAACGCCATTTTTCTTTTGTAATCTGGCCTTTGTTAGGAGACCGTCGTTGTTAATTTTTCATAAATTTTATTTGACTTTCGGAGAAGTATCTAATCTCCATATCCAAGAGTTTGATGTACGATTGTGGTTCGTAACTTTGGTGATGTGATCAGCTGTTGAGAAGGTTGTGAACCAACCATGCGTACTAGGGGCCCAGTATAATCGATCTGTGATTGCATTTTCCATTTACCTTCCCTAGAGATCAAGGCATGCACGCTACAGTTCTTATCAATTTCATGGGGTGTGAGGACATATTTCTCCAACGGCTCGTTATATATCCACCCATCGATCTGTCTAGAACTTAACTGTTTTGCCATCACCAGTTTGCCAAACTCCTTGTTTAAATTCTTTTCTTAATTTCAATAGTTTTCTCCATTGCAACAATGTGTTGGATTTCAGCTTGTACGATAAGAGACTGTCTTGTTTAAAGTATTTTTCCTTGATTATTTGTACCCACATGTTGTAGGGTTCTATAATGATTTGTCATAGCAATGGTAGTTGTGCTTTGTTCATGTGTTCTGGTTTTCTTATACCTAAGCCCACATATGCTTTTGGTTTACATATTCTATCCCACCCTATGAGAGGTTTATGATTTTCACCTTTGTTCCATAATAAGTTTCTGTTTAGTTTATCTAGCTCTTCATGTACGTTAGATGGTAGCATAAAGCTTTGCATTACATAATTTGATTTGAAGGTCAGATTGGATTTAATGAGGATTGTCCGGCCTTCTTATGATAACGCATTTGCTTTCCATTTTGACAGTTGGACCTTCGATTTTCCAATCGTGTCGCTGAACATTTCCTTGTTCACTTTCCCATTTTTAATCGGGCAACCTAAATACTTTTCTAGGTTATTCATGGTAGAGGTACATAGAACTTGTTGGATCTGTAGTTTTTGGTGGTTTGTCACGAATGTAGAAGTTTGAAAACCAGATTTGTGATAGTTTACTTTCTGTCTTGAAATGGCACAATAATCGCTAACAATATTCTTTACCACACCACAGGCGTTGTGGGTGTCCCTAGTGAAAATTAATGATGTCATCTACAAACAAAAGAAAAGGGATTTCTGTTTTTCTTGTTACCGTGAAACAAATTGTTATGGCAAGGAGTACGTTCATCAATAGCTAACAAGAAAAACTAGCCTCTCTTGACCAAAAAAAAAAAAACTAGCCTTAAGAGGAAGTGGATCACCATCGTTGCACCCACCCCTACCTCTAGGTGGAAGAGGTAGATTGTTGACCATGAAACGACCCGTTTTACGGTCCAAATAAAAGAGAACCCATATTTTTTTCTCATAAATCAGTTTTGTTAACCGAACAGATACTTTTTTACGATTAACGGTTCGACATATTGTAATTTTCTAAAATAACCATTTTTATATATTTTCACTCTATGAAATTACATCTTGCTTCGAGAATTTGTGTTATATTTGATCTTTCATAACATATTCTTTTTATTATCATTATTAATTACTTAATCATAATCTATATGTAAAACTGGTATTTTTTTTGAAGTTCTAATCAAGCAATAATTATTTTATAAAAATAATTAATTTTACTGTTGTTTATGTGATGTTTTATAGTCTAACTATAAGACTTGACCTATCCGATGGAGGGGAAAATTGGTTTGTTGGAGTCTCCTCTTATACTTTTGTGGCGACGAACCGTAATCCCTCTTCAAATCGATAAAACTCAGGTATGATGAAGGTGGATAATAGGCCCTCAATCGGGCATTATATATATAAGGGTGAGACAATTTGTAGGAAATTGGCTTGTTGGAGTCTCCTCTTATACTTTTGAGGCACATTAGCTATCGACCAACCGTAATTCCTCTTCCAATCACTAAAACTCAAGTGCGATGATGGTGGATAATACGCCTTCAATCGAGCATTATATATAAGAATGGGATAGTTTGTAAGAATGGGACAAAAATAGTGGTGGGAAGCTAAAGTGCACTACGTTTTTGTTTTGCATTTACATTCCTTAAAAGCTCAAATAACATTTTCATGGGCTTAAAACATATACATACACCCGAACTTGTCTATTTTGGTCATTTGGACACTTGACCTTTAAAACGGACCTATTGAGCGCACCAACTTGTCATAGTCTACCTGACCTTTAAGCCCGTTTTCATGATCATGAAAATGTGTAAATAGATGTAAGTGTGATCATTCTAGGTATTGATCTACCAAGAGTCGATTTGGCAGATTGTATTTGTAAGGGTGAGGTGTACGTGATGTCGAGGGCATGAGAGTCTCATTATAAAAAATGCCGAGTCATGTATATAATATAAAGTCTTTTGTATAAGATTGTGTTTTTGTGTCGAATGGATTTCGGTGCAAGCGTTGATTTCCTAACAAAAGTCTACTCTAGATTTATGCATCCATTGGGTTAAATTGTGCAGCGGCGGAGGGAGGGGGCGGGACTATATAAGGAGTTGCCCCCAGGAATGGGTTTGGGACGGGGGCGGATTCGTTGAGTTTTTGAAGGCGGAGGTAGAGGCAAGGTCGCCGATTGGAGGTCGGAGGTTGGAATCTGATTGGAGAACGCCACTTGGAAGCTTGAAGGCGGAGGCAAAGGGTTTTGTCAGATTATACGTGATTATGATTTGTGAATCCGATTTGGGTGTTGTATATTGGGTTGAGCCTTAAATAGTCAAATGGGCTTTTAATATTATCAAATTAATTCTGAAATGGGCTTTCAAATTTAAGTTCGGACCGTTCGGTGAAGTGTGCAAGTGTACATGCACAATTTATTATTGGATAATCTAATTGCTTTTTAATGCTTAGTTTATTATGGTTAAGTAAGTAAAATGAAGTTTAAATTTAAGAATTACCGATTAATTGAAGTCGATTTGAACAACAAACGTGAATTGATTTTGTGTGTGGTCAGTGGTGTTTGAGTTGGCTGACTTCGATCTAATTAAGATTGGAAGTTGGAACAAATTAATTATGTACGTATAATATATATACTATATAGTGTTATTGTGTCATGACTCATGATGTTTGATTTTTGAGTGCTTTGTTGAATACTTGAATTAATTGGTTAAACCCCTTTGGATTTACATTTTTGTGCACTTTATATTGAATAAACTTTAGATACTCTATTTGGATGATAGAATAGATCAATTTGTCTGACATTAATTGTCGAAGTCCGTCACTGAAATTTTGTTGTTTTATTGAAATAGGGCAAGAAGTCTTGTTCACTAGGAAAATGGATCCTACCCTTTTGTGAGTTTGGAGCTCCTTTGTTTCGAGCTTCTATTTCAAGCCCAGAGTGTCTTATAATCTTGTCACGGTTGTTTTTCTAGAATGTATCAGCAACCCATGCTGCAATCTGAGTCATCAGGTCAAACTATCAAAAAATAACACATAGAATGCCAAGAATTGTCTTTGACCACGGTTCACAAAATTAAAAGGCACAATAATAGGTAGGAATAGGAAAAGTCACCAAAATAACCTACAATTTATTGAAGTACATATTTTTGTGTTGTGTGGTTCTCGGCTCATTGCTTCTTTGCAGTCATTTCATTGAACCACTCTCCAAGTTTTGGATTAATCCTTAAGGGGGTGTTTGATAAGTGAGAATTAGGAAGGAACATATGAGTTTGAAAATGAAAATCGCATACTTGGTTTGGTATTTTAAAATTAGGTTTTAAACCATATCCCAAACCCAATAGCTATGAGATTTTCATACCGTACTTATACCATGGGTAATGAGATTGAAACTCATATTTACTAAATAATAAGTTATTTTTTTTAATCAACTACCATTTATCGTTTATGATTAATGATTCTTGGATAATCTATTTAGTAAATTTTTCAAGATTTCAATTTATTCTTATCTCAATAAGAAATTAAATTTCATTCCCAATTTTTTACCAAGCACTTAACTATAAGTATGGGTTTTCAACCCCATACCAACTCAACCTTATACATTGTCTCATTCTCATACCTATTTTTTTTTTTTGAAAAGGAAAGGAATTAGGCGAAGCCTTATACAAGATACGAGACACTATCCTAGAGCATCCTTACGGATGTATTTTTTTTTTTTTTGATAAGAAAAGGAATTAGGCTAGGCCTTTTCGTAATTTCTCTATTAAATTATTTTTTGGTTAATTAATGTCACTATTATAACTATAAAATAAATAACACTATACAAAACGACCAAAATAGTACCTAAAAACCGTCCCAGGCAACGCCGGGAGTAACGCTGATTTAATGTATTTTTGGAGCTGAATTTTTCAACTTCCATTATTGGGCCATTTTTTGGTCTTGATCCATCTCCAACTTGATCCATCTCAACGACTCTGATTGCTCCACCTTGATCCATCTCCTCATACCATTTTCTTAATTCTTGTATTTTTTTACTTTATGGACAAATTTAAAGGGACAGAGTGAGTATATATTAGTTTACAAATCCATTGATTTTTGATCAAAGGGGAAGAAGACTCCCATAACTTAATTAGATAAAGAGAGCAAAGTGTTTCGAGGGAGACCCTCGCCAGAACTTAGTTACAAATTCAGTGATCTAGAAATGTATTTGGTTTTTTTCTTTTACTAAATTGAGCATTTTTTCTTATGTTTAGAAATGGATTCCTTAATACATTTTGGTTTTTTTTCATTTGTTTGGTTATAATTTCATTCTAGATCCCATATTTGACAATACCAAACACAGGGTATGAGTTTGAACTTCATTTCAAAGAGTATCAAAACACATGTTTTCAGGAATCAAATCTCAACTCCATACCTCATATGATAACCAAACCTGATTTTATAACAAACACCCCCTTAAGATTTTGTCACGTTTCATTATATCATGAAACCATGTCATCTAATAGTTACTTATTAATTACTCCCTCTGTTGTCTTTGCCTTGGCTACTTTCTTTCCATCTATTGCAAGAACGAATTCTGATACAATTCTTCAATTTCAAGCGGAGACATACCTGATATCTCAAGATCCAAAATCCGCGGGTTCTTGTTCTCTTTCATCTCTCCGCCCTTGGAAGTCTCAGAGATTTGACTGAGGCTCATTTCATGCAATGCTTTGCGCCTCCTTCTACCTGAATCATATGATAGGGACAGGGGGTGTGAGGATGGAATGGAGAGATTAGCATTCGAAATTGTGACAAATCAAGAGAGATCCTGACGTGTCTCCATCTTGAGAGTGCAAGAGTCTTGCGCGAGTGTTTGTGATATGAGATTCTTCACTTAAAACAACAGTTGTGAGAGTCTGTGATTTTGGATTCTTCGAACTCAGATTTGGGAGTGAGGTCATTCTTGTGCGCATTTTCGTTTTTTAACTTTCTTTTTTTTATTTGGGAATGAGATCGGTCTTGCGCGCATTTTTTTTAAATTTAATTTAATTTTATTGATTTCAGAGTGAGGTCGGTCTTGCACTCTTGCGTGCATTTTCGTTTTTTAATATTTTTTTGGTGGATTTTTGTTTTTTAATTTTGTATCAGCTGTATCATCTTTTCTGGTTTGTCAGACAACTTTATATACTCAAAACAACTTTTAGTTTTCACTTTTAAACCACTTGAGGCACGTTGAATCCGATTAATATCGTATAAAGTTTATCTTTTAATCTTGTGACAATTCACATTTTTTTAATAAACGAAAAACTTCATCGAAAACTAATTGACATTGGAATTTATAATGTGATCTTTAGCTCTTCATAAAGTTTCGTAATCCGTACACATTATTATCATACAAACGTTAACTTATATGGTTGAGTTTCCATCAAAAAAGATATAATTTTCGAGAATTGTTGGGATCAAATCGATGACCGAGAAGGTATCTATAAGATCTTGTTGAAAGATGATGATTGGAAGTAGTTGAAATTCAAATATACATTCTTGATTCTACTTGCTCCATAACGGTACGTTGAAACATTGGCACAACTGACCCAATGGGTCGATCAAATCTTGAACCAAATTCACAACCGACCTAGTTAAGATAGTAAAAATCGACCATAAATATTTAAATCGGTATTACCGTAACCAATTTTTAACATTAAAATATTAAAAATCTACAATAAAACATGTAAGTCGGTCTTTACGGTCCAAAACCGGACCGGACCGTAATAAGACCGGACCTAATTAATTCGGTCCGGTCCGGTCCACGGTCCAAGTATTACAAAATTTACGGTCCATGGTCCGGACCGGGACGGTACATTACGGTCCGGTCAGGTCCAGACCGGTTGAACATACCTAATTTTGGGTTGATTTCCTAACAAAAGTCTACCCTATTTTTATGCATCCATTGGGTTGAATTGTGTTGTTTTGTTCAAATAGACCAAGGCATCTTGTTCACTCGGAAATGGATCCTACCCTGTTGTGGGTTTGAAGCTCCTTTGTTTCGGGCTTCTATATCAAGCCCAGAAGCCGGGCTCTTATTTTTCGAAATACTGTTTGGAAGAAGAGAAATTATTATTGTTTCAAGCCCAGAAGGTCTTATAAACTTGTCAAAGTTGTTTTTCTATAGTGTATCAGCAAAAACCGGAGGTGTACCCGTGCTGCAATCTGAAGATCACTTCAAACTATCAAAAAAGGACACATTGAAAATGCCAAGAATTGTCTTTGACCACGGTTCACAAATTTAAAAAGCACAATAATAGGTAGGAATAAGAAAAATCACCAAAAGGGCCTACTCCCTCCGTCCCCCATAAATTGTTTCGTATTTTTTTTGGGCGTCACAAAAAGATTGTCCTATTCCATTTCTTTCCATTTACATCCATTTTTTTACAATAATACCCCTATTCAATCACACATATTACCCCCCATTATACAACTTTTCCATCTACTTTATCATTTTTCTCTACAAAATTACAAATTTATCCCTACCTAATCTCACATATTACCCTCATTATCCACCTTTCCCATCAACTTTATCACTTTTCTCTACAAAGTTTAAAAATTTATCCCTTCATAATCTCACTTTTTACCTATATTATCCAACTTTTCATCCACTTTATTCCATTTTTCTTAGTCAACGAGAAAAACGTCCTTTGGGACAATGTTTTGTGGATGGAGGGAGTATAATTTATTGAAGCAATTATTTCTTGTGTCGTATAATTGCTTTGTTGATGTCCTTTCATTGAACTACTTTACAATTTTAGTTTTGGATTAATCCTTGCTCAACGCATTAGACCGACTTATATTCTATCTGTTGTATTGGTTGTTCAAATTCCATCTTCTAATTTAACGTAGATTGGTACAATATTTGACATAATTAGAAACTTATTGTCTTGTTTTATTCAATCTTCTTGTGCTCACGTTAGACACGGTAAACTTTTATTGCACACCACTATTATGCTTCTATGTCTTGAAAATGGTCACTTCTATCTAGTGATGGCCAACAGTGTGGGCCGGCCCGGCCCGGCCCAGCCCGGTGTCATGGGCTCAAAAAGCCCGGCCCGGCCAGCCCACGGGCCAGACGGGCCAAGCTCGGACGGGCCATGGGCTGGAGTTTTCCAGCCCAGCCCAGCCCAGCCAGACCAACCCGGTGCATATTAGTTTTATTTTTTGTAAAAATAAAATTAATATACACCCTATTAATTGTATATTTGTAAAAATAAAATTATTTGCACCCTATAAACTATATTTATGCAAAAATAAAATTAATATGCACTATAATTATTAAAATTAATTACATATGCATCTTAATTATTAAAAAATTGATAAGTAATTATTAAAAATAAACTATCGGCCCGGCTCAGCCCGGTATGTGTGGACCAGCCCGGCCCGGCATCAGCCCGCTCCCAGCCTGCCCGGGCCTATGTGGACCGGCCCAGCCTAGCCCGGGGTCCGGCCCGGCCCATCCCGGTGTTTTGCCGGGCCGGGCCTAGGCCACGGTTTCTTGGCCCAACCTGGTGGCAGCCCAGCCCAGCCCGATCCGGTTCCATGACTACTTCTATCATTGTTTTTTTGGTCGGAAAAGCGAAAACTTCAACAAAAAAAGGAGCAGGCTAACAAGC
This sequence comes from Polygonum maritimum, assembly GCA_963924305.1. Lineage (NCBI taxonomy): Eukaryota > Viridiplantae > Streptophyta > Magnoliopsida > Caryophyllales > Polygonaceae > Polygonum > Polygonum maritimum. The sequence continues at coordinate 6,752,586 of OZ002736.1, forward strand.
GATAGAGCGGAGGGGAACCCTACCCCCGACAACATCCAACAAAAAGCAATAAGAGTCCTTAGGTGGCTCGGCCAGAACATGAAAACCGAAAGGAAATGAGAAAGCGAGTTTAGCAAGGGAGTCAACAACCACATTCGCTTCCCTAAAGACATGAGACACACGGATACTCCAGTCCCGTGTGAGGAAGCCGTGGTATTCGAGATCCAGGCTGACAAGGGGGTATGTGCCACTAGGGAGTTTACGAACCAAGCCCACCGCCAAGGCTGAGTCCGACTCCAAACAAACTCTGCGTAGACCCTTATTCCAAGAAAACTCGAGTCCTTTGCGCATCCCCCAGACTTCTATCATTGTTTTTTATCCGCATAAAAATCACATAAAATTTGACATTTATTTTTATTTATTTTTTTTAAAATGAAAATATCACATAAAGTAACTTTTACTAGCACTTTTTAAAAATAAATATCAACCCTAAACTATTTCAAAAACAATCTTTCACCTACTGAATGTATTATAAAAATAAAGCCTAAAAATAAAGATCATGCACGTGCTCACCACTGTTGGATGCATTGAGCTAAAATAGAGTATTGAGCTTAAATTATATGGCCCAAGAATAGGAGGTGTGGAGGCTGGCGGTGGAACTCACCAGCCACTAAGATAACTGGGAGTATTTGTCAATTAGTAGAAGATTAAGGAAAATTTTAGTGAAAAGGAGAAAGTAATTATCCCTTGAAAGAATGGGATTCTCGAAGTAAATATCTACATTGAAAATTGTATTGGTCCATGATAGAGTACAATGGTAATCAACTGTCGTACAACATGTATAAATTATAAATAGATGCAAGTGTGATCATTCTATATAGGCATCGATCAACCAAGAGTAAGTCGATCAAGTACATTAAATTTGTAAAGGTGAGGTGTACGTGAAGTTGAGGGCGTGATAGTCCCATTATAAAGAGTGTCGATTCATCTATATACATAAGTATTGTACATTTCCACTATATAATATGAAGTCTTTTTTATAAGATTGTTTGAGCTAAAATCGGTTCGAGAGAAAGAACTAAATTTAGCGAAATCGGGCTTACCGATCTCCGGCCAGAAATTACAAAGAGAGTGTTCTTGGGAGTTTTCCATATTGTAATCCCCCTCTACAATGGTGTTTTTTCCCTCCTTTATCCTAATCCTCCCCTTACGTTACAAATCTCTCCCTTTAATGAAATTGCTAATTAATTACACTAATGAGTTAGCTGGCCGTTTAAGGCCTCTTAGGATTTCAGCCATATGAGGGAGCCTTTTCAATTTCTTTCTAGATTGCTTCAGCTGAAGGGTTTTGGATTGATGGGCTTTGGTGGGCCTTGTCCGTCTTGGGCCTTATTGGGCTTTCGCTGAACCGGATCCAACAATACCCCCGAATCAGATTTCGGATCCGCTGTGCAAGCTGGCCGGAATCTGATTCGCTAACACTTCGATCGAGTACCCCAGCCTAATGGGATCAAGTAGCTATATCCGACTATAGAGTCTAGGATGGAAAATCTGTTGGGAGTTGAATCATTGTCGAAGTCTCTATTCACTGGATTGATGGGCCTAGGCTTGACTGTGCTAGCGATCACTTGCATCTCTAGCGAGTTCTCGCTTTGATGTTGCTTGTGTGGTCTCTAGCGATTACTTGCGATGTCTAGCATATGGTATTTGGCTAGTGCGTGCTAGTGAGTGGTAGGTGAGCCAGAATATTCTAGCACCCCGTGAGTGTTCTAGCGGTTTCGTGTGATTAGCAGCAAGCGACAGACTAGCTAGCGAGCGTTGGCATTTTCATGCATTTAGTAGCAAGTGAGGGATTAGCTAGCGGATGCTAGCGTTTTCGAGCGATTAGTTGTATGCGATGGGTTAGCTAGCGGCAAACCCGCGACAACTGGCAAGTCGGTTGTACCTAGCTAGAGCTAGCGATGAACTCGCGGCAATTGGCGAATCGGATGTAGCTAGCTAGAGCTAGCAGTAAACTCGCGGCAACTGGCGAATCGGCTGTAGCTAGCAAGAGCTAGCAGTAAACTCGCGGCAACTAGCGAATCGGTTGTAGCTAGCTAGAGCTAGCGATCAATCCTGGCGCAACTGGCGAATAACTTGCGACATATGGCGAATGACTTGCGACATTTGGCGAATCGCTCGCGACATCTGACAAATAGCTCGCGACCTCTGGCGAATAGCTCGTGACATCTGGCGAATAGCTCGCGACCTCTGGCGAATAGCTCGCGACCTCTAGCGAATAGCTCGCGACATTTGGCGAAGAGCTTGCGACCTCTGGCGAATAGCTTGCGACCTCTGGCGAATAGCGCATTTTCTGGCGAAACTCGAGTTTTCTAGCGAAACTCGCGTTTTTTAGCGACACTTGCATTCGGTAGCAATACTTGCGTTATCTAGCGTCACTTGCGTTTTCTAGACTTTGTCTAGGTAGCACGTTGGGTCTAAGCCTTAGTAAGTCGTTGGTAGATTGACCCCTGCGTTTGTAGTGAGTATTGATCACACACGAGGTGATAACACAACCGTTTCCCGGGGCAACTAGGGCCCTACGGCGTTTCATTGAATTCAAAGCAAGCGCATATGTACAACCATGCAAACAAAACGATATCAAGTCTATGCACAATGACTAATGCTAGAGGTAACTTCGAAAAGAAACAGAGAATTGAAAACAAATAGCTAATATATATGAACCAAGTTCAGAAATAGTACTTTCGGAGGATGGGTGTAAGGTCTCCGAGGCCTGGTGTAGTTCGTGTGCGTGGCATTACTAGGCCAGAAATTACAAAGAGAGTGTTCTTGGGAGTTCTCCAGATTGTAATCCCCCTCTACAATGGTGTTTTTTCCATCCTTTATCCTAATCCTCCCCTTACGTGACAAATCTCTCCCTTAAATGAAATTGCTAATTAATTACACTAATGAGCTAGCTGACTGTTTAAGGCCTCTTCGGATTTCAGCCATGTGGGAACCTCTTCAATTTCTTTCTAGATTGCTTCAGCTGAAAGGTTTTGGATTGATGGGCTCTGGTGGGTCTTATTGGGCTTTCGCTGAACCAGATCCAACAAAGATTGTGTTTTTATATCGGTTGGATTTTAGGGTTGTGCAAATATGGACAGGACCAGGAGATCGGACCGGAATAATATGGTCTGGTCCATGACCGGGACCGAGTCGGTCTGGTCCACGGGGTCCATGGTTTTTCTATTAATCGGGTTACGGTCCACGAATGGAACGGAATCAAGTATATTGAATTTGTAAAGGTGAGGTGTACGTGAAGTTGAGGGCATGAGAGTCCCATATAATCTAAAAGATTATATGTAATATTTTACTATAAGTATGTAGATATATCTTATATATTATCTAACTGATTAAATTTTTGATTACATACTGGGGCTTAAAAATGAAAGATTTTATTTGCTTACTTTATAAACATTCATGTCTTTATTAATAGCTTAGACTATAGTATATGTTATTGCATTATATTTTATCTATATGCATCAAAATATTTTATTTTAGGACAATGGATTCCATAATAAACTTTTAGATTTAGATTATTCTTATTAAATATTAAATTTATATTATAAAAAAGTATAAGATTCTTTTCGTAATTTCTCTATTAAATTATTTTTTTGGTTAATAAATGTCACTATTATAACTATAAGATAAATAACACTATACAAAACGACCAAAATAGTACCTAAAAACCGTCATAGGTAACGCCGATAGTAGACACTAGTCAATATATACTTCTAAACCTGAAGCAGTTAAGGGCAGTTTTGTCAATAAAAATTGTTAAACAACACATCCTATTTTTAAATAAGTGATTTATTATGACAATTTTCTATCCATTTCTAATAACTGATTTCTATATATCTTAATTTCTCTATCCATTTGTGTAGCACAAAGATAAGTTATAACCTATCTTAATTGGACAAAATTTTGTGATCAGATAGTTATTTACAATTTTAAAAAAGACGAATCGGCCAAACAAAATCAATCCTAACTACTACGTGATCAATTCAAGGAGATTCTACGAGTTCCCCTAATTGTAAGTATCCTACTTATACTATTTAATCTATTTACATTTTATACCTAATAGATATAATATCTTGTGTTATTTAGTACACTATCTTACAATATTTGACCAAAGACAATAATTTTTCACGTTTTATATTTCTCTAAATATATCTTCTATATAAGTTTCTATCTTAACTTTTTTTGAATAAGAGTTAATATGCATATATATACACATGTTTTAGATTTAGATATAATATTTTTTAAACAAAAATAAAATGGAGATAGCTTATGCAAATATATACGTGATTTAGAAAGTCATATTTGTTTTATAATAAAGGTTACTTATATCATATGTTTTTGTTGTAGTTTATATATATGTTATTGTACCGTATAAATATATTAATTTTATGTTAATTTAATTATATATATATATATCGAACAATCTAAATAAATATTATGACATGACCCGACCCGACTTGAACCATTTACTATTAAATTATTTTTGTAGTCTTATATTATTTTTCTCTGTTCATATTTTGGTTTCGGGTTCGAAAAATTAATTATTTAGTTTAATTTATTACAAAATGTGGTATTATTATTAAATATAACATTATTTTATCATATTATTATCTTAATAATCCTATGAATCGATATTCTTAACTCGCTCACTAATTTGAACCTGCAGAATAACATGTTATGACCCGACTCAACTTGATCCGCTCACTAATTCAAACTCGTGCAATAATCTATCATTATCCGATAACTTGAACTATAATTCAATTTGCCGAACCTACACTTAACCCGAAATGATCAAATCTAACAAAATGAACCTATTTGACAAATCTAATTATGTGTAATATTTTATCACATATTGAATTAATATTTTTGACTTGCAAATATTTATTTACACAAAATGTTTCATCTTTTCTTAATCATAAATATGCACATTTATCATAATAATTTAAAATATTTTATATATATGGAGATGATTTTATAATCGACAATTTTATAAAAAATTATCAGTGTATCAAGAATAAAACTATTAATTAAGGCAGTTTGAGGAGTCGGTCATTTTGATTTCGAATTAAGTAACAAGGCTGGGATATTATCTATTGATACTAAAATCTATTGATGGGGTCGATTCGGTAGCTCATTCATTTTGAGGTCGAATTGGATACAAGTTTGTACCTTTATGTATGGAGAGTAAACTAATTGATAGGATTGGTTCTATGGGTTGGTCATTTTAGTTCGGATTGAGTATAAATTTAGGTTGTTATGTGTGGAGAATAAACATTTATGGGTCAGTTTTTACATTGGTCATTTTAAGTTTGGATATATTACAAGTTGGGGCTATTACATATGGAGAAGATAATTTTATTAACACGGTAAGTTCAGTAGGTTGGTCATTTTGAGTTCGGATTGAGTACAAATTTAAGTTGTTATAGATGTAAAATAAATCAATTGATGAGATCAGTTTGATGGGTGGATCATTTGGAGTTCAAATTGAATATATGTTCGGGATATTATATATGGTGAGTATATTCATTAGTAAGGTCAGTGTGGTAGGTTGTTTATTTGATTTCGGATTGTGTATACGTTTGGATTGTTTAAATTTATATGTCAATTGGATACGTTCATTACAAGTTTAGTTTAGTTGGCTTTAGGTCAACCGGTTTGGTTTGAGATTGTTATAAGTTGTTAATTTTATAAGTTAGTTAGGTCAAGTCATTATGGTTGTCTTGCAAGTTTATGTTGAACAATTACCGAAGAGTCGACTATTTTATATTTCTATTTGACTTCAGCATTTTGAGCCAGCTTGACGAAGAACAAAAGTTATTATTTAAATAATTTTACATATGCATTTTTAAAGCTATATATATAACATTAAGTTATAGTAGTATTTATAGGTCATATGTAAATTAATACATTTTAATTTTAATTTCAAAGAGTTTTCGAACAAGCATTGGGTCATTAAATAAGTTAATACCATCCAATTTTAGTTTTCTCTATAAAGATTCATATCACTAAAATTAATGAATTAACCTATTGAAGATGTTGTAGTCCTCATAATACTTATCGGATTTAAATAAATTATGTATTTAATTTATAATATTTATATCAAATGTAAATTAATATATATTTTAAATTTTATTTGAAAAGGTCCCGGGCAAGGCCCGGGTTATACTAGTTTATTGTATTTTTGGAGCTGAATTTATCAACTTCTATTATTGGGCCATTTTTTGGTCTTGATCCATCTCCACCTTGATCCATCTCAATGATTCTGATTGCTCCACCTTGATCCATCTCCTCATACCAATTTCTTAATTCTTGTAATTTTTTACTTTATGGATAAATTTAAAGGGACAGAGTGAGTAAATATAAGTTTACAAATCCATTGATTTTTTATCAAAAGGGAAGAAGACTCCCAGAACTTAATTAGAAATAGAGAGCAAAGTGTTTCGAGGGAGACCCTCGCCAGAACTTAATTACAAATCCATTGATCTAGAAATGTGTTTGGTTTTTTTCTTTTACTAAAAATGAGCATTTTTTCTTATGTCTAGAAATGGATTCCTTTATACATTTTGGATTTTTTTTCATTTTTTGGTTATAATTTCATTCCAGATCCCATGTTTGACAATACCAAACACTGGATATGAGTTTGAACTTCATTTCAAAGAGTATCAAAACACATATTCTCAGGAATCAAATCTCAACCCCATACCTCATTTCATACCCAAACCTGATTTTATAACACACACCCCCTTAGGATTTTGTCACATTTCATTATACCATGAAACCATGTCATCTAATAGTTACTTATTAATTACTCCCTCTGTTGTCTTTTCCTTCTTTCCATCTATTGCAAGAACGAATTCTGATGCAATTCTACAATTTCAAGCGGAGACATACTTGATATCTCAAGATCCAAAATTTGAGGGTTCTTGTTCTCTTTCATCTCTCCACCCTTGGAAGTCTCCGAGACTTGACTGAGGCTCAATTCCTACAATGCCTTACGCCTCCTTCCACCTGAATCATACGACAGGGACAGGGGATGTGAGGATGGAATGGAGAGATTAACATTTGAAATTGTGACAAATCGAGGGCAATCCTGACGTGTCTACATCTTGACAGTGCGAGAGTCTTGCGCGAGTGTTTATGATTTGGGATTCTTTACTCAAAACAACAATTGCAAGAGTCAGTGATTTTCAAAACAACTTTTAGTTTTTTCTTTTAAACCACTTAACGCACGTTGAATCCGATTAATATCGTATAAAATTTATCTTTTAATCTTGTGACAGTTCACATTGTTTTAATAAATTAAAAACTTCATCGAAAACTAATTGTCATTGGAATTTATAATGTGATCTTTAGCTCTTCATAAAGTTTCATAATCCGTACACATTATTATCATACACACGTTAACTTATACGGTTGGTTTCCATAAAAAAAGATATAGTTTTCGAGAATTGTTGGGTTCAAATCGATGACTGGGAAGGTATTTATAAGATCCTGTTAAAAGATGATGATTGGAAGCAGTGTTCTAAAAATCCCTTCTAGGCCCCGCCTAGGCCCCGTCTAGGCGCTAGGCGGTCCCCGTCCGCCTAGCCTTATAACCCGCCTAGGCGGCGGCTAGGTATCCGTTTAGGCCGCCTAGGCACTAGGCGGTCCCTCTCCGCCTAGGATCCGCCTAGCGTTTTTTAGAGCACTGATTGGAAGTAGTTGAAATTCAAATATACATTCTCGATTCTATTTCTTCCATAACACTACGTTGAAACATTGGCACAATTGACTCAATGGGTCGATCATATCCCGAACCAAATTCACAGCCTCTGCCTAGCCGACCTAGTTAAGATAGTAGAAATCTACCACAAATATTTAAATCGGTCTTAACGTAACCAATTTTTAACATTAAAATATTAAAAATTTACAATAAAACATGTAAGTCGGTCTTTACAGTCCAAAACCGGACTGGACCGTAATAAGACAATTACAAAATTTACGGTCCACGGTCCGGAGTGGGACCGTACATTACGGTCTGGTCCGGTCCAGTTGAATAGACCTAATTTTGGGTCGACTACCTAACAAAAGTCTAATCTAGTTTTATGCATCCATTGGGTTGAATTGTATTGTTTTGTTGAAATAGAGCAAGATGTCTTGTTCACTCGGAAATGGATCCTACCCTCTTATGGGTTTGGAGCCCCTTTGTTTTGGGCTTCTATATCAAGCCCAGAAGCTGGGCTCTTATTTTTCGAAATATTGTTTGGAAGAAGAGAATTATTCTTGTTTCAAGCCTAGAAGGTCTTATAAACTTGTCAAAGTTGTTTTTCTATAATGTATCAGCAAAAACCGGAAGTGTACCCGTGCTGCAATCTAAAGCATCAGTGCAAATTATCAAAAAAGAACACATTGAAAATGCCAAGAATTGTCTTTGACCACGGTTCACAAATTTAAAAGGCACAATAATAGGTAGGAATAGGAAAAATCACCAAAAGGGCCTACTATTTATTGAAGCAATTATTTCTTGTGTCGTATAATTGCTTCTTTGCTGTCCTTTCATTGAACTAGTTTACAATTTTAGTTTTGGATTAATCCTTGCTCAACCTATTAGAGTGACTCATATTCTATCTGCTGTATTGGTTGTTCAAAATCCATCTTCTAATTTAACGTAGATTGGTACAATATTTGACATAATTAGAAACTTATTGTCTTGTTTTATTCAATTTCTTGTGCTCACGTTAGACACGGTAAACTTTTATTGCACAATGCACACTACACTATTATGCTTCTATGTCTTGAAAATGGTCACTTCTATCATTGTTTTTTGGGTCGGAAAAGCGAAAACTTCAACAAAAAAAAGAAGCAGGCTAACAAGCGATAGAGCGGGGGGGAACCCTACCCCCGACATCATCCAAAAAAAAAGCAATAAGAGTCCTTAGGCGGCTCGGCCAAAACATAAAAACCGAAAGGAAATGAGAAAGCGAGTTTAGCAAGGGAGTCAACGACCACATTCGCTTCCCTAAAGACATGAGACACACGGATTCTCCAGCCCCGTGTGAGGAAGCCGTGGTATTCGAGATCCAGGCTGAGAAGGGAGTATGTGCCACCGGGGAGTTTAGGAACCAAGCCTACTGCCAAGGCTGAGTCCGACTCCAAACACACTCTACGCAGATCCTTATTCCAAGCAAACTTGAGTCCTTTGCGGATCCCCGAGACTTCTATCATTGTTTTTGATCCTCACAAAAATCACATAAAATTTGACATTTATTTGTATTTATTTTTTTAAAAAAAGAAAATATCACATAAAGTAACTCTTACTAGCACTTTTGAAAAATAAATATTAGCCCTAAAATATTTCAAAAACAATCTTTCACCGACATAATATATTACAAAAAATAAAGAAAAGAAAAGAGTCATTTAGTAAAACAAAAAAGGAAAATGCTCTTCTACTAGAATTTTCATTTGTGTCCATTCCAATTCCAAATCCCTCTTTCCTCCCATCAGTATTACACTCCCACTCCCCCCCTTCCTACTCCTCCTCCGCCCATTCGCCTTCCCCCAAAACTCCCAACGGTCACATCTCTTCCTCTCCCCTCCCATGGCCACCTTCCGTCCTTCCTTCTTCCTCCTCCTCCTCCTCAGCGTTGGAATCCCATCTCACTCGGCCTCCCTCCCTCTCATCAAGGCCTCCGGGGGCGCCGTGCAGCCGCTGTGGTGCGTGGCCAAGAACAACGCCGACGACGCCGCCCTCGAGACGGCCCTGAACTGGGCCTGCGGGCCCGGCGGGGCGGACTGCGGCCCCATCCAGCAGGGCGGATCCTGCTACGACCCGAGCGACCTGCAGGGCATGGCCTCCTACGCTTTCAACACTTACTGTCTCAAGAACGGCATGACTGACGACGCTTGCAATTTCAGCAATACCGCTGCTCTCAGCTCCCTCGATCCCAGTACGATCCCATTCATTTCTCATCTTCTTTCCTTTTCTCTTTTCGGGTTGCTTTGTCTTTTTGTGCTTAATGTTTGTACGGTTTTGTTGGTTCTATTTCTTTTGTAGGTCATAATGGTTGCAAGATGCATTCAAGGTAATCTACTTGTCTGCTACTGTTGAGTTTGATTTGGGTATGTTATTGACATGATGTTTGAGATTTGTTGAGTTCAAGTGCCTGACTTAATAGTGTCTTTTCAATTTGGGATCTAATTTGGCAAATGCAGCCCTCTATTGCAAATTGTGGCATTGAGCATATACTAAGAATTTTCATTTGGCTATGTTATAGTTGCTTTCTGTGTACTGGGTTAGTCTAGGAATTGCCTTGAGTTCTTGATCCCCCTATGTACACGTATAACAAGGAATGTTGTGCTCGTCGTATCTCGAATCCAGGCCTCTTGATCCAAAAAGATTAGATCTGAATATGGTCTAGGATATTGTTGCACTCGGTACAATTAATGGTTTTCTGTGATGTCTGGGGCGTTTTCTTACCCTATTATTCAGCCGTTAATGCACTTTGAAAAGAAAGATTCTACCGTATGACATTTCGTTCTTAAATAAACCGTTGTTGTTTCCATAGCTAAAGCGACACTGGTTTTGTGCAATTACAGCTCAGTGAACGTAGTGAATGGCTCGGTCTCGGCTGCCTCTGGGTTTGACACAGGAGCCATTGCAGACATGAGCAGCTCCACCCTGCATCGTTCTAACACACAGTTTTGGACGCCTTTGCTCGCACTCTTCTTCCTTCTGTTGGCCATTCCAGCTCATGCTCGGTAACACTATAGACACACTGCAGTGTCGGGTGAATTTTTTTGCCCTGAGTTTTCATGTCTTTGTAAGGTTTGAAAGAATGTGTTCTCATGTCTTGCATTATTGAGGTAATTTAATGAGGAAGGAATTTCAATCCGTGGTGCAAAGAATTTGTTTCAATGTCTTCGTAGGGTTCAACAATTAGTGCTGTAAGGACCATTCAAAGTTCAATTTAGGGAAATAGTAGTAGTAGCCAGAATCAGTTTTGTATTTGTCAAGCATTAATGGAGAAGGAATTAGTGTTTGTAAGGATCAAGAATTTGTTTCTATTGAAGGCAGAGTTGCCTTGTTTACCAACATCAGTCTTCCCCTACTTTTCTTGCTCATCATGAGGATGGATTATGACAATGCAGATGACAGGAATATTCAAAAAACTATTATGCTAGTAGCTGTTATCATTAACCACGCTATATGGTTTCAGTAAGCACAAGTGATCATCATTGAAAATGGACGACACGGAATATTATGTATAGTGATTCTGTCTAAACTACAGTATTAATTTACTGTCAAGTATACAAAAAATACATAGCATTCGCAGTTCCTGATATGGGGAAAAAATGCAGTAATCAGTAAAATATATACTAAGTGTTCAAACAATCACGGCCTATACCTCGTGGCATTTTCTTTGCAGAGCCATCTTCAACGTCCTTCAACTGATAGTAATGAGGAGCGATTTCCACCAGCCATTCGGGCTTCAGCTCCGTGATCTGTCTCATAAACTGGTTCGTCGTCTTCACCAATTCATGGTACACGACCCACCTTGGCGGTGGCTGCATCTGAGCCAAACCCGAACTTGGATGCATCTTGACCGTCTGAGGGTTCTTAACTGTCAAATACGAGCCATTTTTCTGCAGCCTTGCGGAGTGAGGAAAGAACCCGGCTGTTATGCACTTCTTAATTGCTTCCACGTCGTTTATGTTCGACTTGACCTCGATTTCCACCCGTCCCAGAAGCCCTTCAAGCTGATCTCTGGTATCCCTAGCCCTTTTCATACTCCGGAACTGAACGTAGTTCTCGTAGCACCAATTTGTACTATAACCGCAGCTCTTCCACTCGTTGTAAGCCTTAAGCAATGCGATATGGTCGCCAACATCTCCTTCGTGAAACCTCATTCTATCCGCGAGGTACCGCTTCTCCTTTGGGCGGTAAAAAATCGAGTTCCCAGTCGACAACATGGCAGCAATACTAATGATCTCTTCAGAGCAGTTGTATTTCTCAGAAGCCACAATAGCCTTGGACAGCATCGGATCGAGAAGAAACTCCGCCATACGCCTTACTACTTGGGTCAGCTCCCCGAACTTGTTCAGCGCTCCCAAAGCGTACAGCAACTCGAGTGCTCTAAGGATTGCTTCAGAGGGAGGCGGGTCCATGAAGTCGAAACTCTGCAGCTCATCAACACCCAGACTCTTAAGAGTCAAGATGGCATTCGCAAGATTAGTTCGTTGAATTTCGGGCGTGGTGTTATTCTCCATTTCATGGTTATAACTAAAACTTGTATACAATCTGAAGCATTTACCTGGACCGGTTCTTCCAGCCCGTTGATTCGCTGACGCCTTGGAGATTGGACTCACTAGCAAAGACTCCATCCCGACACGCGGATCGTAGGAACTTACCTTGGAAAATCCAGGGTCAATCACATAACGAATCCCGTCGATCGTCAGAGAAGTCTCTGCAATGTTGGTAGCTAGAACAACCGTTCTTGCACCTTCCGGAGTCGGTTCGAAAATCCTCGCCTGCTGCTCGGTTGGCAGATTCGAAAAGATCGGACATATCACGAGCTCCTTGATCTTCTTCAGCTTCAAAATCTCTTCCGCGCTCTCTATCTCCTCCTGCCCGGTAAGAAACAGCAGAACATCGCCTGGCTCCTGAGTCATGTGAATCTGAACAACAGTCGAAATCGCAGCGTCTACATAATCAGCCTGTGGAGACGTCGCGTAGTGAATCTCGACTGGAAACCGACGTCCCGGAATCTTGAAAACCGGGGCTGCATCGAAATGGTCACTAAACCTCTCGGCGTCGAGAGTGGCACTCGAGATCAGCAGCTTCAAACCAGGCCGGAATCGAGCTAGATCCTTGAGCAAACCGAACAAGACGTCGGTGTCGAGCGTCCTCTCGTGCGCTTCGTCGATCATGATCACGCTGTAGCTATCAAGAGCCGGCTCGCTGGTGAACTCTCGCAGCAGCATCCCGTCGGTCATGTACTTGATCACGGTTTTCTCCGACGTGCAATCCTCGAACCGGATCGAGTAACCGACTTCCCGCCCGAGCTTCACTCCCATCTCTCTCGAAACCCTGTCTGCAACGCTCATGGCTGCAACTCTCCTCGGCTGAGTACATCCGATTCTTCCGTGGTCCGTGAACCCGGCTTCGTGGAGGTACTGAGGGATCTGCGTCGTCTTCCCGGATCCAGATATCCGGTCCGATCGTTGTCTTCGTCTTTCCGGCCCTGCAACAGCTCGTACAACTCTCTCTTGTGTAGAAGCTCGCGTTGTTCTGTTTGAGTGAGGCTCACGCCATGGAATAGGCTGTGATGGTCTGCGATTTCGGCTCGGATTTGCTCGATCTTCTTGAGGACTCTATTCTTCAAGTATTCTTGCCTGGAGACTTTTCTGAGACGATGGATGTTTGCCGATTGAATTGGCTCGGTCTCGTGAAGTTTAGGCATGGTTGAGAGCTCTGTTTCAGAGGTGCGTAGTACTTGGTTGGTAGAGGAGGTTTTTGGATGTTTACCACGCACAGTTCTCTTCGCTACCTACGGTATTTAAATCTCTGATGTGCCTGAAATAGGATTGATTGCGAGCCAAGTTTCCATATCCGTCTGTGCTTGGATAGCAAGTACTGTACTATCTATACTCTAATCAAGATATATACGGAAATTGCGTTGCCTAGCTATCTTGTTTTTGGTCAAACCTAGCTCCCTTAAGTAGCAATGTAATAGACCACTGGGAATATAATAACAATATATTACTCCCTCTGTCCGGTTTGGGCGTACCCTTTTGTTTGTTCACTTTTCATTTATATCCACCCTTTTACCTCCATTATTCCACTCACATACTTTATCTCTTTTCACTCCAATCAATCATATCTTTTACCCATATTATTCAACTCTTTTACCTACTTTATACTACTTTATACCAACTTTCCTAATTACCCATACTATTTTATACCATTCTTAAAACCCGCGCAAATTGTCCTTTTGGACAAACAAAAGGGGACGGATGGAGTAATATTTTTAATCCGGGTGACAATTTCATGGTCGATCCACGTGACAATTTTTTTAGCACCCGTACTTATTCGGTGTAATCAGTACTCCCTCCGTTTCACAATAAGTGTCGTTTTAGCTCTTAACACAGTTTTTAAGAAAATCAATCATTCACTTTAAAACTTACAACTTTTTCTTAATCTTACCACTCATTACATTTTTTTGGCCAATGCATGAACAACTTTAGTCAACAAATACACATTCCAATAAAAATTATCATCATTCACCCCTATTAAATCACTTTGAAAACCTAAAACGACACATATTATGAAACAAATTTTAAGTGCTAAAACGACACTTATTATGAAACGGAGGGAGTATAATCTTTTAGTTATTTTTTGAATATTGTCACTTATGGTGACAATTAGGTGTTAAGAAGATCCTTTGATAACATTGGTGATGACTAATTGTTAGTGAAACTTTTTGATACCATTCATAACGATACTTAAAAAAAAATTGTTTTGTTACACTAGATTGATTGAAACTTTTTTGATGATATTTTATAGGAGTATCATCAATGTCATTGATAAAAAAAACAAGTTTCATCAAATTTCATGAGTATCACTAAATTTTATAGGAGTGTCATCACTGTTATTGATAAGAAAACAAGTTTTATCAAATTTCATGAGTGTCATTAAGTTTTATAGGAGTGTCATCACTGTCATTGATAAGAAAAAACGAGTTTCACCAAATTTCATGAGTGACACTAAATTTTATAGGAGTATCATCACTTCCATTGATAAGAAAACGAGTTTCATCAAATTTCATGAGTATCACTAAATTTTATAGAATTGTCATCACTGTCATTGATAAGAAAAAAAAACGAGTTTCATCATATTTCATTAGTGTCACTAAATTTTATATGAGTGTCATCACTGGTATTGATATGATCGAGTTTATCAAATCTCATGAGTGTCACTAAATTTTATAGGAGTATCGTCACTATCATCGAGTGATGACAATGAATTAAGTGATAGAGTGATGACAATCATCGAATGATGACAGTCAACGGTCGGTCAACATCGGTCAACGACCGATAACTAGTAAAGAGAGAAAGTAGTTGGGGGTTTTTGTTATAAATAACCATTTTTTATTTTATACATTTGCTTATAACTGATAACAAACATTTGCCTTATAAATAACCAATTAGAGTATACCCTTCTCCCTTAATTCATGTCGCTATTTTAAAACGCTATTTTTTTTGGTCGGGGTATTTTAAAACGTTAATTAACACAAGTAAAACAAATAAATTGTGCTCAAAAAAAATAAAAAAAAATAAATCAAATTAGGAGAAAAAACACATAACGTTACCGTTATACGACCTTGAACTTGTATGGAAAGGGACTGCTGTAGAATGGAAAATTGCACAGTCAGCCGCCACAATAGTACAGTACAAAACAGCTCTACTAGTACAGCTGTACAAGTATTCGGAGTCATTCGACCCGCCGCACACCACTCAAATCGGTCAATTTTTGGTCTCCACACGTGATGCCCTTCGTGGTTTTAGACCCGTCTCTGAAGATTCCACGCCCGCCTTTTGTCACACGGGTCACAGGGTGCATAAAATCCGACCCGGATCCGCTCCCACTCGGGTCACCCGATCCGGATCACACACTTGCATTTCATCTTTCAGTTAGTTGCCAGCATTTTGCCATTTTCTGTCCACACCCCCAATCTCCTTTCTCTCTTTCACACACACATTGCCAAACAAAAACCCTAACCTCCCGATTCTCGCCGGCCGACATCGCTCTCCGTTGACCTCACAGAGCGATCGGCGGTTCCACCTCTCTCTCAATTCGTCGACTCCACAGTAATGGCCACCTCCTTGCATTTCCATGGCGTCGTCGCTCCCAAACAATCGTCCTTCCTCCCGAATTCCTCTTTCACTAGGAGCCTCAATCCTGGAGCTTCGGTCGCATCCGGAAATGCGAACCAGAGTAGGAGGTCGTTCGCCGTTCGCTGTCGTGTCCAATCCGCTAATTCGGCGGTGGTGGACACCGATCAGCGCCTGGATTACGTTGGCGGAGTTGAGGGAGACAAGAAGCTGTCCATTGTCATGAAATTTGGTGGATCCTCTCTCGCTTCTGCTGCTAGAATGAGAGAAGTGGCGGATCTCATTCTCAGCTTTCCTGAGGAGTGCCCTGTCATTGTCCTCTCTGCTATGGGGAAAACCACCAACAACCTTTTAAATGTATTTGAATAAGCTTCCTCATTTTCATCATCTTCTTGTTCTATTTGAATGAGTTTCGATTTGATCGGAGAATTTTGTTATAGGCTGGGGAGAAAGCTGTGACCTGTGGGGTTTCGAAAGCATGTGATCTCTTTGAATTAGGCCTTATTAAAGACCTTCATCTAAGGTATGCATATTTACCATTCCACTTGTTATTATGTGTAAATGCTTTGATTGATTTGGCTGGGTCTTAATTCAGGACCGTGGAAGAACTTGGAGTTGATCCTTGTGTTATTTCTTGTAAGAATGTCGTGCTCACTTCTAAATTCGAATTCTGCTGTTTCTGTACTTTTGTTATGTTTGTGTTCCTGTTGAGGGAGATTGCATCATTTTGGCTTGCTGTAAGTGAATATGATACTGATAAATTGTGTTTGCATTGATATCTGTTGTTATAGCCTATCTGGAGGAACTTGAACAGCTTTTGAAGGGAATTGCCATGATGAAAGAGCTGACTCCCCGTACAAAAGACTATTTAGTATCCTTTGGTGAATGCATGTCTACACGGATCTTTGCAGCTTTCATGAATAAAATCGGGTGCAAGGCACGCCAAGTGAGTTTTTTTTTCCCTTCTTCCCATGAAATGCTAATGAGTGCCTTAAAGATTACATTAGTTTACACACAAAGTCAAAGAAGTGTCACTTATTTAGATTTAATTTGAATAAGGGAAGCGAATATTTTGGTGGGATATATACTGAGTGTGCTTTGGTTGGTGCTTTGCAGTATGATGCATTTGAAATGGGCATCATCACTACGGATGACTTCACAAATGCAGACATCTTGGATGCAACTTACCCAGCTGTTGCAAAGAGATTACATGATGATTGGATATCAGATCCTGCTATCCCCATTGTTACAGGCTTCCTTGGAAAGGTTTGCTTTTATATCAATTTTAATCTTCTTTTTCTTTACTAAACAGGTCTTGTTTCCTAGGATTTGTGATTGCTTTCGTAAATAAATTATGCAACATTGTCTTTTCTTTTATAACAGGCTTGTAAATCTGGTGCTGTAACTACATTGGGCAGGGGTGGAAGTGATCTAACAGCAACTACCATTGGTAAATCCCTGGGTCTACGGGAAATTCAGGTTAGTATATAGGCTTTTATCCCCTTTTTAAATGGGATAACAGGGCAAATTGCTTTAGGGCCTAGAGAAGACAATTGGCTAGTTTAATGGGGTGATTTTGCTCTGGAGCTGTAGGAATTAGCATTTGTTACCCTTCATATTTACTGTCTATGCTTGAATCCTTAAATATTCTCTCCAATGTGCTGCTTGATTCTTTTGTGGTTGCAATAGAGGTAGATGTTGGATTTTGGATCCTCCTGGGATTATATGTGCATGGCTTTTTTTCTTCAATTTTCCTAGACTGATCTCGTGTAACAACCTGAATTCTTATAACTTCTTCTTTAGAATTTGGCAAAAGAGGATTTGTAAGCAATATAGCTTAATCTCTTATACTTTTCATTTTGTTTAATTTACGTCAGGTTTGGAAAGATGTTGACGGTGTTCTGACCTGTGACCCTACCATTTATGACCGCGCCCATCCTGTACCTTATTTGTCATTCGATGAGGCAGCTGAGCTAGCCTACTTTGGTGCTCAGGTTTGTGTTAGAACTTCTCAAAAGCTTGATAAGTTGATGTGTTTCTGAATTGAGCATTCCATTTTTGACCATTTTAGTAATAAATTAAACAGATTCAATGCAGTTATGTTCTTTCTTACTCTTTCTTTTTTCCTATATCTAGTATAAACTTTCCTGCAAAACTACCAGAGCTGCTAAAAGTGTTATGCTGATTAAATTCTCTTTAAAATTCACCGAAAAACAAGACACTTGTTATTTATTGGACAAGGTCTATTCTCAAATTGAATATTTTCTTCTTTGTATGCATGTGCTCTATAGGTCTTGCATCCACAATCTATGAGGCCTGCTCGAGAGGGTGACATTCCAGTTAGAGTAAAAAATTCTTACAACCCAAAAGCACCAGGAACTCTTATTACCAGGTCAAGAGATATGAATGAGGTCCGTGTACATTTCTTATTCCATAGTAGTTGATTGTTGTGTTTGAGACTGCTCTCATTCTCCTCAAAATTTTATGTTCCACAGGTTGTTCTTACCAGCATAGTTCTGAAGCGGAATGTCACCATGTTGGATATAGTTAGCACTCGTATGCTTGGTAACTATGGGTTTCTTGCCAGGGTAAGTCAATTTGCTCTCATTGGCTTTTCTTCTTAATTCTGAATGTGTTTTCTTGTTTATGTAATTCTTTCATATTTGCTCATTTTCTCATCTGGCTATTGGCAGGTTTTTTCAATTTTTGAAGATCTGGGAATCTCTGTAGATGTTGTAGCCACCAGTGAAGTCAGTATATCTCTCACACTAGATCCATCTAAACTTTGGAGCAGAGAACTGATAAAACAGGCAAGGCAAAGATCTACGTTTTTACCTTACTGCTTTTTTTATGCATGCTTTGTCATCACCATATGCATTTTGTCTGATGTCTTCTATCTAGAAACTTGTGAGTTCTTAGAACTGGGGTTTTGGAGGGGAGGGGTGACCAGTACTGTTTTTTTGTAAGTATAACTACACCTCACAAAACCACATGTTAAACAAAAAAAAAAGAAGTAGAAATCCATTAAAAATTGACTTTGGCCATAAAAATTGGAGAAGACAAAACTGTCCATCTGTAGTTTTTAATATAACTAATGATGTTCTGAAGCTCAATGTCAGTTTTCTATAAGGGCATTGCATATTATGTCCACTTACTGTGTAAATAGTGAGTTTGTGGTACTTTTTGTCTAAACAATATGAAATTATGCCTTGTATTGAATGATGATAGTGCATGGCCTAAGCAATGAGTGGTTCTTACTAATTTTGAATGATGATAGTGCATGGCCTAAACAATGAGTATTTCTTACTAATTCTGTCTTCAGTTACCACAGGAGCTAGACCATGTGGTCAATAAGCTAGAAAAGATTGCAGTTGTCAACCTTCTGCAGAAGAGATCAATCATCTCTCTTATTGGAAATGTCCAGTATTCATCTCTGATCCTCGAGAAGGTCGGTTTTTCCTGTCTCTCACATTGCTGTCAGTCATCACAGAATGGCTCTTACTGTCATCATTTGTTCATTAAAATGGTCTATTATAATATTTCCTACTGCTGGATTGGTGCAGGTTTTCCAGGTTCTTCGAGCCAACAATGTCAATGTCCAAATGATCTCACAAGGAGCATCAAAGGTGAATATATCACTGATAGTGAACGACGATGAAGCAGAAAAATGTGTGAAGGCTCTACACTACACCTTCTTTGAGAGCAATGATCCTTCTGAATTACAGTGGGTAGCTTCTGAAACCGGGTCTAGAAATGGGGCTCCTAATTGAGGTCAACCGGGTTTGTCTTAGACACCAGGCGATGAGTATGTCATTGTGTACGAGTACGAGAGAACATAAACTACCCAAAGCTAGGTAGCATTCGGATCCTGAAACGGAAGGGAATGATTTTTGGTTTTGATATTGTGAGCTATAGGATAGTGATTGTACTAGTATAATGGTAATGTCGGACTGAAGCAAGTTATTGATTCTTAGTGGGAGGTTTGGTCATCTCCTTTTTTTCTTTCTTGTGTCAAGAGAAGCTTAGTGCTTAAAGGGAGAAGAAGGGGATTAGCGTACTCTCCTTTAACTTTGTAAGATCGAAAGTTGGGATTATCGTTGTTGTAGGGTATTACTGTGGAATGGAATGCGGATTTAATCAGATGTTACAGATAGGCCATCAATCAGTCTTGTTAAACTTGATCGTATAGTTCCACAATCTATTAAGCATTTTCTATGGTATGATTGATCTATAGTCCCTCAACTTTAGAGAAGGTTAGCAATGTAAGTTTGGATCCTATAGTTCTCTACACCTTAGATCATCATAAAAGGAGTTCTTTTCAACTGGTAAGATGAGTCATTGAACAAGGGGTAGATGGGTCAGGTTCGGGGTTTCTGTATGTCGGGATTTCGGGTCACAAATTTATCAGGTAAAAGGTGGGATCATTGCGGGCTTGTTACAAGTTCGGATAAACTCAATGGTTATACAGCCTGGTTTTTTATTTGTTACTTTTTGGTTAGTATTTTTTTTTTTCATTTTTCGCATTACTTTTATAGTTATACTCTAGTTATTATTCAACTTGAATCTAAATACAAGGATTTGAATTTTGGACATAAAAGTTACCCTCAAATTTTATACTAATAAATACAAATAAATCTCCTCAAAAAATAAATACAAATAAATAATCATAAAATGGTATCTCATTAATTTAGCAACATATTTTTAACCTGTCATGTGCTACACAAGGGGGGGTGATTAAACACACACACAACAAAGACAAGTCCTGATTACACATTAATAGTGCCTAGTAACTTAAGAATTTTAGTAAGACAGTGTAAAGCTCGTTTCACATCTACCTCTATTACCCTAATGAAAATTGAAAAAACAAAGTACGAAAAATAACTTGAGCATAAGGAATGTTGATACACTTCGGGAAACCCTACTCTGCGAAGCCTCAATTGAGAGACTCAACCAAGTTTTACTGAGCAAAAAGAGCAAGCACAAACAAGAACACATATACACAACCAGAGACGACAAGAGAAAGGCTCAAGGACAGAGATAAAGGAGAAGCATGAAAAAGGCTCTATATTTGAGCTCACACTGAACTCATGACTCTCTTTCTCACCCTTTCTCCTAAACTCGTTGGCAACTTAAGCTTAGATTCCACTAAGCGACCGAGAGTCACTAGAGGAAGCTTCGAGAGCGTTCAAACACTAACGAGATTGCAGTGGCGTAGAAATGAGCAAAAGTAAGAGCTAGGGTTTCAACTCAACGCTTTTATATAAGACCCTCACATCCCAAATGACGTCATTCCTCTTAAAGAACGTCAATGGAGGGAAATGGATCAATCTCGGTATTTTGGGCCGCTTGTCTTCAACTATAAATAAAAGCCCAAGAAAACATAACATCATGTAGAGCCCACAATCTATCTCAAGTCCTCAACAACACACACGAGCCCAATTCAATCCACACCTAAGCCATATGCCAGAGCCCGACACCAAGTGAGGCTCATGTGAGCTCGTGTGTGATGGAGCGATCAAAAGACTCATCCTGCCCTCGAGCCACTTGGCTCCTACTTGTCCTCTAGTGCATGCAAGTGGTACATGTTGAATTTTGGGAATATAAGCATGGATATAATGTATTTAAATTAATTCGTTTTGATTGAAGGATAGTCAAGGCATACGTAAGACCCCGTGGGGTAATCCCTGGGTGTAGGCTCTAAAGGAGTAATCACATCAGTTTCTTAAATTAAACCTGACCGAGATATAGGCAATGAGTCGAGCATAAGACACTTCCCTTCAATGTTATTTACTCCTATTCAATGCCAAAGGTTATTTCTGCAAATAAGTTATGAGATAAAATGTTCCAAAGAATAGGGTTGAGCAAAACCCGGTCCAAATTGGATTTTTGGATCGGATCGGACCGAGGTACTTCCGGTCCGGTCCTTGGTTATTTTTAATCCAGTCCCTAGTCTGGTCCGGACCGACATTTTAAAAAACATAATAAAATTATACAGTTATATAAAAATTAGTAATAATTTTTATGTTATAATGGTTATTTTTAATATTTAAGTTTTACTTAAATATTATGTTATTGATAATATTATAGTTTTTTTAAATTATATAAAATCTCTCTATCTAAATTATAATTTTTTCATTAAAAAATTACTTTTTATTTCAAATAATATTATTTTTTCAAAAAAATAAAAAATCTTGTCCAGTTTTAAACCGGTGCTCAACCTTACCAAAAAACCTGAAGTAAGGGTTGGCAAACCCAAACCTTGATGTAAACACATACCTAGTTCGTCTTTGATTTTTGTAGTCGAGAATCCCGTGGAGAAAGTCATCGTTCATTCCATCATTGACTCGATCGTCCACTGCCTTGCAATCCTTTCAGAAATTTCTCGGGTTTTATTAGGCACAACCTAACCTCCATATCCCCTTTGGCCGAACACACACACACAAGGGCGTGTGATTTTCTGACCAGTCTTGAGACTTCTTGAGAGATCTTCCTCACATAATGTGTGGATACTAGAGAATTTTGTGCCAATTCTAAGGGAAAACTCCTTTTAAACACTAGGCCAAAGCCCGGCCTGTTATAGGCCAAAAGAGGGCGGTTACCAAGCGGTTATTAGAGGCTATCTTCTTCTTAATTTTAGGAGGCTTGTTACAAGGGAAAACTCCCCCTTTAATGACAGAATTGATCGGCACATACAATGGAAGATTAAAAAATTTTCCACTAGAGGGGCGGAATTAGTCACTGAAACTCAAGTAATGCAAGCTGATTTATGGTATTTGAATTAATGCAATTATACAAAATAACAACTAAAAATACTAATAAATTACAATACCGTTATTTAATCATAACACGATTTACAACTCTTCAAATGATAATAGCAATAATAATACTAAATTCATTTTGGTGAGTTTTCATTTCCTACAAAATTTAAATGATAATAATGTTTTTCAACTACTAGGACACCATAAATTGTTCCATCACTGGCCTAGTATCAACCATTTTATAATCGTTGAAATTACTTAAAAGGAACTTCACACTTGAAGCATCCTCAACCATGCACTTAAACTCAAGGGAGTCCCAAAGTTCTTTCGCAGATTCAACATTTTGATACACATCAAAGAGAGAATCGGACATACAATCTGAAGTGAGATAAACAAATCTAATGATCCTTTCCAAGGCTTGTGGTAAGGACCGAAACTGTAGAATGATGTATTAATGGATGTATGACTTCGACTTAGTTGAATCTTTCGTGAGATTGTGTAACTGATTCACTCAATTTTGTATAGGTTTACTCTTGTATTTTAGGGCTATATTGAGTGTGTTTAGGTTAGAGTTTGTGCTAATTGTAATATCTAGACCGAAGACAAAAGAATTCAAGATTCAAGAGTTTTAAGGTGTTTTGAGCTGTCTACGCGACACCACTTGCTTGCAAAGGCTATATCTTGAGCTACAGAGGTCGGATTGAGCTGATTCCGGTGCCATTGGAAATCTAACTTCAAGGGCTTCAATTCATATTTTTACACCGAAGTCAGATTCCAAGCCTAAGATAGTCAAAATAGCCTACGAAGTGACGTCAGAGGTTCTGTTCCGATTCCGCGACCGCGGCGGCTGCCGAGACCGACTTGTTTTTCTCTGTCGTAAAAGCGCGGGCGCGGTGATGGCGACGCGACCGCGGTGATGCCGGATCCGAAACGGGCCGAAGATCTATCTTCTTTCTATCTTCTTATCTTTTCTCTTTCCTTTTCTATCTTTTCTCCTTTCCTAATTAGATTAGGGGAGCATGTTCCCTGAGTCTATATAAGGAGGAGCCTCCTTAGGTTTTAGATACCATTTCAATTCCAATTCATAATTCAATTCTTCTCTTTTAAGTTTTTAGTTTAGTTTTGGTCCTTTTGGAGAGCTAGTCTCCTTGGGTTTGTTCAAGGGAGAAGCTCTGATGTATGAACTCGTGAGATTTTGGTAATTGATTTCTATCCTTTGGTTAATATTGATACTCTTGTGCTTCATCCCATGATCTATGTTTGATTTTATGAGCCTGATCAACTTGTTTGATTGACTTAGATCTATTGTTTGATTTAGGATTGGTTGTTGTCTATGCATCTTTCCTAATTCTCGAAACAACTCTATTCTAGGACCGTGGACTAGTTTAGGGAAGAGTATTCAATAGTTTAATTGTGCATGAGACTCGTAGTTTGATTGCATGATTTGATTTCCTAATATCCTTGTTCTCTATGCTAATTCTAGGTTTAAGCGTCCTTGCCTAGGGTTATAGAATTGCTTGGACCGTGGACTTGCGATTGTTAATGATCAGGATAGGAATTGACCATAGGTGTGAATGAAATCAATGGATAAATCTATGATCGAGTGATTATTTCATGAGTGGATCTTTTGAATGAACCTACCTCCTATCTATTTGTTTATTTGTTTGTTATTTGTTTCCTAGGTTAGTTTAGATATCTCTTTGATTTCTCCCCATATCTTTAGTTGATAATTATATTAGTACTAGAAGCCATAGTTCTCTTGGGTTCGACCCCTTACTTACATGCTATACTAGTTTGTTTGGGTTATTTTATCTTTGATTTTGGCACGACGACTTTAGCCGAGTCAGTAACCAACCCGACTTTATCTTCCTTTGGCCTTATATAGGGCGTAGGAATATCTAGGAAGTAGTTTCTAGAAGTTATGGGCAGTTAGCAAGGCGGTTACCAATGGTTACCGTTGATCCTTAACCTCTAACGGCTCTCTCCTAGAGAGACACGTGACCCATCTGAAACCAATCATAAAAGGAAGTTACAAGAGTGGTTATACAATGGTTATATAGGTAGTTAACCCACGTGATCAAAATTCAAACTGCTAAACTATTGATCATGTAGGTACCAATCAACCAGAATTGTTGTTCTTTGATCCACTGATCCCAGAGGGACATCTCAGAGTAACATATCCTTAATATCTCTCATTAGATCCCAAATATACTCACACAAGCGTGTACTCCACACCCCCAAACTTGTGATAAGCTAGATGGAATCTCATAAAGTCGTATGGATAACACTAAAAGGCCATTGATCCCTCAGGAATCATCATTGATTCCTCAGGGATCAATGATTGATGACACTAAAATCACCAACATGATCTACCTCAACAACACACACGAGCTCAATGCAATCCAACCCCAAACCCTAAACCAAAGCCCGACACCAAGTAAGGCTAATGTGAGCTCGATCGTGTGTGATGGAGTGATCAAGGGGCTCATCCTGCCCACAACGCACTTGGATCCTACCTACTCTCTAGTGCATGCAAGTGTTACACAGTTTGAGTTTTACAAGCATAGATTACAACACATAATAAAATTGCTTAATATTAAAGTTCTAATCTTAAGAGATTCAAAAGTGATTATAAAGAAAAAACACCACAGAAGACTTATCATTCTTCTTATCATTCTTCTTGTTTGAATTTTTCTTCTTGTTTACAAGAAGACTTACCAAAACTGATTACAAGCATAGTTCGTTATCATGCTTGTCAGACTTATCATTCTTCTTGTTTGAATTTTTCTTGTTATTTTTACTTTTACCGTTGGCCATTGAAACTTCACTTTTAGCATCCATTTTTTTGTTACTCTTAGACTAAAGCATTTTAAGGACCTCATTCTTCTCAAGGATAGCTTTAATAATCTTAGCTTAAGTCAGTTTTTCATTAATTTCTATATTGATCACCACATCTTTCAAAATGTCAAAATGATGAGGCAAGGAACTAAGCAAAAACACAGCTTGACGATCTCTCGGCGGTTCACTAGAATTTGAGCATGCAAGGCTTTGATACCAATTTGTAAAACTCGTTTCAAATCTACCTCAATTGCTCTAATGAAAATTGAAAAACACGTTGAGCACAAGGATTGTTGACGTAATGTAACACCCCGTCATTTTGACAAGGCGTTACTCGGTAGTAGACCTCACGAGGCGCTACCAAGCTGGTTCGACAACAGAACATTCGGATCTTGCAACGCGGGCACGGCGAGAAAACATTGAAAAAACATCCAACTTGTATTACGAAATAAAACTTTTACAGAACAATTCATGATCCCAACTCAACACAAGGCTAGTAGTTACGAACTTCCCTAAACCCCAAGTACATTAACTAACAACTTACAATATAAATTTATGCAAAGTAATCAACCAATAACATGAACTAAAATACAACCCTTCCCAAAAACCCAAACCATTCTATGACACGCATCGCCGCTTCGCACCACCAATCCGCCAAGTCTCTACATGGATTCCTAGATACCTGCAGTCTGAAAAATAGTACCCCGAGGGGTCAGCTACTATTCTAATCCAAGTCAGAAAACATACAATACTAGCAGAACGTTTCAAAACGAGTTTCTAAGGTCAGCAAACAAGTCCGCAATCACACGCATAACTCTAGTCCAGTCCTAAGTCCAGTTAGTCACACACATTCAAATTCACTAGCAGCATCACAATAATAAATCCTCTCACACAAACATTCACGAATCCACACATTCACACACACACACATACACAATCCTAGGCGGGGTGTTAACGGCCTCCACCCACAGCACCCGCATCTAAGGCATCCTCCAGCCATTCCATTTTCCACACACTTCTAACCCCTGGTCGAGCCCCTACTAGAGCACTCGCCAAAACAATTTTATAAATTTTGAAGGGGCTCTCCTTGCCATACGACCATGCCTCTAGAAGTCCCCTTCTCCTCGAAAATCCGAGAATAAGGCCGTACCGGTAGATGCCAACACACAGAAAACACGTGAAAACTTTTCATACGATAAAATCCTTTTGAAAAGATAGGGCACTTGAACCCTTCTATCTTGTTTACGGGCGATCATACACTCATATATATATATATATATATATACAAATAAAATATTTTAGAAAAAATAATACTTTAGGGACTAGTTCCCCAAAACCAATCCTACCAGCACAGCATGCAATCCAACCAGAATTATAATAGAACCACCTAGCCGAGCAAGTCGCAGAACGACTTACCTGTAAGACGAAGGAATACTGCTATGAATGAGGAATGATAACAGTCTAGAAAATCAATCACTTAGAAAAGATAATTAACACGTTCTTAGAAGACTAAGACAATTATTTTTATATAAGAGAATTTATTAAGAACCCAAAAATCCCGAAACCGAACCCGACCGAACTGATTTTGCCCAAACCGCCACCCATCTCTTAATTAATCGAGACCTCCCCAAAAAGAAGACACAATGGTCAAACTTTGACCCATTCTCACTAGACCCCACACCCTTATTTTCCCCTTCTCCCTTCTAATCACTTTCCAGACTTTGTACTGTATTTCTTTTTAGAGCTTTTTACAAAAAATCACCCGTTAATTACCCCATATTACTAATAACCACCCTTTATTCGCGACTTTATTTTAAACCACCCACTAATTGAAAATCGTTAACAAATAGCCACCCAAAACACTGTTCCGTCAAAAAATCCGTTAAGTCGTGCGCTTTTACCGTTTTGCCCTCAACTGTTCATCTCTTTGACACGTTTGCCCCTCCACTGTTCATCTCCTTCCTCTTCAACCCACAATCAAGATCTGGGTTCCCCACACTCAGCCCTCGCCGAAAAAACAAGCACATTACACCACCAATCAAAACTAAGCACTAATTAGCATATCAAGCGTGAAATCAGGTCTCAAAATATAAAAGACACGAACTTCATTGATAAACGAAGGGAAAAAATTGACCTTGATGAAGCCAATCTCCTTGGCATTGCTACGGAAGCACTGTGGTTTCGTCACTTTTCTCCATTGATTTAATCAGATGCTTCTGCTTGTTTGATTCAGCACCCATGATTTCTTCCAACAAAAGGCCAATAGACTAATAAAATCGGAATGGCTTCTCTCATCAACGAAAATTCGATTTGAGCCAGAGCTAGCCTCGACGGCGGCCGAGCCACGAAACCTTTCCACGAGCCATGGCGAACGAACGATCGATCGGAAAACCTAAACCTAGGGTTTCGGCGAGGGCTTTTTTATCTCGATCCGTCGGCTCCAACAAAAAATCAGCGACGAAAACGATCGACCCCTAACAAATCAGCTTACGGATCTGCTCGGCCGGTTTCAGTGAGCAAAGCTCCGATCGGTGCTCTAACGATCTGTTCTTCCGTCGAGCTCATGTCTCTCCACGATTGTTCACGCTCAGTTGAATCGCTCTACGCCTGTGATTTCTCGTTTGTCGGTGATCAGAGAGACAAAGTCGGTGGAAGCTTCGGATTTTGTGTGGCCGACGGAGATGTTAGCCGGAAACTACATTGACGACCGCCGGAGCTCTGCTGAGATCTGGTGAGCGAGGAACGATGTTCAAGTCGGGAACCCCAGATCTGAGTGTGGGGAGGGCTGAGTGTGGGGAACCCCAGATCTGGATTGTGGGTTGAGGAGGAAGGAGATGAACAGTGGAGGGGCAAATGTGTCAAAGTGATGAACAGTTGAGGGCAAAACGGTAAAAGCGCACGACTTAACAGATTTTTTGACGGAACAATGTTTTGGGTGGCTATTTGTTAACGATTTTCAATTAGTGGGTGGTTTAAAATAAAGTCGTGAATAAAGGGTGGTTATTAGTAATATGGGGTATTTAACGGGTGGTTTTTTTGTAAAAAGCTCTTCTTTTTACGCTTCCATGGCAGATCTATGGCTCCTCTTTCCGCCGACAAGACTCGAAGCAGCCCAGCCCTCGTTCGCTCTCGCTCAACCGCCGCTCGACCCTCTCAACACCAGCCCACGCCGTCGAAGACCACCCAAACCTAGCCCTTGGCTAAGCCCACCGGTTCCCTCGCTCGAGCCCCCGATCCCGATCCCGACGACTACCGATAACCCGCGACCCTAGATGACGACCGCCCCGCCCTCCGGACTCACGACCATTGACGAACCGCCGGCCAACACCCTGCCCCGACCCACCAGAACTCACGCCCGCTTCCGACCACGACTCACCGACACGCCCGACTCCCCGGACCCCTGACGCCGGCCGAACGAAAGTAAGGGCGGATAGAAGAGTCACAAGAAAAACGAAACTTACCGGCTTCTACAATACGATTGGCACAAGAAGGAAGTTGATGAAAATAAAAATAAACAAAAAGGCTGCCTCCTTCCAATATATAAGAGGTTGAACGAAAATTTTGGATAGAATTTTTGGGTAGATTTTCGATCGGTTAGACAAATCCTAAGAAGATTATTTGGTTACTTTTATTATTATTATTCTAGGACAAAGGGGTTATTAAATTTATAGTTGACTTATATTTTAATTTCGGATATTTGACTCGGCTAAAGTCGTCGTGCCAAGATCAAAGATAAATAACCCAAAGTACAAACTAAGTATAGTAAGCAAGTAAGGAGTCGAACCCAAAAGAACTTAAGGCTTCTAGTATTAATATAATTATCAACTAAAGATAAAGGGGGGAAACAAAGAGATATCTAAACTAAACTAAGAAACAAATAACAAACAAATAAACAAATAGATAGGAGGCAGGCTCATTCAAAAGATCCACTCTTTAATAATCACTCGATCATAGATTCATCCATTGATTTCATTCACACCTAAGGTTAATTCCTATCCTGATCATTAACAATCGCAAGTCCACGGTCCAAGCAATTCTATAACCCTAGACAAGGACGCTTAACCTAGAATTAGCATAGAGAACAAGGATATTAGGAAATCAAGTCATGCAATCAAGCTTCGAGTCTCATGCACAATTAAACCATTGAATACTCTTCCCGAAACTAGTCCACGGTCCTAGAATAGAGTTGTTTCGAGAAATAGGAAAGATGCATAGACAACAACCAATCCTAATTCAAACAATAGATCTAAGTCAATCAAACAAGTTGGCCAAACTCATAAAATCAAGCATAGATCATGGGATGAAGCACAAGAGTATCAATATTAAGCAAAGGATAGAAATCAATTACCAAAATCTCATGAGTTCATACATCAGAGCTTCTGCCTTGAAAAAACCAAAGGAGACTAGCTCTCCAAAACTAAACTAAAAACCTAAAAGAGAAGAATTGAATTATATGAAAGAAGATACTAAAAACCTAAGGCTGACTCCTCCTTATATAGCCCAAGGAATAAGCTCCACGAGATAGATAAGGAAAGAGGCAAAAGATAGAAAAGGAAACAAGATAGAAAGATTTCGGCCCGCTTCGGATTCGGCATCACCGCGGTCGCGTCGTCCCCACCGCGCCCGCGCTTTCACAACAGAAAGGAACAATTCGTCTCGGCGGCCACCGCGGCCGCGGTGGACAATCCGCGGTCGCGGAATCTCGACAGAACCTCTGGTGTCACTTCGGAGGCTGTTTTGACCATCTTCGGCTTGGAATCTGACTTCGGTGTAAAAACACGAATTGAAGCCCTTGAAGTTAGCTTTCCAATGGCACCGGAATCAGCTCAATCCGATCTCTGTAGCTCAAGATATAGCCTTTTCAAGAAAGTGGTGTCGGGAAGACAGCTCAAAACGCCTTAAAACTCTTGGATCTTGACTCCTTGTGTCTTCGGCCTAGATATTACAATATTGCTTAAATCTAACCTAAACACTCTCAATAAAGCCCTAAAATACAAGAGTTAACCTATACAAAATAGGCTGAATCAATATTCACTTACCTAAATATCAAGACTCGAAGAACTTGCGGGTCAAGAAAACGGGACCGAATAAAGTCGAATATTACACGTAATTTGGGAAACCCTACTCTACGGAGCCTCAATCGGGAGACTCAACCAAGTTTCACTAAGAAAAAAGAGCAAGCACAAACAAGAACACACACGCATACGCATAGACGGTAAGAGAAAGACTCAAGGACAAAGATAAAGGAGAAGCACAAAGCACAGGGAGTAAATGCTCTATATACGAGTTCACAAAGCGGTTGTGACCCTCTTTCTCACCCTTTTCCTAAACTTTCGGTCACTTAAGATCAGATTCCCCTAAGCCACAAGAGATCACCAAAGGAAGCTTCAAGAGTGTTCAAACCCTAACGAGATCTCAACGACGCAGAAATGATCAAAAGTGAGAGCTAGGGTTTCAGCTCAGTGCTTTTATATGAGACCCTCATATCCCAATCGAGGTCGTTCCTCTTAATGAATGTTAGAGAAGGGAAATGGGTCAATCTCGGTGTTTTGGGCCACTTGGATTCACCATATATAAAAGCCCAAGCAAACATAACATCAGGTAAAGCCCATGATCTACCTCAACAACACACACGAGCTCAATGCAATCAACCCCTAAGCCCTAAACTAAAGCCCGACACCAATTAATGCTAATGTGAGCTCGTGTGTGATGGAGTGATCAAGGGGCTCATCCTGCCCACAATGCACTTGGATCCTACCTACTCTCTAGTGCATGCAAGTGTTACATAGTTTGAGTTTTACAAGCATAGATTACAAAACATAACAGAATTGCTTAATATTAAACTTCCAATCTTAAGAGATTCAAAATTGATTATAAAGAAAAAACACCACAAAAGACTTGTAGAAATAAACTAATAAGAAAATTTAAATCCTAAAGCTCTTGTATGCATGTATTAGGAAACACATATTAGATAGGGCTGAGCACGGAATCGGCAAAACAAAAAATTTAAACCGAACCTATCAATGTGAACCGAAATCAAGGATACTCGGTTCGGTTATCGGTTCAAATAATTTAAAATTTTCGGTTTCGTTTTAATTCGGGTCGGTTGAACCAAATTAAAATAATGTAAGCTTCGCTTGTGCGGGAATTAAGGTTGATGGGTTTTGGTTCTATTATTCTGACTTTCAAACTTTAAGACTTGAATCTCTGACTCCCTCAGTCCCGAGTATCCCATCCAGACGTTGCCCTCCTCTCTGAATCGCCACCTTTGAAGTCACTCTCTACCTATCTTGGAACTTGCTATCTCGCCATTGAAGTCGGCAAGTCGCTTCTCGGGACTCGATGTCCTCGATCTCGAATGACCCTGAAGTCCTCGAATGGCCCTTGCTGAAGTCAAAGTCGGCAAGTCCAAAGTCGTTGAAGTCCTTAATGAGATTTAGGGCCTGTTTGGTATCCAACGTCGGAAACGGAAATGAAATGGAATGGAATGGAAATGAACCTAGTCTAATTATGGATCACTATACATTAATTGAAAAAAATATTTTAATTTTAAACTTTGAAATTTGTGTGCCTAGAGAAGGAATGAAGAGAATGATTGAGGTGTTTTGTTACCCCACCCTTAGATTAGGGAATGATTGAGGTGCCACAAGGGTACCGCAAGCCCCCTTACGGTAGTTTTTGAATGAAAATTGAGGTGACTCATCATGTATCATGATACTAATGTGGACTAGGTTCGTTTCCATTCCATTCCATTCCGTTTCCGTTTCCGCCGTTGGATACCAAACGGGCCCTTAGTCAGTAACCTTGACCCTTGTGTACATTCTACGTTAATATGGCAATCAGACCTCCAAGCTTTAATTCTTCTTTCTCATAGCTTTTGGGTAGATAGTCGGCACTCGTTCGGCCCTGAAGTCTGCGGCGTCCTCGCCGTTGATGTTTCCTTCTCTATAGTCCTCGGTTTCCACCATCGGTTTGTTTTTGCTGTAGAGTCTAGGGTGAAATCAGTGAATAGGTCAGTTCACTTATTACTAGTGAATAA
This sequence comes from Polygonum maritimum, assembly GCA_963924305.1. Lineage (NCBI taxonomy): Eukaryota > Viridiplantae > Streptophyta > Magnoliopsida > Caryophyllales > Polygonaceae > Polygonum > Polygonum maritimum. The sequence continues at coordinate 6,785,133 of OZ002736.1, forward strand.
GATCGATTGATTCTTGTTTTGGTGTTCCAAATTCCAATCTTCTCAGCTTCGTGTGTATAAGGTGATGATTAAGCTATGTCTATGTTTGATTCTTGTTTTGGTCTTCTGGTATTTATGCTTTCTATATGTAAATTGATTCTTGTTTTTGATTATATGTGTACTGCTCTGATTTAAATGAGTAAAGTGATGTCTTTGTTTTATATTATCTTGTTTTACTTATTCTTGTATGTATTATCTTCAACTCGCTAGTTTTCTTCTTGTAACTTCAATACTTCCTGTATATAAAGTGATGTTTGTAATCCATCTTTTTAGTTCTTCAGTGCTTCATGTATTTTCTTACTCTTCTTCCTCAGTTCAGGAACTTTAGTTAGTTCAGTTGCAAGATAGACTGTTCACTGCTCAGTACTCACTACTCAACAGACAACAAAGATGAATCAATATTCATTAAAAACAAGTATTAAAGTATATGGTTGTTTTCATATAGTTTAATCATATATTTGCATTTTTTATAACTGATAACGTTTGTATCATGAACCGTTTGTTATTTTGGTATGTACTTACGTAGATGGCGAGCTCCCAATCCAACGGAAAATATATAGCTACTCCAACTTCATCCACAAACGACACTCAATGGACTCACAATACCTTCTACATCCACATGCATTAGAAAAGTCACCCGAAAGAAATATGGTTGAGCAAGAGCAATGTGTTGAACTTAGAGTCCGTTTGGCTGCAGAATTTTTAAGTGCTTATAAGCACTTTTTTGCTTATAAGCACAAAATAAGCAAATGAAACTTGCCAAACAGATTTTTTTTTCAAAAGTGTTTATAAGCAATTTTTTACTTATAAGCAACCAAAAAAAAAAGCATGGGAGAGGTGCTTATCCAAATAAGCACAAATTATAAGCAAATGCTTATTTGCTCATTTCCTTCCTCTACCCTTTCCTTCTTCGTACACACCACCTTCTCCAAAATCCCCCCATGGATTCCGATGACCTTCACTGCCGCCATCGTCTCCGCTCTGTCAGATCCTCCTCTGAAACCACCAGGACCACCACCTCCTCCTCCCTCGCCGCCGTCAAAACCCCCGATCTAGGCCGTCAAAACCTCCCTCGCCTCGACCTCCGCCCTCGTTGCCGACCCCCGCCGCCGATCCCCATTCTAGCATAGGCCCAGATCTCTCTAAAATCCACCTTCTCCTTTGATTCCGACTACAGATCCACTGCCGAGGAATTGAGAGTCGCTCGAGGTTGTCGCCGGTGGGGAAGAAGGCGAGAAACGTGGACGCTAACAGCCGCATCCTTACCGGACTTGACGGACCCGACATCTCCGTTCACGGCCGGCGCCCTAGAGAAGAAGGGCTGCGCGAGGGAGAACACCAGCGATCTGGCGCCTAACCTCGTCGGGCAGCGATCTGGCCCCGACGTGCTCCTCCGCGTACGGCTCCTCCCCAGCTGCCTTGGTTCAGGGGGCCGCTCCATCACCTCCCCTCGCCACCAGAATCTGCGCCATCGGATGAGGAAGAAGAGAGGGACCAGGTATGGGAGGTTTTGTCGGTGGAGGCGGTGCCGAGGAGCTTGCCGTCGTCGGAGAATTTGACGAAGGAAAGTAGAAAGATTGTGGCCGGAAATTGTTTCACGTGCCAGAGAAACCAAGACAACCAAAGAGCTTGTTTTTATTTTTTTAATCTTTTTTATTTTTAAGGGTAAAATGGTCAAATTGTGTTTTATACATACAAAATCAGCAAACCGTCTTACCAAACACCCCATTGTTTATCTAAAAAATAAGTTCTCAATTTCAACAACAATTATCAGCAATTTATATCAGCATCAGCAATCGATCAGCATCAGCATAAGCACTAAGTTGCCAAACGGACTCTTAGTCTGGAGAAGGAGACAGAGGCCCTGAATGCTTCTCTAGGAGATCAAGAAGATGGTGATGATGTTCCTGAAAAGAGAGTTTATGTCAAATTAACGAGAAAAGGGCAGAGTTCTAGAATCATTAAAAGGCATACGAGACCATAGCCAAGAAGATCAGGGTCGAGTGCATCTATTGTAAGACAACTTATATTGCAGAAGCAAAGGGCAATGGTACTAAGGCAAACATTGGAGAGTTGTTCATAGAATCCGGCAAATCAAAGTAAAGGTACGCAATCTAAACTTGTTATAGAAAAGGATGGTCAAAATGAACATTAGAAAATGAAGAATTGGGTGCTTGATTTGGCTGAAGTTAGAAGGAGCTTGGTTAGATTGATAGTTGGAGAAGAGTTGCCATTTAGGTTTGTTGAGAATCCTTTTCTTAAAGACTTTGTTGCATCAATGAGCCCTACATTAAAGATACCTTCAAGATGGACAATTGCATGTGATTGTTACAAATTGTTTGTAGATGAACAAGTGAAGTTAAAAGCTTAATTGCAACAAAATTGTCAACGGGTTAGTGTGACTACTGATACATGTACTTCATTGCAAAGAGTGAATATATATGAGTTTGACCATTCACTTCATTAATAGTGAGTGGAATTTACAAAGAAGAATTCTGAATTTTTGTCCAACTAATGGTCAAAAGGGAGACGATATAGCTAGAGATGTTGAGCATTGTATGAGAAGTTAGGGTTTGTGTGAGAAGATTTATACCATGACCGTAGATAATGCTATTACTAATGACTCTTCTTGCAAAGATTTGAAAGAAATTGTGTGTGCAATTAGTAAGAGTATTTGTGGAGCCAAGTATTTACATATGCGGTGTACAACCCATGTTTTTTAACTGATTGTTTGAATGTGCATATCAGTTGTATTGATTATGCATGTTTAGGTTGTTGTGAAGTTTATAAGAAGTTCTATTGCTAGGCAAAATATGAGTATGGAGTTCACTTCCTCATTAATTCTTGATGTGCTGACAAGATGGATTTAAAATTACAAGGTGTTAGAGGTTGCCTTGATATATAATCAAGTGTTTAATCGGTTAGAGACTCCAAGAGATTCAGAAGGGGTTTAAATAGTTTTCAACTCTAGTTTTTTTAGTGGCAATTAGTTGTCAGTTCTATTTTTTTGTTGCAAATAGTTTTCAACTGTTTTGTTTTTGTGGCAAACAGTTCTCAATTTTGTTGGAATTACTTAGTTAGATGATATGTTTTTGGTTGCTAATATGATATCATATTAGCAAACAGAAACAAATATCAATATTTCTTTTTTTTTTAATTTAATAGACAACTGAAGCTCTAGTTTGCACTCTAGATTGGATTCGTGCTTTTGGCAGAACTCATGAACATGTATATGATGATGTAGTAGAACTTTTCTATGAACCGAATAAAGTGGTTGAAGGTGAACTTCCATTCGCGCCTTTATTCCTATTTTAAACTATTTTATTTCAAATTTAAGATAATTTAAAAAATAATGTTACGATGTTTATTCTATAGATGTACAAAATTCTATATCTACAACAACAATTTCATGAACTTGGAGGCTTGAAAGGTTGGAAGTTGGAAGTTGTAACTAGAGCACTCTTCTACAAATTTGCACTTTTGCTAGCTATTTCTGCATTTGTGGTTCTGTTGTTGAACTTTATTCTCCTATTTTGTTTATTGTTGAGCTAAACAACTTTTGTTAGGTTGTATTTTGTAGACATCAGACGTGTTGGTATTGCTGATTTTTTTATTATGCTAATTTGATGATGGCTGAGCAATTGAACTTTACAGCTTCATGAGCTAAAATTACTTTCTATAGACATCAGAAACGTGTTGGAAGTTGCTGTCTTACTGAATAGATTTTAGGTGTATACTTATGCAATTTTTCTGGTGCTTGGTGGTAGTGGATTGCTGGTGTTTGGTGGTAGTGGATTGCTTGAATCTAGTAGTTATTTTGATTGTTTTATTTGTGTAATTGGTTGGGAGGAGAGCCAAGAGATATTGTTGATGCATGTAGGAAGAAGAACTAGTTAGTGTCTGTCGGAAGAAGAGCTAGTCAGTGAAAACAATGGAATGGTTGTTGAGTGATTAAAGTGATTATGTTAATATTTTATGTATTAAGCAATGTTTAATTGTACATTAGTGTAATTATTAAGTCTAGATTTTTGTTTTTAATTTTTTTTTGCTTAATCAATTTAATGTTTATTTTATACTTTTGAGATTTTTTCAGTTCAATATGCTCTTAATACATAATAATCGTTTGAATGTGCTACTAATCAGTTAAATTGGCTTTGCATTTTTTCGGCTTTTTCGGTTATTGCAGGTTTTTTTCGGTTCAATTGGTTCAGTTAAACAAGATGGGAAAAGCATGTGGTTTTTTTTCCCAGGTTTTATCATAAAACAAACCGATTTTAATCAGAATCGAACCGAACCAATGTGTTTCGGTTCAACAAATTTCCAAAATCGATTTTCAGTTCGGTTTTGAACCGATGCTCAACCTAATATCAGAATAGAAAAACCAAGGATCCATATATTTATAAAGCATAGTATTCCCCAATTTTATACATATTTAACTTTGATAAACTGATAAAGCCATAAACATTTGTGTAACTTAGAGAAACTTAATTAAGCCAAGTAAATCAATTCAAAGCTTAAGATATAGTTCAACAAATCAAAAAGCATTCAAACCTTGATAAGTATACATTTTTCCAAGAGATACTAACTAACTTAAAGCATATATAATCAATTGGTTAGTTAATTCCATGTTCAAGATCAATTGGTTAGTTAATTCCATGTTCAAGATCAATTCTATAGGTTGACTTTCTTCTTACAAAAATCGTTTTTCAATCAATGGATTAAAGAAGAGTCCATTTATTGACAAGAATAAGGTATAGGATTGCAAAACCGTGATGGTTGGAAGCTGCGTATATAAGTGGCATGTCCGAACCCTAATGTTGAGTTTGGAAGCGGACAAAGGGATCGAGTTGTGAAGTTTTCAAACTGGTTTTTTTATTTTTGATTTGGAACCCAAACTCTAACTTTTTTTTATTGGGGTAATAGTGGGCTATCCTTTTCTGCCTTGAGTGGAATTTTTTTCACCATTCTCGCGTATTAGTTTGAGCCAATGGGTCATTCCTACTTGATCTATTTTGACCCAGAAATTTCTTGAGACATCGGGTTCGGTTAAAATTGGTTTTTCGCTTTATACTTTCATGTTACGACCCCAAAAAAATAGGATGGTTCATATCAATTTTTTGATTCGAGTCATATTTTGCCGAGTCTAGGTAGACCTCATAAAAAGCAAGGACTATGGTGAGACATTACATTCTTGATTCCAATGCTCTCTACTAGGTGACAAAAAAAGCTCATTGCGTGTTGCAGGTCTAGCAAAATTTGTGCCATCTCGAGAATGGATTTCCAATTTTCTCGCCTTTTTATGCCCTAATCTAATAATTTAATAAAACTCCCTTCCTTTGTTGGGGAAAATTCGAAGGATAATTGTCATAGAAAATCGAATAGAAAGAGACCAAGAAAAGGACAACAGATTTGTTCACCCAGTTCATCACAAGGACCATGTCTGGGGGCACTACCAAACTAGGGATTCTCCACTAGATTAAAGGACTCAAGGATTACAAGGACATAAACCTTCAGATATACCTGATCAAGATCTTCATAAACCTAACTTCTCAATCTCGCTTTCAGGTTTTTCTCTCAATGCTTTTTGTAACACACAATTACAATAATTGAGTTGAGTATAAATAGAAAAACTAAAGCCATAAGATATAATTTTCCTAAGTAACCAATATATCCCGAAACAGATAGAATCTTCTCGTCAAATCTCGGAATACGGGCCAAAATTCGGGCACAAGGCCCATAGTGCAGACGCGCTTCGGGTGCCCTAGCCCGCGTCGTGCCTCCAGGACACCAGTGCCCAAAGCGCGGCCTGGTGTCCCAAGACGCGGGCGCGTCTCGCGTCCCTTCCCACGTCTCCGGCTTCTCCTCGCAAACTCGGTCTGGCCTTCTGGCACACTTCGGGCTACTCCTGCCCGTGCTTCTAGGTCTGTGCTTATGCTGTGATGTCGCGGGCTCCTTCGGCCAAGATGTGGCCGAGCCCACGAGCCACCCCGAGCTTTGCTTTCTCTTCTGCCTTCTTTTCGACTTCTCTTCCTCATCTTCGATCCTTAGCTCGTTCCATCTTCTGTTGCTCAATTGAATCAGGCTTCATACTCAACATCTTTTACATTCTTTTAATTATTTTTTTTTACAAATCTAATAACTTACTTTTTAATTATTTGTAAATACTTTATACTGAGAAAATTCACAACAATTTCCGTAAGTCTTACTAACATCTCCGGATATGGTGCCCCACACGCACTACCAATAATCGGGCCTATTGTAACGTCGTATAACTATTACATTAAGGCAAAAATCTGTTACAATAGGTCTATGGTAACACTTTTTTGTAAATTTTACACCGTTACATCCGCTGCCGTTACCATAGATCTAGTGTAACAGATGTTTTATCTATGGTAATGGTTTTATATTCCCGTAAATCAACCGTTACTGTAGGTTAAACATCCATTACAATTAATAAAACCATTACGTTTGCCCATACAACCATTACCTTCTTCACTAGATATCACAAGCGTAACTTTAAACTATATAAGTGTTACCTTTGTACATATATCACGTTAAAATTGAAATATATTTTATTGATTAATTGTATTATTAATGAGAACCTATAAGAAATATGTTCAACAAGATTTAAACAAAAGAAGCTTACATATTAATATTTTAAAACGTATATACAAAAGTTTACTTAGCTTAACTAGCTTGCATCCTAGTGCAAGTTAAGATAGCTAAATATCATATCCATAAGTCTTCATACAAAGCTAGCTAACATGTCATTCAATTCATAGTACACGTAGAGATGCTACCAATAATCAACAATAGCATCATCACCAAATGATGAGCCACCAAAAAGTTCAACCATCATCCCCAAATCAGACTTCTGCATCATCCTCTTGTGCATTACCCTGTCATAAGCCATATTATTCAAGCTCATTGAGTTAATCATTGAATTCAACACCATCGATCAAGTAAGCAACATTGGTCAGGATATATTGAGTTCCAAATTATCCATTCATCATCATCATCAACATCAGCTAAGCAACAAAATTCAGGATCGATCATTATGTTCAAATCATGCAATTCATGCAGCATCATCAATACAGCATCATCAATTAAGCAACACTGAGTTCCAAAACGATCATCCATTCAGCATCAGCAATTTATTGAGCTCCAAATCATCAAATCAGCAGTAAATTATAAGCAATTCAATATCATCAAGAAGAGAATATCAAGTCAGCCAGAGACTCAGCATCATCAATTCAGCCAAAACAAGATGTAAGAAAATATCAAAATCACCCTTTTTAATAATAACATTTTCCTTTATTTCTCAAGAGTTAAACAATAAGTCAACAGTTACTGAAAAAAACCTTGATAAACTCTACTACTTTCTCCTTCCTCTCTCAGATTCCCACTGGTTAGATAAAATTGAGGACTAATTCACACTGTTTATTAAAATAGTGCACATTTGTGTACTAAGCTGAGATAGGAAGAAATTTAAATTGCACACATTTGTTAAAATAGTGCACATTTGTGACTTATTCTTCACTATATACTAAGCTGAGATAGGAAGAAATTTAAATTGCACACATTTGTTAAAATAGGACTGATTCACACTAAATTGAGAAACCAAATTCAACTCTTTAGATTTTCCAATTTATTGCTTCACTAAGCACTAAGATATATATTTAGATTTAGATATCGGGGCTGAATGAAACAAATCCTTTTCCAGTCACTCGGCTTCCCTATTCATATGCATTTTATATGCCAGGAGATCAGAAGAGGAATTGAAGAAAGAAGAAAGTACCTGGTCGTATGATATCAAAATCCTCAGATCTTATAATCCCAACTTGTCCATGGCCGGTGTTCGAAGAATGGAAACATGCAAATCATGTACATCAAAGAAAAAAGGTTAATTGTCAAACCACTGCCAACTATATATTTTGTGGAGCGTAAACATGGACAATATATATACATATATACACTACCAAGCATTTTGACCAAAAAAAAGTATACATATATACTACCAAGTATTTCTTAATTTCTTGTATTTTTCATGTGTTTTTAATTAAAGGGATAATATTTTCACACCCAAAATAAATCAATCCTTTTGCCAAATTAATATATAGGATTATAAAATGAAATCCATATAATTCAACGGATCTTCCAGGAAGCAACACAAATTGACAGCTTTTCTACAATGTTCTAATTTTCAGATTCTCTGTCAGCATTTATCACCACTTTTTTTCTTCAGGAAAAAGATTATTAGGATATGAATAATATTATCCAGGTTCATGAACACAAGGTTCATGTACACAGAGAAAGCCATGAAAATTGATTGATATCTTATATGGCAATATATGAACTATAGACTTCCCTTACATATCTTTAATGGTTTTTTGCTTCGTGTGATTGATATCAAAATCAGGCAAAAGCTAATCAAACAGACATTGATAGAACAATTGAGATACCAAGGAAAAACTATAGAGTGATCAGAATAATAAAATAGTTTTTAAAAAATAACAAAAAAAACTTTTCAGCTGGAGCACACTCACTCACCTTTGGAAGATGTATGCACTACAATGATGACCAACTTGATGTTCCTAGCAAGAATTATAGGTCTGCACATGTACAGATATACATCAGCAAACGATCACGGAATAAACTCTCATCAACAGATTTTATCAATGCCAGGGTTTAATCATCAAAGATGTCCTTTTATGAAGTTTCAACTAAGACAGGCGTCTCGATCATAATGAAAGAACTACTCATCTCTTCTAGCTACTCCAAGATTTTTCTTTTGAATCATGAAAGTACAACCAGGTTGAATTAGGCTACAAACAAACGGGTAAGATTTGTAGACCATCATGCCTAGGATAGAGAACTCTCTCATTCAATCCATCTGCTCCTATTCACAATAGCCTTTGACAGTTAACACCTAGTCGAATGGTAACAACAAAAGACACAGACAAAGAAGATTAGCTTCAGTCTAGCTAGCATTATGAAAAACTAGGGTATAGAAGCAAAAACATTAACAATACAAATGGGCATCAAATCCCAAAATCCTAAATAAACTAGGAGAGAAAGTAAGCGGTGTACTTGAGCTGATCGAGATGAGTACATAGCTGAAGCCACTCGGTGGGTCCACCGGATACATGATCGGAAGAGAAGAGAGCGGCGATGACAGCCGGGATCTTCGTACGGTGCTTAACCAGCCAATCCCTCTTGATAATGCCGCCGGTGGGCCATCAGCACCGGGATCCTTGGGCTTCTTCTCCATGTTAGAGATCTTCGTGAAATCAGGCAACGCCAACGTGTTGATGGGCGACTGCTCCGAGTGTAGGTGGGCCGATATCATCTGGTGAATCTCCGGGCAACCTACCAAGGCTATCAAGCTAACCACAGACATTAGAGCTCATATTTAATTCCAAATAAATTTTCATAAAATTACTAGCTGAAACTAATAATAGCTTAAGAAGAGGTAAAAGCTAATACTTAAGAAGAAGAAACCAGAAGATAAAGTTAAGGACATGACCTTCACAATGGTACCGCTCCTTTGATGTCTGCAAAATTCAAAGATTAAGTTCAACCTTCAAATACATCCCAATCTCAGAACAAAATAGAGAACAAAACCCTAAAACCCTAAATTCCCTAACACATTTGGTACCAAAACCCTAAACCACAGAACAAATTTTCTACCAAAACTGAGCATCAAGTCCATCCCAAACCCTAAAAATCTCTTACCAAACAACCTAAAATGCCTAAAGAAGCAAACGATTACCTAGAATCCCGAGGAAGGATGTCGTAGGAGTCGATCTCGGGGAGGACCCACTCCTTCTTGGACCAGACGCCGGATCCGTAGGGCCAGGTGGTCTTGCCGACTCGGGAGTCGAAGAGCTTTCGCCAGTAGGCGCCGTCGAACTTGGAGAGGGCGGCCATGTCGTGGCGGACGTCGAAGAGGCCGCCGGAAGGGGATCGGTAGACGATCTCGTCGAGGGAGTAGGACTCGGTGGAGCCCGAGGGGGCGTATTTGGCGGAGAAGCCATGGGACTTGCAATTGCAACGGGCCTCGTCTCGGATGGTCTCATCGGCCGCTCGCTGGAGCTTTTGGGGCTCCGGTGGCGAGGAGTTCGAGGCTTTTCCGGGGGCGGCGGCGGAGGAGGTGCAGGAGATTCAGAAAGGGCGGCGGGGGTGGATTTGGGGGTTTCGCGAGATTGAGAGAGCGAGGGCAGAGAGATGAATCGAGCGAGAGTTTTTTTTTTTTTTTGATTAAAAAATCGAGCGAGAGTTAGGTCTGTATTAATTTGTTTTTTTCGCGAAAGTAAGTTTTAATTTGGTAAAACAATAAGAAAATGCCCTAAAAACAAATTGGAGGCAATTTTAATTTATACAAAAAATTTGGAGGCATTTTGTAATACCCGCGCGCGCTTTATTAAAATTTAGGTCTTTTACCAGATCTGTTGTTCCAATATAATGTGTTACCTTACATTTTGCATTTATTTTCATTTCAACAACCGTTACCTTTGTTATTTTCATATGTTACATTAATATATTACTGTTACCAACAACCGCTACCTTCGTTATTTTCATTTCAAACAGTTACCATTTAAATAAAACCATTACCCTAGGCTCGATTATTGGTAGTGACGGGGTGACATAGATAAGAGAGGCTTGCGGATGTTTGGAAGTTTCGAGTTCAATGTTTGTGTGCACCCTTTCACTTGGGTGGATTACAAATCTCATTATTCCTCTTACCATCGGGTCAAGCTGATCGACACAAAACAATTTACTGGTTCGTGATTCCTTGCCAATTAGACCACGCATCCGAGGTTTTCCTCTAAAGTTGGGTTCCCGAGTAACAAAGGATATAAGAATTGATCAATTATTTATTGCGACTAATGATGAGATTAACTCGGCTAATATGATATAGGGAATCAATGAAATACCTTCGAGTTGTAGAAGGGTACAAGCGAGTATTTGGATGATTGCACTGCCAGCCAGTTTGCTTTGTCAAAACTACTTTGTTTACGAAGATACAACATTTTTAGTATTAATGTCAACTGTAGTACTCCCTCCGTTTCACAATAAGTGTCGTTTTATCTCTCAACACAGTTTTTAAAAAAATCAATCATTCACTTTAAAACTTACAACTTTTTCTTAATCTTACTACTCATTACATTTTTTGGGCCAATGAATGAACAACTTTAGTCAACAAATACACATTCCAATAAAAATTATCATTATTACCCCTAATAAATCACTTTAAAAACCTAAAACGACACATATTATGAAACAAATTTTAAATGTTAAAACGACACTTATTGTGAAACGGATGGAGTATTATATTATGCATGCGGACACCCCGTCATTTGGCAAAAACTAGTTAATTGCCCATACTTATATGGTGATTGATAATGTTATCCTCACGTATACTTTAATTGACAAAACTCAATATATAATAGTATTATAAATTTTTCTACAATGTGGCCTAAAAGCACACTTTAAAAAGCTGATATAGAAAGATTTTATAAATTTTAAATTTTTAGATATTGATAATGTTTTTTATATCCGAAACTATGATAGTATTTTTTTAATCTAAGATATTGTAGAACAAATTGGGTCAATTTGTTCTACAATATATATTATATCTAATATTATTTAAATAAAATCAAAGATAAAACAATAACATTTTGTAAATTGATGCATGTTGTCAATTTGTCATATTGTGCATCAAAAATCGATACACATATAATTAGTTTGGAAACTCTCTTTTGAGTTTTGATGCTCGTCTAGCTAGAGAAAACTTATGCCCACATTACATGTGTCATCTATGGAATTCCATTTTTTCATCTTTTTATAAAAATCTGATTTAAATATTAATTAATTTAGGGATAAACGATATAAATCCTCATTTTTATATAGTCACTCTAATTTTATTCTTTCCGTTTTTTGGTGTGCACTTAAGTCGACTATAGAGTAATAGTCAACCTTTGATTACAAAAAAGTCAACATTAAGATAAACTTCAATATGTCGTTTTTAGTACAGTATATGCTAACAAATGATTAAGTTGTTGCCGGCCATTAATATTAATTACTGAATTGACTCTTTTATATTTGTATTAACATAAGCACTCAATATATTAAACAAATTATGTAATAAGGGTGGATAACCTGATAAACTGACGTGAGGAACAAAAACACAATTAAGAACAAAAAATGTCAAGGCTTATTTAGCTTCTCCATCTTCGTCATGTGTATCAAGAGGTGAATTCGGTTGCGCGTCGGGTTGCTAGCTAGTATTGTGTTTTATTTTTCTTTAGAGCATATTTATCGGTAGTGTTTCTAGCCACGGTGCTAAAAATTTAGTCTTATTTAAATGTGAATGGACACTTGAAAGAGGAACGTGAATACTAGATCTTCAAAATAAGTTGCAATACGCCACATGTCGCAATGTGATTAGTTTAAATTTAAAGAAAGGACATTTTGGAAAATATAAGCCTGTATTTCAAAGAAAAATAACAATACATCGAGATTTTTTTATCTACATTTTGACATCCACTTTCCCTTTATTTCACATATTTTTAAAATATTTGTATATTTTGTGGTAAAAATACCCCATATTTTGTACATTTTTGTTGGCTTGAATTGAATCATCAAATCTATATAATTCTTGTTGTCTTTTACTTTGCAAATCGGAAAATTATACAATTTGTGACTTTGAATTATTAATTATTAGTTTATATTTATAATAAGCAAGCAATAATATGTAAATAATTTTTTCCCAGGTATTTTGATAATTCAAAGTAAAAGATGTATTTATAAATTACAAAAAATGAAGGATTAATATAGGTATAATTTATAATTGACTATAAAGAAAAAAATTTGAAATGTTAGAGATGTTATTAATAAAATCGTAAAATTATATGAGATGATTGGATAATGTGAAAGAGTGATGTGAAAGAGAGAGAGAAAGTCAAGCGCTTAGAGTGTCATGGGCTATGCCCCACTTGAGGGGATTTTTTTTGCTTTTTGATGATGTAAAAGGTCGGTTATGCCCTGCATAATGACTATTTAGCCCTTTTATTTTATTTAATAAAACGCCCCTAAGGGTTCGGAGAGTATCGTCTCTCCTTAAACCCAAAAAAAATGAAAAAGAACAAAAAAAACAGGTTATGAAGAAGGCAATGGTTGGAAAGCTACTGGTATGAGAACATTGAGCTTGATACTACCTGAACCATAGTAGTTGTTTTCTTAATTTTAGATAATAATGATAACACTATGGAATTTGATGATTTGAATATTTTCATAGCGTTTCATATTTGACTTGAATAATTCAAGCAAGAGAATCAAAGAACAAAGAAACACTTGAATCAATGGAATAGTGTGACGAAACAATCGCGTCTGTGTCGGAATGATTGCTAAACAAAGAAAAGCATGTAAATCTAACCAAAGAACATTTGATCATCTGATACTTTACAGTTGGAAGAGTTTGTTATCTACAGAAGTAAAAAAAAATGAATCATGTCTCACTCTAAGGACAATGGTTTGTGGCACAAGAAAAATCTTTTTAGGATAAAAAATATTTACTCCATTGTAAAATCATCATTGTAGAATTAACCATGTGGAAAGATATGATTTGATTAGGAATGTAGGACATAAACGGATTCTATCAGATCGTGGTCTCTCTCTCTCTCTCTCTCTCTCTCTCTCTCTCTCTCTCTCTCTCTCTCTCTCTCTCTCTCTCTCTCTCACTATATATAACTATATATATTTATATGTGATTAGGTTAGCTGTGTTCTATGAACACTGATAAAGAGAAAGTTCTTTTAAGGGAGACAAAAGAGTATCCATTGAAAGGTGACATGAATGAGGTTTCCTTAATAGGCCATTGGACAAAAAAGCATCAGTCGTTAGATGTCTAAGTGTAGATCTTTAAGGTAATTTTAAAAAGGAATAGTGGTTGCAACAGAGGCTTTGTTACTAGGGTTGATTATGGGTGGGTGAGCTCTTCGATCCACCCGCCTCACCCATCACCCGCAAAACCTTTAACCTATACATAGCTCACTCGTCACCCGTGGGTGGGGAGGGTGACCCATCACACATGAATTATTATGAAGTACAATTGTAATTTTATCATAAATAAAACACTTTATCATTATATAATTTAGAACTGTGGAGAATTGTTATCCCACATCGGAAACAAAGAAAGAAACTACCTAGTATATAAACCTTTGGGCTACTCCCCCTATTGCCAATTGGTTTTAGGGTGGAACCCCATGGACTTATCTGTTAGGCCCATACACACATGTGTGGTCGTACCGACACGTCCCTTTCTACCGGGCCCACGGACTTTCTTCATGGTATCAGAGCGGGTTTGGTCTTAGGCTCATTATCTACCTTACTATCTACCTGGGTTGGACTTAGCCAGTTTGCTATCCGCCTGTTATCTACCTACCTACTATGTGCAAGCTGCCTTTTCTAGCTGCACCGTATCCTATCAAAGTCCAAGTGTCAACTGCTGTACCCAGTTGCACTTGAGGGGGCATGTGGAGAATTGTTATCCCACATCGGAAACAAAGAAAGAACTGCCTAGTATATAAACCCTTGGGCTACTCCCCCTATTGCCAATTGGTTTTAGGGTGGAACCCCATGGGCTTATCTGTTAGGCCCATACACACATGTGTGGTCGTACCGACACGTCCCTTTCTACCTTTCTACCGGGCCCACGGACTTTCTTCAAGAACTCAATTCAATTTGAGAGTTAAAAGAAGCAAAGCGGAAGCAACAAGATGGAGATTAAGCGAAGAACTGGGATCAAGACAGTCGCCATTGCCAAGACTAGAGAAGCAATTTAGAGGCATAGGTGTAGAGAAAAGACAAAATAAAAATATTTGAGAGTAATCAATTGACCGATTGAATGCGAGTAAAAAATGGGTATATATATACTAGGCTAAAAAAATGTTGGTGAAATGGGTGATAAACGGTTGATGGGTCAACATCTGCTAAAATTTTACCCATATCCAACCCAAAAACCGTTTCACCCGTCAACTAACTCACCAATCGGTCGCTTTTCTATGGGTTTTCACCCGTATAAATGAGTCGGGTTAAGTGGGTGAGGTGGTCACCTACGGATAATTTGTAGCCGTATTTGTTACCACTGAGAAAAGACTCAAACTTGGACAACCAGATTTCTAAGGTAACTTAAGTTGGATTTTGTTATACTTGAGTTAATATTAGTTTTGAGAGATAGAAGTTTAGGAGAGTATGAGTCTCATTTAGATTGGTATCCGTTCTTTCCATATGTAGTTTGTGATTATTAATAAAAGAAGTATGTCATTCAAAATCTTTCTAATAAAGTTAGAGATTTTACTAATGTAACGAGTTGGTTATTCAGGTTTCCGCTCTAAATATTGTATCTTTCATTGTGTTGTTTTGCACTGCATGAAGGATTGGTCTCGTAGGAATAGTGCTTGTTTTTTTTACTAACAGAACCTTTGATCCGGCGACAATGTTACAAAGCAAATGGACCGTTGTGAGATCCAGAATCATATAAAGTGCTAGAAAGGTAGCACCGATAGGAAAATAAGCATTGAATAGATCATATTAAAATTGATTGCCATGATATTTCACCCATGGAATGACAAACCTTAAGAAGTTTTGAACACAACTTCAACTAAAATAACTCAATCCCGTCATTAGCTCCAACGTAAATCACATAGAACATGTTTAAAACACACATGTTGAGTTGGGTGTTACAAATATGCATGTTGGGATAGAAAAGTTTGTATTCCACATTGGTTAAATGAAGGTAAGGCCACTAACATATAAGTAAGGTGCAACCCCTATCCATTAGCTTCAACGTTTGGGTTACAAGGTTCATTCCAACCTTATATGTAAACTGAATAAATTTACCTAACACAACACCCATTATCTCCGCTGATCAAAGTTTGGCAATACATGTGGTAAATTTTCATTTTATAATTCATTGATCAAAATGTTAACTCCTTCTCTAATTTTTCATGCAAAACCTGGGCTAATACTGATCTTCTCGTAACATGAGATATTGTATCATCTATTCTCCTCTAACCATTCTCATTTTTTTATTAGAAAAAGAGAGAATCATCAACATATATTTTTTGTATAAATTTGGTTCTTTATCCGTTTTCCGTTTAAATCTTCCGATGTGGCTCTCATTCTTCTAGAATCTTCTTTAATCTATTAGTTTTTCTATTTTAACGGATTGTTACCATGCCTTAAAGGAACAAGCCCTTTTCACATATGTATTTATCTTATTCAATATATTGCTAGTGTCAAGCTTGCGCTTTGTTAATCAATAACAACAAGTTGTTCATCAATAATGAAGCACTTTTTTTATTAGACTTTTTTTTAAATATATGCATAACTTTTTATTCACCAATAAATCAGTTTGTGCATTAAGATTTCCCACCCTTGGGAGTCTCGGACTAGTAGGAATTGGGATCGGTCCGTACCAGTCTGAGATTTCTCACCAATAACCTCCATAGGTTTGTGGATCAAGTCGGAGTACCACTAAGTGTTTTATGCACAAAACAATTAGTGGTACTCTTACTTGATGCACCCCTGTCAAGGTATCGAACACAACTTGATTCGCCACTAGTAAGGTGTTGGGCGTCTCAAACTAGTAGGAATCGAGCCGATGTTATTTGATGGAGCAAGTCAGAGTACCACTAAGTATTTTGACGCACAAACTAATGGTACATTAACATGGTGCATCTCAATTTTGGGTTATTCAAAGACTAGAAGTAAAGAGGTGAAGTCAGACCCGAAGGGAGGACGAAACTCATCTCGAAACTCAAGCTTTGGATTAATATTGATGTGATTGTAAACAAAGTACATTAAGTGTATAAATAGGAAATGAAAAGAATCTATGCTAAACCTTAGGACCTTATTCTCGCTTAATAGGTTGGTCTATTAGGTATAAGAAGACACAAATGCAAAATAGTAATGAAAGGAAATATCAACATAGTAGATATAGAAACATGCTAAATAGGTAAGTATAATATAAGAGTAGAATCATAAGCCAAGGTGAATGCAAAGGATTTGAGCGTCTTGGACTAGTAAGAATTGGGCTCAGTCCGAGGTAGGGACACATCATAATGTATCTCCTACCACCAAAAGTAGCAATTTTGGTTGGTCTCCATAAATCAAAGTTCACATATTCAAGATGAACTTTGGCAACATAAGAAAACTTACTAAAACTATACTTATCTTTCTAACCTAGAACACATTTTTCATAGAAACTTAAGTCAACATGTTCCTTATTAGTTAAACAAATAATTAAGCTCTTTCATTCACGTGTGTCCAAGCTTAACATGTCAGAGTTTAGTAAGATTGGGCGGCATAACACTACACATCTCTGAGAAATTTAATTTCAAGAGAAGCCATATTTAACTTTGTATTATCCTCCTCCTTTAACACTCTTGATAAGAGTTGTATCATATTTCATTACTCCCCTTTTACCTAAGTGAGTATTGATACGAAATTCCAAATCATCAAACACAAACTCAAACATCAGGATTCCTCTCATATAAAGTACCCACCTGCCCTTTTAAAGTAACCTAATTTCCCCATCAATCATGCTAAGATGGAAATTAACTATGCCCCTACAATATAGGAAAGTGTGTTCATCTAAAGGGACCTCATCCCCATCAAAGTCTGTAAGGAATCAAACAAAGAATTATCAAAGATGCAACCAGAGTTAAGAATCTAAGCATTTATATCACTAGAAAAAATACACAAGCCATTCATAGGGACAATTAGGAGCAAATTCAAAGAAAGCAACATAATCATTCAAATATAATTAATTATTTGACTTTAAGAAAAAGGGAGGGGAATGATTGTACCACTTTGTTACCCCATTCTTAGATTAGGAAAATAAGTAGAGTATTGTAAGAGGGCATTCAGTGATTTTTATAGGAAATTGTGGTCACTTAAAGTTTATAAATGATGTAATATAATGCTAATACATATTAGATTCGTTTCCATTCGTTTACCAACAAGTTCTTAGACTTTTATAATTGCTTATATGTTACTTTAAATATATACCTTTTGTATATGTATGCTCTAATAAAACTTATGCTAAAATGTCAATATCATATTTAGTGTATATTATTTTTTGACATGAAAGATTTCTACATACATACATTTTCATAAATATAACTAATTATTTGACTTTAAGAAAAGACATTTACAAATACAATGAGATGAACACTTAATTTAAAGGTGTTGATGAATCCACTTAACATAACAAGGTTTGATTATATTCCATTAAGTTAGTATCTTTTTTACAAAATATTTAAGTATTTTACAATAATATATTAAATATTTATTTATGTTAAGAGAAAACTGTTTTATCTCGCCCGAGGGCACCAAAAATGTTTGAGACAACCCTTCTATCCACTATACATTCTGCTTTTAGTATTTTATAAAAACAAATTAATAACTATGCTAAAATAATATATATTAACTATTTTTCAAAGATAATATAGCGTACCTACCTTATATTGTGGACGTCTAAATTATTGTGTATAACAAAAGTTGTCAACACATATTTATTGGACTAAATGACATATTTGTTTAAACCGGTATAGAATTATAGTGGCCGAAGCTGGCCACGTAGAGTACCATGGCGACTATATTTCTATTCTATAGTCGACCAAACGGTACAATTAGTTTAATCAGTCCATTCAAACGGTTGACAACTTAATTAGCAATGTAGTTTTTTTTTTTAAGAAACTTTGCAATATAGTTAATTAGTGCTTATAAATACATCAAGGCCTTAAGGCATAATCTATGAGCTCGCCGATAAATCAAGCACCCAAATATATATATACATATTAGAGAGATCATTAATCATGTCTAAAGCCACCTTAATTCTTGGCATCTTGGTAGCAGCTCTACAGCTTGCAAATCATGTCTCTTCCCAACCCGTCGCTCCCACGTTCGCCAACGCAATCCGTAGAAACAACATGATTGGCAAGTACACAATAAATAGTGCATATGAGAACAACCACAAAAACGTTCTCTCGGATCTCGAGGAGCACGCCTAAAAGTAAAACAGGGCTTACCAGTTTCTTTTTTCCAATTTCAAAGATTGATTGATATCTCACAAGATTAGAATCATTGCTGCGCCACCTCAACATTTGAGGGACTCGTTTTTCACCATCACAGTAAAGACCACACACCTCTCTTAAACTTGGAAACCTTTCCACAATCCAAATCTACACACACAAAAGCAAAGAAAAAGTTAGACAGAACAACATACAAACAAACAATTTCATTAAACAAATTTGTGAGAACATATATTACCATAAATGCATATGGATATCCAAAGATACTGCACCCAAATCTATATGATGGATCTTTGATCTTTTCCGGGTCACAAGAAGTACGATTCAACTGTCTTAAACTTGTAAGCAATTCATCATAAGCAGCCCTTCCCCAGGAATACTCATTAAACAGTTCCAAATCAGATAAAATGGCAATGATAGTAGGATCAAGGTGAACTCTAGGACGTCTAGGGATAAGCAGACCATACAAAATCAACAAATGAGCAATCTTAAGCTTGACATCTTCATTCTTTGTACGAACTAACTCAGCAGACAAGTCATCATATGTCAAGCTCGGATGTGAAAAGCCTTCATGATCACCTTGGACTTCAAAATCAGGAACTACGTCACACTTCAAACCGGTTATTGTAAATCCATTAAGGAAAATCTATAAACTTGCTCACCAATCCTGAACCACACTCGTAAGAATATTTCGTTTCCAGCTCATGCATTAAAGCATAGTGAATGAGTTGGTAATGCAGTGGCAATCTATCTCTAAACTGTATGACTGGACCAAAACAACCTTTGCATAAAAGATCCCAATCCTCGTCTGATAGATGCTGCTTCACAAAATCAGAAACACAAATATCCTGAAACATATTTTGTCTTCCATTGTAGCGCTTAGATTCAAGTATATCGTACTTTAGGTTCTTCTTTTCCATAGCTTATACTGCAATTATCATCACAAACATTAAAATTGTCAACACAGTAAGCAAATCGTCAGCTCAAAACAGAGAAATGACACATATCTAGATAATTTTCACCAGAAAACACTGAGAAAGAACAAATGGCTACTTAATTGTCACCACAAACATAAACATCACGAAATTGTCTGTCACCACAAACCTCAAACATGCACACAATTATAACAGTGACACCACTTAACATGAACAATCACCAAAATGTCACCAGTTAACACAAAGCACAAATGGATACTTAATTGTCACCATAAACATAAAATTGTCACCACCCAACATAAAAATCACGAAATTGTCATCACAAACCTCAAACATGCACACAATTATAACAATGACACCACTTAACATGAGCAATCACCAAATGTCATCAATTAACACTAAACATAGTATTATGAAAATTGTCACCACAAAAACACATCATTACAAAACCCTATAACATACACGAAAACTCAAACTCAGAGTATGCTAAGCCATCACAAAACCAGAACTGATTCACATTATGAACTATCATCAACACAAAAACAAAAAACAAAAACATAGAACCAAAAACTCAAAAACAAAACTGTAAACCTAAAACATACCAGGAAAATGAGATCTACTAAAACAACAACAATAGAAGAGGACAAATATGCTATAAACGACATAAACACAAAACTAAAATGAAAATAAACAAATATTTACTCACGAGTGACAGAAATCAATAGCCGAGGAGCAGTGACGGAACCAGACGATCAGCAAACACGAACTCAAAATCTTCAATGTCAACTCCAATGCATGCGACTTGGAGAAGATGATTGATCGAGAGCACGAATTCGACTTCTCGTGAGGTGGATCGATGGTTAATCGGCAGAGCAAGAGGAGAGTTCGGGGTTTCGCAGTTCGTTGGAGTTACACTCGGGAAGGGAGAATGAAAAGCAGAAGAAAGAAGCGTTTTTTTTAATTCAGTTATGTCATAGTTGCAAAAAAGGGGGAAACGGGCCGAAATACAAAAACGAGCCCAAAAACGCGCCGCCCGGCCCAATTCCCTCATTTTATTTTATACAAAACATAATCAATAGGTAATATTAGAAATATATTCATGTTAAATATAACGTCTAATCTTTTTATTGAGATTTTAATATGATATGATGGTAGAAAATGTATTTAATATAATATTTTAATAGAATGAATATTTGGCTTATATATAGTGGTAGAATTTGCTACCATTGATCATTTTTTTTAAGTATCATTATAAAATTACGAAGACAAAATTATAATTATTATGATATATAACTAAATGGCTAAAATGTTAAGATTATGATTTATACTTTTTGACTAAATGAAATTATGTTATTAGGAAAAAAAAATTATGATAGATTTATGTATTTATTAAATGGGTATAGTGATAGGATTAAAATTTATATATTTGGATAGAATTATTAATTAAAAAACTCAAAGTTTAAGAAAGCTAATATCTTAATAGGGTATGTATAAGATTATGATAAAATCAAGATGTATAAGATAACTTTTTAAATAAAAAGGTGATGTGTGACTCAATATGATAGCGGATTTTGTTTCCGCTTTAATATATAGTAATAGAAGATAGATAATTATGCTAAAATAATATATATTACCTATTTTTTCATAGATAAATCTAGCGTACCTAATACCTACCTTATAATATTGTAGATTTGTAGTCAATGGGCAAACAAATTTTGCATAGAAAGATATAGTACGTCGACATGTAAATTAGTTTAATCAATCCATTCAAAGGGTTGACAAGTTTGCAATAGAAACTTTGCAATGTAGTTAACTAGTGCGTATAAATACATGATTATACCTCAAGGTTTTAAGGCGTAATCTGTGAGCTAACCGATAAATCAAGCACTCAAATACATACATAACAAAGAGATTATTAATCATGTCCAAAGCAACCTTACTTCTTGGCATCTTGGTAGCAGCTCTACAACTTGCAAACCATGTCTCTTCCGAACCGGTCGCTCCCACGTACAACTACGCAATCTGCAGAAGCAACATGTTTGGCAAGTACACAACAAATAGTGCATACGAGGACAACCTCAAAACCGTTCTCTCGGATCTCCAAGAGCACGCGTCCGCGTCCACGCACGACTTCTACAACTCCAGCGTGGGCACGGGAGCAAGCACCGTGCACGCACAGTACTCGTGCCGACAGGACCTGACCGTGGATTTCTGCAGCCAATGCATCCAAGAGGCTTCCCTCGTGGCCCTCAACTGCTCCAACGCCAAGGGGGCCATCATCTGGTACAACGAGTGCACGCTCCGCTACGCGAGCCGGTCCATGTACGGGCTCCCTGAGGACAATCTTGGGGTTAGCTACTACCTTCTAAGGAACGTAGCCAACCCGGCAGAGTTCTCCGGGGTGCTGAGCGACACCGTGACCGGCCTCATACAGGAGGCCCGAGGCCGCCCAGGGGACCGGCTTTGCCACCGCGGAGAAGGCCCTGTCCGATTCCTCAACCGCCTACTTCTTGGTGGACTGCAGCTCGGACCTCACCAGCCGGCAGTGCGAGTCGTGCCTTACCCTCGCCTTGAACATGACGCAGACGTGCTGCGGGGAGTGGCCCGTCGCGTTGTATAGCTTTGTCTCGAGTTGTCAGGTGATGTACAACACCCTCAGGCCTTTCTTTTTTAGTCGTAGCGCGGCGCCATCTCCGCCCACCACGTCAGCAACGCCGCCACCATCTCCTCCCACCAAGTCAGCAACGCCGCCACCATCTCCTCCCACCACGTCAGCAACGCCGCCACCGCCTCCTCCTCCTCCTCCGTCTGAAACTAGCTTTGAACCATCACCGCCATCTCCAACCGTGATCATTGGCACTGGTACGTACGAACGTTAATTGTGCAGAATACTAGTAATTTTGTTAGCGTTGATCGAATTCCTTATATAATGGACCAAACTTCTTACTACGATATATACATAACAAATTAAATAATTTTTTTTATGGTAAACGTATAATTTCAGGTGGATCGGCAGCTCTCAAAAGAAGTGAGAACATGAAGTTCACAATATATTGCACTCGTGGTTTTGATGTTGGTGTTACATGCATAGCACGTGTATAATGCTTGTGTCAAGGCTCATTAATCTACCCGTTTCCATCGTATGCGCCTCTTGAATCGATTGATGAGTTCGACTGTGTTTAGGAGTTTTTAATCGTCACTAGTACACAAATGACATTTTAACCCTGAACATAACATCCCCGGTTATTAATTATCAGGGATAAAAAGTATAAATAGATATATTTCTTTTTCTTTTTAAGCTAATAAAATTAAATATCCCTGATAATTTTTGACATGTGGATAATTGATACATCATATTTGAATGATCAAAACTAAATATCCTGATCACGAGAAAGGGCAACACGCCAGGGATTAAAAGTCAATTAAATATCCCGGATTTTATCCATCAGGGATATATTACGTATAAGATTAAAAAAAAGCATCTAAATCAGTAAATCCCCTTTGCCCCAATCGTAAAAAACCTAGTTGGAATCAACGGCCTCTTCTCAAGCTCGATCCGACCAAGTGACCAACCTCCTTCGGTCTCCTTCTCACTCCAAGTCCGTCCGGTGAGGGTGCGGCACCGGCCCCGCACGCAGCGAAGGGCTTGGCCCAAACGGGATGCGGACTCCCGACGGCGGATTCTCCAGCTACGGGCACCAATCGGGCCCCAAGGACGGCGGATTCTCGCAGAGGCTCCGACTACGACCTCCAACCCTACAGAGCCGACGAGGCCAGCGATTGGGGCGCCGCCAAGCGCTCCTCCGCCGCCCTCCCTCTCCAGCAACCGCTACGACTCCACCACCTTCGGCTCTGGATACCGCTCCTCGGGCACCGACTCTGACCGCTGAAGAAGGCACCTTTGCGAAGGTGAAGTTCGCTCAGAATACGGAGACTGGTGAGAGCGTCGCCATGAAAGTGCTTGATCGTACCGCCATTATCAAGCATAAGACGATCGACCAGGTCAGAAATCTCTCCTTTCCTTTGCTCTATATCTCTGGATTTCGTGGAATTGGGAAGCTAGATAGTGTTTTGAGGGTGAATTCGGGGAATTTTCAACCTCCGTACAAGGGTTTTCAGGTGTGAATTGGCTGCTACACGAAATAATTGGACGATAAAGGGGCTCAGATTAGTTGTCATCTCTCTTTGTAAGGTAAAGCATTCGGATCTCTTCTTCTTGTATGAATTTCATTGATTGGAGATGGACACTTTCTATTGTTGACTTTACAAGTTTTGCATTTGGGCACTTTTTATTGCTGTTGAATTTCATTATATAGTTTCTTTCATCTTATTAGGCTTAATTGATTAAAGTTAATGACTCGTAATTCTTCCAATGGTCATTGTGATACCTTAACTCAATTTTAGTGGCTAGCTAGCTAATAGTTAATTATTGGTATGATTAGTAGTGCCTTGTGAGACTTTAATTTAAATTTTAGCTCAAGGAATAATGAAAGTATAAATTTCTCACATTTGGAAATGAATGACTAAATAGTAAATATCTCAACAATATATTTGTGAACAATATATTAAATAGCCTAATAATATATAAATTTGTGAACAATATATTACTTTTACTGTCAATTAGTTATAAAAATGTGATCTTATATATTGAGTTCGTGTAGTAGCTGAACATATGCGCTACTCCTATGTATTGGCTTATTAAGGTTGTGTTTTGTGCTTGAATCAGTAGAACAATCTATGTAATACCTCTGATTCAAAAAGTACGTTGAATGAACTTTTTTTATATTTGAACTTTATCATGGATCAATAGTTCTACTTTGAATGGGTCCACCTAATTAATCTTTAATGATTTCATTGAAATGTGATTATCAACCACTAGCTCTTGGACCTTCTTTGATCCGTCCAACCTCAGTATACTAGGTTCTGCTCTTGTATAGTTGTAGTACATACTGTTCAATAACCTTATTTTTCTTCTTGTGAATACATATCAATGTTCAGTTAGAGATTTGTCATTTATGATAATAATGTATTTAAACTTCAGGGAAAATTAAAACAATGTAGTTGAGAACAAGAGTCTTTTACATAGCTAATTTGAAAAGAACTTTACTACTGAATTGGTAATCTCATTGCAAATCAGAGATGTGCTAATTATAAGAGTTTATACACTACAAAATGTAGTTGAGATGTTGTAAAATGTAGTTGAACTAACAATCAGTGAGTATCTGATGATCTAATGAACTGAACATCCTCACAGAGATTTACTCTCCCAAAAACCAAACACAAATGGTTCTTGTGTAATGGTTTCTCTGATCTTACAAGAACAGATTCTCCAGGAAAACCTTGAACCATTGAGGGAAAATACAAGTATCTCCCTTCCACAATACTAATATGATTCTTGAAGTGTTAGAAAATTTAGTTCTCTGGGTCAATTAACAAAGCTGAAATGAAAGAGGCTCATTGTATTTTATCATCGTTTCTACAAAGTTGGTTGAGTTGCCTTCTCCTCCTTCCAAGTATTAATTTCTTTCTTTCTCATTTTTTCCAATAACCTTTGAGTTTGATTGCTGAAATTTTATGTGCTTTGCTTACAAAATTCTATGTTACCAAAAATAAAATGACTGCTTCATATATGGGATTCAAGAATTTTGGAAAATTCATCCATTATAACCTTGAACTCATTAGTACCGAGTATGTGGATGTAATTGTACTTAAGTGAAATTGAGTTTACTTAGTGGGTTAAACATGGATGGCGATTGGTCAATGATGAATTGTGAAGTTGTGATCCACCATAGATAGCTTTTGATATGATGATCTTCAGAAATGGAAGATTGACATTTGCCTTTGTTAATGCCATTGTTTCGCTTTTGATTTTCAGCTTATGCTAATGAAGGGGGTATTGCTGAGATGATTGATCACTAATTAGGGTAGTTGACAGGCTAATCCTTTTATTGGGTATTATAAACTGAAAATGTTGAACTTTATTCTCATTTTTTAAGGTCATCCTGTGGCTGAAGGACAGCTTCCGAGAGAGCATCATCGTTGCCTCACATGCTGTGGTCTTGGTCTTGGTTGGTGCTTGTAAGTTAATTCTCCCCTTCTGAAGGTTTGTTTGGCTAACATATTTGTAGTCCATTACTTCTAAAACTGTTTTTTTTTCAAGGTTTGAGTTTTACTCTTGTGAGATTTTGTCCATTACTTAATAGATATAATCTTGACCTATCATGTCACTACCTTCCTCTCCTTTGACTGTGCAATTTTGTTCGTGATTTTGTTTACAGTGGGAGATGATTAAGCTTTGTGATCATGTGGACACATACGAAACGAAATGTCTCATCGCTTTAAATTGCAAGCTTTTCTCTTCACTTTAGCAAACTTCTCACAAGGTGTATTTCTAGTTGTTTTAGGATGGCTAGTGTCTTGTCTGTTGGCTTAAGGATATTCGACACTTGTGGTTTTGTAATGTTGTTTGGATGACAAGTGTGGCAACTATATTGATGATGTATTTGAAGCTTCATTAATGTGATCAACTTTATTGGGTTGAATTTATTTGGGTTGCACTTATTGGAAAAAAGTAATGGATCAAATGGGTTGAATTCAATTATGTCGGGTTAAAAACACCAAAACTATGGCGGATATGCCTTTTGAGATCTGAAATAATTTCAACTCTAATATCCCCGACGTGAAGATTAATGCCCGGGATATTAGAATAGAGATTTTTGTAATAGGTACAACTCTAATATCCCTGGGGTGTTTGCATATACCAGGGATATTAGGCTAAGTAATTCACTAGAGGAAACAAGTCTATTATCCCTGGCTTGTTTTTTTACATCAGGGATATTAGATCTATTATACCCCCAGTGTTTATCCCGGGCATGCTTTAGCCTATCTCAGGGATGTATTTCAAAAAACGCCAGGG
This sequence comes from Polygonum maritimum, assembly GCA_963924305.1. NCBI lineage: Eukaryota > Viridiplantae > Streptophyta > Magnoliopsida > Caryophyllales > Polygonaceae > Polygonum > Polygonum maritimum. The sequence continues at coordinate 6,812,123 of OZ002736.1, forward strand.
ATAAAAGCCTATTTGTGTAGTAGTGCGTTAAGTTAAGTTGACGATTGATATTGTGTTTTGCATCTGCTGTTAATTAATGAACGGTGTGTTGGAATATAATTCAAATTTAATTATTAAGAATTTGTTAGTTGTTAATTATAAGTTGCTACGTAAGGTTGTTAGCAAGGTTAGTGGATTGGCTTAGTCTTAGGAAGTTGTTTAGTACGTGGGCTAGTGCTTAGAATAATTAGTGGGTTATACGTACATGACCACTACCATCATTTTAGGAATAGCTAGTTAGTTAGATGCTCCTATATAAATACTTGTAAGTGATCGGTTCCAAAATTAGCAATGAATGAAAGATAAGTTTAGCCCACAAATTCTCTATCTTTTATTCAACATGGTATCAGAGCCGATGGTGATCGGGATGGGTAGTTCATTGCTCAACAAATATATGAGTGTGCTTTCTAAATGGAAGCAAGAAAAAAAAATTGATGGAGAGATGGTGCTCCATTAGAAGGAGAGATGGTGCTCCTTAAGAAGAAGGAGAGATGGTGCTCCAAACAAAAAAAAAAAAAGAAGAAGAGAGAATCGAAGTTCCTCGTAAGGAACTATGGAGAGAAGTGCTCCTTTAAAGAAGACGATGATAGAGAGAAGTGCTCTATCAAAAAAAGAGGAGATTCAAATAAGAAGGAAATCGGAGAGAGAAGTTCCGACCAAGAAATCAATATGGAGAGAAGTGCTCCATTGAAGAAGACAATCATGGAGAGATTTGTTCCAAGATTATCAAAGATGGGGACGAGAAGTACGTCTACAAAGGAGAAAAAGATGACGACGAGTTCATCCACAAGAAGTTGAAGATTGAGATGAGAATAACATCTACAAAAGAAAACAATGAAGATTGGAAGAATAGGATTAGAAGAGAAGTGTTGCAAATTCACGGCAGATGCAAGATGCAAGATCTAGATGCAAGTTTAGAAAATTTGAATTAAAGGGTGGTGTTGGAATATAATTCAAATTTAATTATTAAGAATTTGTTAGTTGTTAATTATAAGTTGCTACGTAAGGTTGTTAGCAAGGTTAGTGGATTGGCTTTGTCTTAGGAAGTTGTTTAGTACGTGGGCTAGTGCTTAGAATAATTAGTGGGTTATACGTACATGACCACTACCATCATTTTAGGAATAGCTAGTTAGTTAGATGCTCCTATATAAATACTTGTAAGTGATCGGTTCCAAAATTAGCAATGAATGAAAGATAAGTTTAGCCCACAAATTCTCTATCTTTTATTCAACACGGTGTGAGTTCCATCTCTCATTCATGTAAACTTCGATCCAAATAAACAAAACCTGTGTATTTTACCCGGGTTACATGACATTGATGGATTGCACTGGCGGTGTTAATGTTTCGGACTAAACATTATGTTGTAACTAAGCCTAAACCATCTCCTAGGACATAAGATAGAGGCATGACATCTTGGGCTATAAACTAGTAGAATATGTATGCTCGAGGACCGAGTTCATCGAGCTCGAAACTGGGTCCAAAACGAGTCAAGAAAATCGAATGGTTGTCTCGGTTCAAACCGGTTTGGCAATAGCTTGAAATTTATTTCTTGAATAATGGACTGGATCTTGAATATTGGGCGTAGATTGCAATCTATAGAAGGACAACCCAAGTCTTCAAAGAGATCGAGAGAAGTAGAGAACGGCGATTTCGATGCCGGTGGTAGCTCCTCAAGCCAGAGATTTTTAATTAAGTTTAGTATATATGTTTGGATTAATACTCTAGTAAAACATTCTCTTAGAGTGTAACATGCGGTTTAATGATGGTCTTCGGATCAGATTTATTATACAGTTAGGATTAATCAAAAAGAAGGTGTATTTGTGGGATTAGGGTGAGAAACACAGGATTATTACTAGAATCCCACTAGAAAGCTAATTATTTTTCAATCCCGATTTTTTTGGGGAAAAAAAGATTTTGTGTGAAATTTTGCTATTATTGCCTTCCAAATCCCCCTTTTTCAACTTATCTCCTAATTTGGTTCCGTCTTCATCATAGCAGAAGCGGCACACTCCATTGAAGCAATCTTCTTCAACCTTGACTAATTCCTTTGATTCGGTAAACGTTCATAACGCCTCTGTTATTTTTTTTTGAATTTCTTTCATTCTACACCTAGACGAACTTAGATTTGATATATTAGGGTTTCGCAGTAGTTTTTTCAGTTCAAGAACATCGATATGCTTGTGCATTCGGTTGTTTTAATTTAGGTTTAATCGTCTACAACAACCTATGCAATTAGTCGATTTGAAGCTTGTATGTAGTAGTTAGGCTAGGGCTTATGTGAATTTCGATGGCAACAATCCGTTTTTCCTGGATTGAGGGTTTTTGTTGTTTTTGAAATTCAAAACTGGGTTTTAACTAAGATTTGTCAATTTATTGGTACAGATAATGAACAAAGGCGTGCATGGATGCAAATTGAATGATATCGACGGGAAGAGATTGTCGGGAAGACAGGTATGGTTTCTCTCTTTGAATGTTTTTCAACTATTTACACGAACTTATTCATTACGAGATAAAACGAATGATTTCATTTCTTTTTTATGTATGTCTATTGTGTTTTTCAACATATTAATAACAATTTTTCAAGTAACAGATATAAACTGTTTTGTATTTTTCATGTTGTACAAGTAGTGTTTTTCAATGATTATAAGATAACTTTTCACATATTAGTTTCAAATATGCAATGGTTTCTCTCTTTGAATCTTTTTCAAATATTTACATGAACTTATTCATTATAAGATGAAAATAGTGTCTTCTCATTTCTGTTTTATGTGTGTCTATTATGTTTTTCTACATATTGATAATAAGTTTTCAAATGATAGATTTTAATTGGTCTATATTCTTCATGTTGTACAATAGTGTTTTTCAATGATTATAAGACAACTTTTTCACATATTAGTTTCAAATATGTAATGGTTTATCGGTTATTAACTAGACCTTAATAAAACTTCATATACTGGTTATTAAAAAACCGGTATAAAAGTTTGACAGATACCAGTTATTTAAAAACCTGGTATAAATATCATTTTATATAAAAAATAATACATGTGTACTCGGCCATATGCACCTCATTACAAATTTTTTTAAAAAAATAAAATTTGACCCACACCAGGTCCACCCCACATGTTCCTATGCTGATCTCAGTGAAGCCCTCAACCATTTCTACATCATCGATCATCTATCCCTGAAATCCCAAAAGAGAAAAGAATTAACTCAGATAAATAATACAAGAGCTGCAATCCAACAAATAAAATACATTCCAATTCTTCTTTCAAAGGATATTAAAAACATAACGAAAAACAAGACAAATTGAGCAGATAGGCAAAGATAACCTAATATTGTGATGGACCAATAATAAATTAATAATACATCATGCATCAAGCCAGTTCAAAATAATCCTGTCTTCATTTCAAAATATTTGACCATTTAGACATTTTTTGTTGTTTCAAAAAACTTGTCCATTTCACATATTTTTCCATAGTTTACCTCTCACGATAACCTATAATGTAATGATATCACATATGTTTATGCTAGCCATGCTTTTTAGTTAATAATGATGTTGCTATTATTGTATAGTGGTAGTTTAGGTATAAATGAATATTCCTTAATATGTATGAAATATTTAAAGAGTCAAGTTTTTGGAAACAAAGGAAGTAATACTTAATCAATTAGCAGCTTTCAACTATGACAACGGAGAACATTTCTTAGCCCTATCAAGCTATTTTTAACCATCCAAGAGGATACAGTCCGACAACAGAATTTGTTGAGGTTACAAAGTCAAAACTCCTAACAACTCATAACTTTGACTATTTAGCACGGCACTTGGTAAAAGGAATTAAAGAAAAGCATATCCTGAATTGATAAAACCAAGATATCCTCACAATTAGACCAAATTTCCTACTACATAATTTATGATATAAACATTTAATCAGTTTAATTTTCTGACTCCATACCAAACATCAAATCAAAAACAAAACCCATCAAAAAAGGGTTTCTAATCGTTTAGAATACCAATTTGAATTATAAAAGCACATTATCCTAAACCCTAAACCCTAAATCCGGCTCCGTTCGGTTGGTCAAAAAAAGAAGCTAGCTGGAGCTTTTTCTAACGTTTTTTTGCCAAAAAATCTACCCTTAGGGGATAGGAGCTTTTTGAAAATGCTAAAAGAAGCTTCTTTTAGCATTTTCAAAAAGCTCCTATCCCCTAAGGGTAGCTTTTTTGGCAAAAAACGCTAGAAAAAGCTCCAGTTAGCTTCTTTTTTTGACCAGCCGAACGGAGCAAAGACTAATTTCTGTAAGCCTATATGCATGTCAGCATATAGAATATCTCTACTGCAAATCATGTATAGACACATCAAACTTACAAAAAGTAAACACCAACCATACTGAATTAATGGATCCATATCTTCCGTCCCATAAACTTGTCCTCAAACCCATTTCACTTGTTTTGATTAGTTCAAAGTTTAGAATTAGACTTTTTTTGTGTTTTTTTAAAGTTGTAATATAAGATATGGACCAATCAAAACAAATAGGACGGGTTTGGGACGGGTTTATAAAACAGAAGATTTGGATCCCTTAATCAATAACATTCCAAATGCCTAGTACCTCATTGAAACAATAAAGGTATCAAAGACTACAATCATGGCCATTCATAGCAAGTTCGAACATTCAATTTGATAAAATCAAAAAACAAAATAAAGAACTAATTAAACCCCATGATCAGGCCGGCTATGTACCAATTTGACACTAAAAAATTCAGCAATCTATAAATTTTTTTTTCACACAAAATTCAGATAAACAATGATCAGAGAACCCACGTTAAAGACGAAGAAAAAACCATCATAAGGTTTCCTAGACAAGCTACAAGAGCCAGTAAACTCCTCATCCTAATGAATGACGCCGCAGACAACCCATGAGAATCCAACAATCCACCAGATCGAGAAATGAAGCCATTGTGTTGACAGATTCACAATTTTTTATGAAGCTGAAAAGCACAACAAGTATGAGTAAACCTAGACCTGGTAAAACGGGTTTTTCGGATTGATTTGGATCGGGTCATTCAGATTACGTTCGTTCGGGTCAAACAGTAATTTCGGGTCTTGTTCGGTTCGGTGCGGTTCGGTTCGGGTTTGGATGTTGTTCAGGTTCGGGTCTATATGACCTAAGATATATTTAGATATGATTTTGTATGCTATCCTATCTTGGGCTCCAAGATATATCATATGTAACCATATATACTCTCATTGCCAATAGCAATGATTCAGAATTCTTTGCCTAACAATACGTTCTCCAAATATTCTCATGGCTTCAGAGCAGATGATCGTCCAAACTCAACCCTAACCAATTTTTTTTTCCGGCCACCACCGTCACCGGATCGTGCCGCCACCATGGTCGATCCCACTGACCCTCAAGCTTCCGCCGCACAGTCTGCAGCCGCGCAACTCGCTGTCCTTCAGCAGTTGCTGGCTGCTCAATCCGCACAAAACTCTACCCCAAAACCAAACTCTGCTTACTATCTTCATCCGTTGGACCATCCCGGTTTGACGATTTGCCCTATTATCCTTAAAGGATAGAACTATCAAGAGTGGGTTACCGCTATGCGGAATGCCCTAAACGCCAAAAGAAAGCTTGGCTTCATCGACGGTTCGATTACGAAGCCCACAGACGACTCAGCCAACGCCGAATATTGGTTGCCTGTCAACTCCATGCTCATCGGTTGGATTGTTCAGTCCATGGATCCGCCCCTTCGGTCCTCTATTACGTACTTTGAGACCATCAAAGAACTCTAGGACGATCTCGGGGAATGGTTTTGTGTTAGTAATGGCCCGCGCACCCTGCAACTTCGGGTTGAAATCGTGAATTGCCGTCAACAAGGGCAATCTATGCCTGCTTACTATGGCAGGCTAAAGAAGATTTGGGAGGAATGGGCTATGTACGTTCCTCTTGAATCATGTACCTGCAAAAACTGCTCTTATGTTCTGAATGCTCGGCTATCCAACGCTCGTGAAACTGAGAAAACTCATCACTTTTTTCTCGGTTTAGACGATGTTTCCTTCGGCACCGTTCGTTCCTCCTTGATGTCTCGTGATCTGCTACCAACTCTCAGTCAGGTCTATTCTATTGTCGTTCAAGAAGAGAGTCAGAAATATTTTATTAACGAGATAAAGTCCAACTCGGACGCTCATGCTTTTGCTGCTCGGACTCCGGCGAATGCCCCGCCTTCCGGGGCCTCATCTACTCTTACTCCTGAACACAAGAAGTTATTGCATTGTTCTCATTGCAACCGATCCGGACATGACATAGACCTGGTAATTCGGGTTGTTCGGGTCAGTTTGGATCGGGTTGTTCAGTTCGGGTCAATTCGGGTCAAATAGTTATTTCGGGTCTTGTTCGGTTCGGGTTCGGTTCTAGTTCGGGTTCGGGTCATTTCGGATCGTAATATTTCGGATTAGTTCGGATCGGATGTTGTTCGGATCGGATGTTGTTCGGTTTTGGGTCTAGTTCGGTTCGGTTCCTTTTCGGATTGCTTCGAATCGGATCATTTCGGGTCGGGTTAATTCGGATTCGGGTGTTATTTGGATTCAATTTTTTTTAATTATAAGATCACCCGCAACGGTGAGATACAATTTGGTTGTTATTAAAAGTGTTGATGTATTTGCTCGGTCTTTGCTATACATTGTTTGTGTGCATCGTCATTCTAATATTTTGTATCATTATTTATTAGTTTTTAATTACATTTTTAATAGTATATCTACTCTTAATATTTAGTTTGGATGATTTCGGGTCATTTCGGGTCAAATTTAGTTCGGGTCAGTTCGGATCGGGTGCGGTTTGGTTCGGGTCATTTTGGTTTAAGTTTAGTTCGGGTCAGTTCGGTTCGGGTGCAGTTCGGTTCGGGTCAGTTCGGTTTATGTTTAGTTCGGGTCAGTTCGGTTCGGGTGTTGTTCGGTTCGGTTCGGTCAGTTCGGGTCTGGGTCGTGTTCGGATTGTTCATTTTTTGTTGTTCGGGTCCAATTTCGGGTTCGGTTCGGGTCGGTTCGGTTCGGGTTTCGGGTTCGGGTCACTTTTTGCCGGGTCTAGACATAACCATGTGCTTCAAAATTGATGGCTTCCCGGATTGGTTTTATGAACGGAAGGGTGCAGGACGTGGCTATCCTGGTCCGAACGTGGTCGCAACTCGGGTTCATCTTCCGAAGTCTCAGCCGATCGGCCTCCTGCTGGCCGTGGCCGTGGTTCTATTGGTGTGGCCAATTCTGTCCAGCAGCCAACCAATACTTCTGCTGGCGCCTTTCAGCAAACACAGAAGGACAAGCAAGCCCTCGGTGTCCAACTTTCCAATGATCAGTGGGCCACGATGGTGCAGTTATTCTCTTCTCTGAATAGTTCTCCGGCTTCTAGACTTTCTGGTAAGTCGTCTACCCCTTGGATACTTGATACAGGGGCCTCTTACCACATGACAAGTGCTCTCAATCTTCTTCAAGATCTTGAATCTATTTCTCCCATCAGCATTATATTACCCAATGGGACAGTTTCTATTGCTAACAAAGCCGGTTGCTTATTTTTTGGCTCTACTCGAATTCCGCATGTTCTAATTCATTCTAGGCTTGACTTTCAATTTGCTAGCTTTTGCTCAACTGACAATTGATCTTCATTGAACTATTACATTGACAAGCCGTTTGTGTGTCTTACATGACCTAAATACGAGGACGGTGATTGGAGCGGGTGAGCAACGGGAAGGGGTCTATTGGCTTCGGGCGTTTTTGACTACAACTCGTGCATCTGTTGCTTGCGTCGACACTCCTGAGCTATGGCATTGTATCCTCGGTCATCCGGCCACTCCTATGTTCAAGTTTATGCTTATGTTTCGAACTTCTACATTTGATTCTAGTTCAGAACCTTGTGGTATTTGTTTCAAAGCAAAACAAACCGGGACGTCTTTTCCTGTTAGTTCTAATAAAGCAGAATTTATTTTTGATCTTATTCATTGTGATGTCTGGGGATCGTACAATACTATTTCTTCATATGGTGCTTCGTACTTTCTTAATATAGTTGATGATTGCTCTCGTGTTGTTTGGGTTTACTTGATGATGACTAAGTCTGAAACGGCTAAGCTTCTAGTTGATTTCTATGCTATGGTTCAAACACAGTTCGCTAAATCTAACATGTGTGTCCGGGTTGATAATGGAACCGAGTTCCTTCTTTTGGTCCCCTTTTTCGTAGCTAAGGGTGTTCGATTTGAGCATTCATGTACCTATACCCCGCAACAGAATGGTCGGGTAGAGCGAAAACATCGTCACCTTTTAAATGTAGCTAGGGCACTTCGCTTTCAGGCTGGTCTTCCACTTGACTATAGGGGTGAGTGCGTTTTTACAGCTTGCTACTTAATCAATCGCACTCCTTCTAAGCTATTACAGGGCAAGACTCCGTATGAGTTACTTCATGATCGGCTACCTAATTACAACTATATTCGCGTCTTCGGGTGCTTGTGTTATGTCTCCCAAGTTCCCAAAGATCGTGATAAATTTGCCTCTCGTAGCCAGAAATGTGTGTTTCTTGGATACCCGAACAACATACGTGGCTGGCGTGTCTTGGATTTGGAGACTCGGAAAAATTTTGTCAACCGAGATGTCATATTTTCCGAGCAACATTTTCCGTTTTCGCAGCCTCCAAGTCCGACGTCAAGTCCGCCTGCCTTGCCAGAGATCTCGCTGGCTGTGTTTGACGAACCTGATTCGTCGCCATCACCCATCATAGTCGCACCGTCTCCTGCCAACGACAAGGGGAGTCCGACTCCTGCGGCGACTCGTCACAGTACTCGTCTTCGCCGACCGCCCTCGCACATACAAGATTATATTTGTAGTACGAGTCGAGTGCTTGAACCCCCCCTGCAACATCATCACCCGTCTCCGCTTCAACGTCTTCAGGTACACCTTATCCTATTTCTGCATATGTTTCTTGTAGTCGTTTTGCAGATCATCACTCTAAGTTTTTGGCCGCCATCACCTCTGGCCATGAACCTGCTACATTTTTTGATGTTGTTCGCAATTTTGTTTGGCGTGATGCTATGTTTGTTGAGATTGAAGCTTTGGAATGTAATCACACTTGGGTGGTTACGCCTATTCCCCCTTGTAAGATAGCGATTGGCTGTAAATGGGTGTACCGGATCAAATATCGGTCTGGCGGCTCTATTGAGCGCTATAAAGCGCGTCTTGTGGTATTGGGAAACAGGCAAGTTGAAGGCATAAACTACACTAAAACCTTTGCTCTTGTAGCAAAGATGGTTACTATATGTGTCTTCTTATCTATCGGTGCTATTAAGGGCTGGAAATTGCATCAGATGGATGTCCATAACGCCTTTCTACATGGCGATCTGAACAAAGAGGTCTATATGCGCTTACCTCCGCCATACAGCTCTTCTCAGCCGGCATGGTTTGTCGTCTTCAGAAGTCTCTTTATGGTCTTCGATAGGCTCCCAGAAATTGGTTCTCTAAGCTTGCTACAGCACTTGCCGATCACTCGTTCGTTTTTATTCGGACTAATATCTCTCTACATGTACTTGTTTATGTTGATGACATGATTATTACAGGGAGTGATGCTACAGCTATCAGTCGCCTTAAGTCATATCTCAGCTCATGTTTTTACATGAAGGACTTGGGTCTCTTGAAATATTTTCTTGGCATTGAGGTTGCTCGCTTTTCTAAGGGCATATCTCCGTCTTAGATACGCTTTAGACAGTATCTTTGAGACCGGTCTGCTTGCAGGCAAACCGTGTGATTTTCCTATGGAGAATAATCAGACTTTGGCTACTTCTTCTAGTTCTTTCTTTGAGCATCCTGATTGCTACCGTCGCCTCATTGGGCGACTTATTTACCGCACCATCACTCGGGCGGAAATTAGCTTTGTCGTCCATACTCTTGCTCAGTTTCTTCAGTCGCCTAGGGTCGACCATTGGCACGCTACTCTTCGCGTATTGCGCTATCTTAATTAAGAGTTATCTTGGTCAAGGTCTATTATTATCTTCATCTAGCTCTCTGCAGATTTCAGCATTTTGTGATTCTGATTGGGCCGCTTGCCATATATCTCGTCGCTCCATTACAAGCTTCTTCGTTTTTCTTGGAGAATCACCTATCTCTTGGAAGACGAAAAAGCAACATACTGTTTCGTGCTCTTCTGTTGAGGCCGAGTACTGGTCCATGGCCTCGACTTGCACCGAGCTTCTATGGCTCAAATCTTTGCTTCGGTCGTTCGACATACATCACTCTACTCCTATGAGTCTTCATTGTGATAGTCAGGCTGCATTAATTGCATATCGTTGCCAATCCCGTATTTCATGAGCGCACGAAACACATTGAGATAGATTGTCATTTCAAACGACAGCATATTCAGAATGGCACTATCCGTGCATCACATATTCGGACTTCTGACTAGCCAGCTGATCTTTTCACTAAACCCTTAGGGCGACAACAATTTCAGTTTCTTCTTCACAAGTTGGGCATTCTTGATCTCCATGCGCCAACTTGAGGGGGAGTATTAGACCTAAGATATATTTAGATATGATTTTGTATGCTATCCTATCTTGGGCTCCAAGATATATCATATGTAACCATATATACTCTCATTGTCAATAACAATGATTCAGAATTCTTTGCCTAAAAATACGTTCTTCAAATATTCTCAGTTTAGTTCGGATTCGGGTCGTAATATTTCGGATTAGTATCGGATTAATTCGGATCGGATATTGTTGGGTTTTGAGTCTAGTTCAGTTCGGGTCCTTTTCGGATTGTTTCGAATTGGGTCAATTCGGATTCGGGTATTATTTGGATTCATTTTTTCCAGAATTATAAGACCACCCGCAACGGTGAGTTTTTAACGTAGAATAATATTAGATCTCTTTTGTACAGTAGTATACTAATATGAACCTTAAAAGTAAATCTGGACTCCTAAGTCTGACAAAAGATTATGGAGAATTTTTTTTGAAATTTGTTTAGTTGGGACGGAATTCAAAAGTTTGGAATACTTTCTAATTAGTTTAAATGAGAATGGATGGCGGGAATTTTGGATGGCACCCCTTGGATAGAAAGTGGCAAAAAAATATAATAAATACTATTCGGTTTGCAAGTTCCGTGCGAATAGTGAGAATCGTGTTTTATTTAGTGCCCCACTAATACATATACATACACCCAACAAGAATTTCATCAATATGCAATACAACGAATTGAAAAAAAATATCTTTTAGACATTGCAGTCGATTATTTAATGTAAAAATCGATTAATGGCAAAAAGTTATTTCGGAAAGTATATTCGTATACTGAATTTCTGTATCCCATGTATTTATAGTAAAGGAGATATAATAATTAAATATGTTATATATCTAAGTACAAAAGTATATTACTTATTAAGTAGGCTCAACAAACAATATATATATATTAAGTTATTAATATATAATATGATGATGACTTACACTTATACGATACACGAGAGTATTCTTAGAATGCTCGTATTCATTTCAGATCTACTGTTAAGATATATTTAGTTCGCATGATTTTGGATCATTTCGGGACAAAATTAGTTCGGGTCGTTTTTGATCGGGTCATTTCGGGTCAAGTTTAGTTCGGGTCAGTTCGGTTCGGATTATATTTTATTCGAGTCATTTCGGTTCGGGTCAGTTTCAGATCGGATCGGATTCAGATCGGGTCTGGGTCATAATCGGATTGTTCATTTTTTATTGTTCAGGTTCAATTTCGGATTCGGTTCAGGTCGGTTCGGTTCGTATTTCGGGTTCGGGCCACTTTTTTCGGGTCTAAGTAAACCTAAGAATGCAAAAATAAGAACAATTTTGGGAAATACATGTGCATAGTACACTTTTTCATAATTGTAGTGTCCCATGATCATATCTATTAGGACCAAATTGTTTCAGCTTATCATTTTTAAACAGCTGAGTTATTGATGATCTTGATTTTACAAGTACAATGCGGTCTCACTTTACTTTCATCAAAGCAGTGAGAAATACACATAGAAGGTTGAAGCTTTCCTATATCCTATGCCAATTCAAGTTACTTATGTCAACGTCATGAAGCAATTCAATCATTCCCCACCAAACTACAAACCAGAATACCAAACTAAAAGCTACACAACAGAGAACCATCGAACTTTACCTTGGACGTGTTTGGGCTAGTTGTTTATGCTCTTGAAGCCTCAATTTTAGATGCATTTAGTGTAGATGAGGTAACATCCAAATTCTGTTTCACCATACCGTTTTCTTGATTTAATCTGATGTTTTGATCTTGCTCAGTGTATAACAAGAAATTAATAGCCGAAGTCACATATCCCTACTCAAAGTGCCAATCGCCAACTTCCTCATTGGATGAGTGCTTGCTTAATCAACCGACAGACATCACTATATAGTGTAAGACAACAATATATGCTAACACTTACCTCTTTCTCCTTTAGAAGAGCTGCATAATTAACTGAAAGATCTTTGACTTCTGCTTCAAATTCCCTAAGCCTCTTTATCTCTGCTTTATATTGCTCAATCTGCACATGATGAGGACATGATTCAGCAACCATCAACAATAGTACAAACCTGTGAAGATAGTAAAGCATATCTTCAGCTAAAATTCCACTAAGCCATTACCAACAATGTACTACTCACTATTTCCTCACGTAACACAAGTCAAATAAAAGAACGAAATTACGTGAAGCACCACATGAACCTGTGTGATATGCAAGCTTTACACAAGACACATTATTTCACTTAACCATATGAACCCATATGATATGCATGCTATATTTCACCTTACACAAGACAATTACGTGAACGATCTGTATGATACGCTATACTTCACTTAACCACTTGTATTTTGGGAAATCATTTAAAAACACCCTTATAATAGCATTCGTTAACAACTAACCACCTTCCGTTTTCCTTCCGTCTAAAAATGTTGGCATGCAATGGCATCTTTTTTACTTGTTTTTTTTTTTGTTTTCTTGCCAAATCATCGAAAATCCATGTATTGAATGTCTCACCCCTCTTTCTCTCTCCGATTCCCAATTTCTAGGGTTTTTTGTTCCACAATCACAACCAATCAATCCTCAATGGAGTCTCCGAAGAAGAATATCTTGAAGAGCTCCGATGGCGAGACCTTCGAAGTGGAGGAATTGGTGGCGGTGCCAAAGGTTGGTGATTAGCAGTCTTCTAAGAAGAACAACCTTTGAAGAGCTCCCAATTTTTGGCAATGCTACAGGTTGTTGATTGCGGTGCTAGAGTTCAATATTGAAGTAGGAAAGCGTCAGAAACTTCTCGGAGTAGCGAAAATTGGACCGATCTTGGACAGTTGCGAGGATTTCGAGGGTTTTGGGGGGTTCGGTGCGGAGAAAAAGGGGAAAATTGGTTCAAGAGAGGGAATGAGAGGTGGTGGAGGGAAGAGGATTAGTGTTGGGGAAGACGAAGAGATCTGGCGGTGGACGTGGTGGCGAAAGAAAAGGAACTGGTCGTTGTGATGGCCAGAGAGCGGAGACAGGCATGGGAGGGGCTAGAAGGGACGGAGTCGGCGGAGATGCGGACACGGCCGAGGAAGTTCTAGTGGGGGCCGCCGTTGTGGTAGACGTTGACGGTGACCGTCCATTCAGCGGCGGGGTCATCGGGGAGGTCGAATACAAGGGGGCATTGCCACTGGGGGCTCATCTCCTTTGGGACGGTGTGGGTCCGGTGTCGTTGGTCCTCGAACTCCTTGTGAAGGGAGGTGGAATGACATGTGTTGGATCGTAAGTCTGTTAGAGTGGGCGTCCTCAACTGGGTTAAGGGCGTCCTTAGGTGCAGCAGAAAGTAGACTTAACAAGAAACGTGGTAAGATAATGGACACGAGTATTTATAGAGGAACCCCACTAAGACCAACTAGTCTTACGGGTAAACCTCTACCTCCGTTGGAGGATTTTCAATAGCCGTCTCTTATCTTATTAAGAGAGAGTCCTTACAACTTAGGTGCGTCGTTACACTTCACTGAGCTAAGCGTCCGTCCTTAGCCTCACTAGTAACACTCCTTTCCTCCTAACAAGTAACCTAACTCTCTTAGCTATAAGGAAGCTATCACTCACGTCTCTCACGGTCCGTTGTGAGAGACAAACTACAACTCTAACTATTTTGTGGTTTGTTTTGGATTTGATTTGGTTGGACTTTCTTTCTCTTGCTTCAACTCACTTGATTTCCTTGTTCTTCGTTCTTGAACTTGAATGCTTCGGGAGAGCTGGAGAGAAAGTCTTCAAGGTCCACATCGCTATGCATACCCCTTGAAGGGTATTTATAGCGGAAGTGGTTCTTGTCCTCTAGCGTTCTCTGAGACTTGGCAGGATCCTTGATCTTCCATCAACGGTGCGATGTTCATCTTGAGGAAGTCAACTCTGTTGACGCTTGGGAAGCCTCCGCGTGGGTAGGGGACCATTGCTAGGAAAGCGACATCTTTGGAGTTGTCTACACGTGCCCAGACAAGGGAAGCTTCCTTCTGAGGACTACGGCCGATCGTGATGTAATCATGTTGGGGCGGCCTTGATTTGAATTTGAACTTCGTCCGTATTTTGGCGCGCGTCCCTTCTTGATGAGGACGCTGTCCTATCTGCGCAGGAACTTCGCCAATTACGTTCAGCTTTGGAAGTTCTGATGAAGTGCGTCCCTACAGCTTAGGGACTGCCGTTCACTTGTTGTCCTTTTTGCTCATGTGCGTCCTCTGGACTTACTTGAGATCAACACTTGGACAACTTATTAAATACCTTTGAGTTTGTCATTATCAAAACAAGGGACGATCATTATTGGTTTAGATATTAATGACTGGCGTCCTTAATATCGTCCCAACAATTTTTCCCTTTTTGATGATGACAAACTCTTTTAAACAATATGCACAGAAGTAAAGCTTTTAGCAGGAGAGACTATACTTTGATTTTCTTTTCAGCTTAGGTTGGCATGCAACTCATTCATTTTAGTGCGTCCTATTTTATTCTTTACTATCGTCCTTTGGACTTGGCCGAAATTCCCCCTAAACACATGCTTTCTATGACAACTTAAAGACAATCGCATCTTTGCAAAACTATACTTCCCCCTTTTGGCATCATCGAAAAGGAGAACAAGTGGAAAAGCATGCAAGCACAAAGTCATAACTAAAGAAAGGAACGCTTAGACAAAATGAATCAATAATGAACTGCATTCACAAAGAGAGAACGATCATTACATAAACACACATAAAATGGTCCAAAAGGGGACAGCGTCCCAAAGTCTTAACGAAAACATAGAACATAACAAAAACAATAAACTTTTTCAAGTTGGAGAGAGGGGGGGGGGGGTGATCATTTGCGGGGACGCTTACCAAGGGCCTTGAGATGTTGCTCCTGAAGATAGTTGTTCTGCGCAAGGAGCTCATTATTGCGTTCCAGAAGTTCTGTGTGTTGATGGAGAGTGTCATGAACCTGTTGGATGAGATCAATCATCATGCACTGGTTCTCGATCATCATTCCAAGCAAATACTTTTGGGAATGCTTCTCAGCCTCATGAGGGACGCTCATGCCATCAAGTTCATCTTCCTCTTCTTCAGCGTCGGCGTCCTCAACTGGCGTCCCAACTACTTGAAAATTTTCAGCCTCAGGTTCGCCTTCCACATTTTTAGCAGCAGCAGCAGCGGCCTTAGCTCTTCGTTCAGCCTCTTTCTTCTCTTTGGCCAGTTGCCTCTTTACGGAAGGAAGCGGCTCATCAAACCTCTTCTTTCCTACCGGAGGGGCTGTTATCTGCCTAACGTCCCAATGAATTCCGAAAGTCTGTTCTGTTTTGGGGACGTAGAGATGTTGCTGCTATAGAATCTGTTTGACCAATCCAGGGAAGGGGAGCGAGTGGCGTCCTCCTGTGCACTTACCCATGTGCTCCAAGATAACCCGCGGCAAGTTGATGGGCTTGCGTTGTAAGAAGGCGTCCAATATAATACTGTCGGTGATCTGGACAATGGACTTCTTCTCTTGGCGGGGGACGACCATGCGCACTATGAAGTGATGCGCAAGGACGCCTGTCTTGGAAAGACAATGGGCAACCCTATCCCTAGCAACTGGCTGTCTCCCATTGAATATATGGTTGAAGATCTCTTCTTGGGAGAAGCGGCCGAAGTTTTTGTTGGGAAGGTCGTGCAGAGCATCAGGCGGAGAAGGACGCAGGCCTAGCATATTTCGGACGGTACCCTCAGCAATTAAGTACTCGTCCTCATCAATCTCGAACGTCCCTTGAGGCTTCCCTTTTACTTCAGATATTTCAAATTTTGAGTAAAAGCGGAGAACCTGTTCGGGGTCGACTTCAGCGGCCTCTGCACCAAGATGCGTCCAACCCTGGAACTCGAGCAGTTCCAAAAACTCTGTGCGTCCATTCTCCTCTAAAAACTGAGCAGAAAACAACAGCGGCGACAAAATCTTTTTGAGTCGTTTCTGCTTGGAGCCGTTGCTTATGATGACCTCGTCACCGGCATCTTGTTCATCACTGTCTCCCTCCTCGTCCTCAGGGTCCTCATCCTGGTGAGGAGCATCATCTTCGTCTGGCGCCTCGTCCCCTTGATCATGGGACTCGGGCATCTCCTGGTCCTCAGTAGTGGACGCTTGTGTTGGAGGGGGCGCGTCCATAGCAGGAGTCCTTGCCAAGGACTCGATGGGGACTTCAACAGAAGGCGTCCCCTGGACTTGTATATTCTCCTCGACGACCGGAGCAGGCGGAAGAGGAGGAGAGGGAGTAGGGGTTCTTATCTTTGCCTTGGTTGCGGGGGCAGAGGAGGTGCTGGGCGGAGCCACTGAGAGGGGCTTGACCTTGAGTGGAGCAGGAGGGGGAGGAGGCTTCTTAGCAGGGGAGTCCTCTAGCTGTATGACGGTTGGCACAGCGTCCTTGGCCTGGACCTGTGCTTGAGGAGCGTCCCTTTGGACCTTGGGCATAGGCTTTGCCAAGTCTGCCTCCATCTCCGCCTCAAGCGGATCCACAGCAGTCTCGGATGCAGTAGTCACGTCCTCTATCCTTGGTGGAGGTGGAGGGAGTCGTGGGACATCCTGCAAGCTTTGCTGGATCGCCTGTGTGATGGCGTCCTCTTCAGCTTTGGCCTGCCTTGCCTTTTCCTCTTTCTCTAGTTCAATTTCCGGGAGGCGAATGGCGGCCATTTGTTCCTCCGTGACGCCCTCAAGCTGAGCAGACGTCTTCAACCTTCTCTTTGGGGCGGGTGGCGGGGAGGATGGGATGGGTTTTGGTTGAGAGGAGGAAGGGCCTTTTATTTGGAGCTGTTTTGAAGGGGAAGGGGAAGATGGCCTCTTTCTCTTTTGCGATGGGACGGAGCCCGCAGGAGAAACTAAGAACTCCATTATATCGGGGAGAAGCTTGGCGAGCTCGTCCACCGTCCCACCGAATGAGTCAGAAATGATACCTGACCCCATGAAAGGAGGATTGGTATGGTTGGTTTCTTGTAGGCGAGGTTGGACATAGGTAACCATAAAGTAGTGAAGGAGGCGTTGGATTTTTTGGAGGATGGTCATGAGCGGACGCCCTTAGGCAAATATTGGCCAGCGTCCTTGGCTCTTTTTCAAGCCAATCCTCAATAAGTGGGTCAAGAGGAGGACGGCGTTTAGGCTGGGCTGGAAGTCTAAAGACGGAGGTCTTTGAAGGGTTCCCTTGCTCTAGCTCAGGTTTAAAAGGCTTCTCTAGGAATTGGAAGCGTTTTTGCGAGGGTTTGGATTGGGAACGGGAAGATTGGGATTTTTGAGGAGGATGTTGGGATTGATGTGGCTTTGGAGGGGTGGTAGAAGGGTGGCGCTGAGAAGAGTGGGAGGAATGCTGGTGGCGAGGAGGATCTTTCCGGCCGGCGGGTCTGCCTCGTGAGTCCATTAGCGACCGGCCTCTCACCGGAGTGATGGATCTCGCTGGGTTTGGGTTTTTCGCCGCCGACGAAGACGGGGAGGACAAGGTATTCTTGAGAGATATTGTGTTGGCCATTTGTGAAGTTTGGGTTTATATAGAGAAGGATTAGGGTTGAGAAGAGGAGATTTCGAGATCTGGGATTTGGAAGATTGGTAAGATCTTAGAGAGATTTCCGGATTTATGCAAACAGCAGGGAGGCAAAGAAGAGTTTTCAGAATGCACAGGGGTATATTTATAGGAAGAAGACGAAGGTGAACGGTCAAGGGTGATAGGGACTTTTCATTCGGCTTCCTCCACCCGCAATTCCGCACGTTGCTTCCTTCTTTGCTAAGAAACACAGCTGTTTAGCACCCGTTACACATATCCCGAGATCTGCGTTCAACTTCTCTAAGACGGTTCAACCTCCCATTTTCAAAATTCAAACTTTTCACAACGTCAAAGGACTCTATCTCGGCGTCCTTTCCACACATAACACTGCATTACTCAGAACTGAACCACGGCGTCCGAAACACTAATCACAATCTCTGATTCTTGGAACTCTTTCCTGACATCCTTCAGCTCTTAACAAGCGTCCCATTGATCACTTAGCATCATTTTTGAAAATCAAGCAAGTACGTCCCGTAAAGATAAAACAAAGAACGCTCATAGGACGCGTTTGCGAGATTTACGGCTTAGGTAAGCTTAGAGTTCCCATCATTTCGGCTTGTAATGAGAGTAGGGTGATCAGGGATACTCTTGAGCTAAAAAGAGAAAAGAATAGCGTTCAAAACACAAGCAAAACACATGTCTTAGACCAGCGTCCTTTAAAGATGACTTTAAATGCATGACACACTTTAAAACAAGTTCTCAACAAATCATAGCCAATCATAGAGGGAATAATAGAACGGGACCTGATCATTTAAAAGTTATCATCCCTAAAAGCAACCGGAGGTGCTCGTAGGGACGTCTATCAAGTGCTTTTGTGAAAATATCGGCCACTTGGTCCTCAGTTCTAACATGATCTACTCGAATTAATCCGAGTTCAACATTATCACGAAGAAAATGATGTCTTATATGAATATGCTTCGTCCTAGAATGATGAACAGGATTCTTGGCAATGCTTATGGCACTAGTGTTATCACACAAGATAGGGACTGTGTTAAGGAACGTACCATAATCTTCAAGTTGGTACTTGATCCATAGGACTTGTGAGCAACACGAAGCAGCAGCAACGTACTCAGCTTCCGCGGTTGAGAGAGCCACGGAGTTTTGCTTTTTGGATCCCCAAGATACAAGGCATGAACCAAGGAACTGTGTCATTCCAGATGTGCTCTTCCTATCTACCACATGGCCAGCGTAGTCTGCGTCAGAGTACGCCACTAGGTTTAGGGACGTCCTTCTGGGATACCATAGGCATAGGTCATCCCGTCCCTTGAGGTATCTGAAGATTCTTTTGACCTCTTGCATGTGGGACTCCTTTGGATTTGCTTGGAAGCGGGCACACAAGCATACAACGAACATGATGTCGGGACGACTTGCCGTTAGGTATAGCAAGGACCCTATCATTCCTCTGTAGAGCTTTTGATCTACACTCTTGCCTTCTTCATCAGCATAAAGGCGAGTGTTGGGGGAGATGGGAGTATCAATGGACTTTGATGAGTTCATCCAATACTTCTCGAGCATCTCACGAATGTACTTCTGTTGGTGAATGCGAGTCCCATCTTTGAGCTGAGTGATTTGAAGTCCTAAGAAGAAGTTGAGTTCTCCTATGAGGGACATCTCAAACTCACTACTCATCAAGTTCTTGAATTCCTCTACAAGTTTCATGTTAGTGCTTCCAAAGACTATGTCATCGACATAGACTTGGACAATCAAAACATCTTTAAGGACTTTCTTTAAGAACAGGGTTTTATCAATGTTACCTCGCGTGTACCCGTTGGACAAAAGAAAGGACGCAAACCTATCATACCAGGCACGAGGGGCTTGCTTGAGTCCATAGAGTGCTTTGTCCAAGAAGTACACATGATTAGGATGATCAGCGTCCTCAAAACCTGGAGGTTGAGCGACATACACTTCTTCTTTAAGCTTGCCGTTGAGGAAGGCTGTCTTGACGTCCATTTGAAAAAGCTTGAACCCCTTGTGAGCGGCATAGGCAATGAGGAGGCGAATGGCTTCAATTCTAGCGACAGGGGCGATGGTCTCATCATAATCGATTCCTTCCTCTTGCCTATAGCCTTGAGCCACAAGCCTTGCTTTGTTTCTTGAAACGCGGCCACTCTCATCAAGCTTGTTTCTATAGACCCACCTTGTCCCTATTATGTTTTTGTTTTTCGGACGAGGGACGAGGGTCCAAACTTTGTTTCTTTCAAATTGATTGAGTTCTTCTTGCATGGCTTGGATCCAATCAGCGTCCTGAAGTGCCTCCTTTATGTTCTTAGGCTCAATTAAGGACACAAAGGCGTTGAAAGCACAGAACGCTATGTTGGCGCTGTGGGACTGATTCACAGCTGAACTTGTTTGAACTCCTTTTGAAATGTCCGAGATGATTTGATCCGTTGAATGAAGTCTTGAAAGGTTGGATCCCCTATGCGTAGCGTCCCTTGCAGAAGTACAGCTAGGGTCCGTCCAATCAGATTCATCAGAGTCAAAGCCATCGTCTTCATGGATAGGCTCAGTGTGTTCCCCCTCAGGTTGAGCGTCCACACTGTGCCTTTCTTCTCCTTGTTGACTTGATTCACCAGCATCTACTTGGTTTAGCGACCAAGTTTGAGAGGGCTCTTGCTGTTCGCTAGGGACTCCCACTGAAACCTCATCGCGAGCTTCAGGGGCGTTCCTAGGAACGTAGTATTTGTCGGAGGAGCCTCTGGGATCTTCCTCATCATCTTCATCATCGTCCCTTGAAAAGATACGACGTTCCTTCTTACTTGGTTCTTTCTTGTGAGAAGCATTTTCTTTGAACACCACGTGGATACTTTCCTCAAGCTTAAGAGTCCGTTTGTTGAAGACTCTATAGGCTTTGCTTGTGAGGGAGTATCCAAGGAATATTCCTTCATCACTCCTAGCATCAAATTTGCCGATGTTGTCTTTGCCGTTGTTGTGGATGAAGCATTTACACCCAAAGACTTTGAGGTGTGAAATGTTTGGCTTTCTTCCATTTAGGAGCTCATAGGATGTCTTTTTGAGCAAAGGACGAATCATGGCTCGATTTATGATGTAGGTAGTTGTGGCCACATCTTCTGCCCAAAAGTGTTTGGGGACGCCGCTTGCCAGGAGCATCGTCCTTGCCATATCTTCCAGCGTCCTATTCTTTCTTTCAACAACGCCATTGTGTTGAGGAGTTCGGGGACAAGAGAAGTTGTGGGAGACTCCTTGTTGGTCACAGAAGTCAAAGAACTTTGAGTTTTTGAACTCCGTTCCATGATCTGACCTTAGAGCTTTCAAGCTCGTCCCAAGAGCAACTTCTAGTTGCTTGATGAAGAATTTGAACATCTGGAAGGCTTCTGCTTTTGACACCAAGAAGAGAACCCAAGTGAATCTTGAAAAATCATCTACAATAACATACATGTACCTCTTTCCACCATAGCTTTGGGTCTGCATGGGTCCACACAAATCCATGTGAAGGAGTTCTAACGGCTTCTTTGTACTCACTTCATTTTTGGATTTAAAGGACGATCTTGTCTGCTTCCCTTTGATGCATGCTTCACATTGCTCAATTTGCTCAGAATCAATTCGGGGAAGTCCTCTTACAAGTTCCTTTTGATGAAGCTTGAAGATCGTGCTAGGTCCAGCATGTCCAAGACGTTGATGCCAGAGATCGGCGTCCACAGCAGAGACGGATAAGCATAATTTGGATGCAGGCTTGAATCTTTGATTGAAGACATAGACATTGTTCTCACAAGTTCCTTTAAGAATGACTTGATTTGTTTTCTTGTTGATGACCAGGCACTCCTTAGAGTCAAATGTGACTAGGTTTTCACCTTGATCACATATTTGAAAAACGCTAAGGAGATTGAAGCCTAGTCCCTCGACAAGACTGACTTTGGACGCACTGATGGATTGATTTAGCTTTGCGGTGCCCGTCCCTTTGATTCTTCCTTTGCCCTTGTTGCCAAACGAGACAGTTCCTTCCGTGGCATTTGATTGGATAGAAGTGAGATGGATCTGGCTTCCAGTCATGTGATTTGAGGCGCCACTATCAATGATCCACGGGCTTCCTCTCACTTCCACCTGAAAATAAGAGTTAGTTCTTTGCGACCCAGGCAAGGTGACCCTTACCTGGCTCGTTACATGGGTACAACTCTTTCATGGGCAAATAGTCACAAACATTCACATCATTTGATCTTCTAGCATGCGTCCTAGGAGATCGAGTTTTAGCATTTGACACACTAGCATGCGTCCTAGCAGAGGACTTTGACTTGGCATTCTTATTATCATGTCTAGCCTTTTTGCCATTTTCAAGATCTTGTCTTAGCGTAAGACACTCATACTGGTAGTGACCACCTTTGCCACAATGCCAGCACGTCCTATAGTAGTTTCCAAGGTAGTACTTCTTGTTAGGACGTTGAATTCTATTCTCCTTCATTTTTTCTGGATCAACCACCTTAGAGCCATTTCCCTTAGAAATTTTCTTGTAAATCTTATGGCTGACAGAATTTGTATAGTAGTCCTTTCTACCAGTTTCACCACTCTCAAGAACTCTTATGCGTTCCTCTAAGTTCTTTGTCTTTTCTCTTTCAAGTTCTAGCTCAGAGGTTTTGCTAGCTTCGAAATCACTTGGAAGGGAGTCCTTTGATCCTGATTCATACCCTAGTCCTTTCCTAGATGGAACAAAGACTATTGGATTTATAGGTTCAGTCATGGGACTCTTTCCTAGGACTTTCACCTCATCCCTAAGGTTAGCATTTTCAAGTTTTAGGCACACAAGCTGACTTTTAAGGGATTTGACCTCTTCCTGAGAGGACTCTAATTGAAAAGACATAGTATTGCAATTTTCACATTCCACAAAAATATTCTCGGATTCAATTTCCTCAAAACTTTGTTTCATGGCATAACTTTCTTGCATGATCTGAGTGATTAGTTTGATGAGCTTGGGCTTTGAGCATTTTTCAAGAGAGCTTAGCATAGATTCATGAGTTACCTCTTGCTCAGTTTCAGAGACGTCATTTTTCAAGCCACTTGATTTTCTGGTTCTTCATCACTTGAGTCAAGGTCGTCCCATGCGCCCTCAAATGCACCCACTAGAGCCTTTTCCTTCATTTCTTTTGACGATAACCCTGTTGTACATTTCTTAGCCATGTGTCCCTTCCTGTTGCATTTGTAGCAGACTATATCCTTCATTTCAGCATCTGAAGGTTTGCGGCTTTCCTTCTTGTAAGGCATCTTCATTCTTGGAACTTTGCCTCTTTTGTACAAAGTACGAAGAGTTTTGTGCAACAGTGCTAGCTCGTCCTCTTCAGATATTTGTTCTTCAGTCTTCCCTTTGCGTTCTACTAAAGCCTAAAGACGAATATTCTCTTGGTGCTCTTGAGTTTTGGCTTCTAGCATGGAGTTCAGTTCCCTTTGTCTTTGGTAATATTGCTCATACTCTGGCGTCCTAGCCGCAAGAGTTAAAGCCAGCTCATTTTGGGAACTCTTCCCCATTTCTAGCAAATCTTGATTTCTCCTTGCTTCGTACCCCTTAAGCTTTCCATAAATTTCCTCCATGGACAATCCTTTGTTGGCTTGGTTTTCTTTGAACGTCATCCTATCGAAGTTCCATGGTCCCGTGAGTCCATCGATCAAGACTTGAACCTTCATCCTCTGAGTGATCTCCGTTTCTTTGACACCCAAGTTTTTCAAGTTGGTTAGTAGGGCCTCAAAGCGGAAGGAGTAGTCGGTGATGGTCTCATTTGTGAACATTCTGAACTTGTAGAAGTCCCTCTTAGCTTCAAGCTGGACGTCCTCTTTCATCTCAGGCGTCCCAACATGGTACTTCTCCAGAGCTTCCCATTGAAGCTTGGCAGTTGGAAGATTGCTCACACGGGTGGCGTCCCTTTCGCAGAGGGACGTCTGTAGGAAGCAGATAGCTTTGGCGTTTGCCTCCTGACGTCTCTCATTTTGGTGGTGTTTTAGTAGTTAATTTCCCTTGCAGATAAGTGTTTTTCATTCCTTTCTTTGTTAGTCTCGTTCCTTTTTAGCTTAGTTCCCGGTTTTCTTCAAGATTCGGAAACTATGCGAGTTTGTTATGTTTTGTAGGAAAAATGGCGCATTTGAGGACGTTTTGGAGGAGTATCTAAGAATGAGCTAAGCAAGGGAGCTAAGGAACGGAAGAGCCATGCAAAGAATGAAGAGGAACTCAAGGAAAACCAAGAAGAGAAGAAGGACCGAGACCCAGGACCGAGATACTACCAAGTCGGGCCCGAGTTCGAGCACCAGAGTACAGGACCGACGTTCCCAACGTCGGGCCCGATGTTTGCCCGTGTCGGTCCGAGTCGGCAAATTAGAGGATTGGGCTCCAAGGCACAATGTTGTGATCTTCCAATTTTGCCCTTCTTCTAATTTGGAATTCCTTGGTCCCCAATCAAGAGAAGAGAATAATTAGAGGTGATTAGAGAGCATTGGGGGAGATCAATCATACACACACCAAAAATCACTCTCAAAGGCTCAAGGAAGACTTGGAGAGCAAGGAGAAGAAAGGAGGAGGAGAAGAGAGAGAGATCGGTGGAGCTAGAGAGGAGATTAGTGAGTTTGTACTTGTTTTGCTTTGGTTTTAGTAGAATTAAGACTTGGATCTTGTGAACACCTTTTGATTTGAATGCAATTTAGCTTTGGTTTGAGATTGATGATTGAGATTTGCATTATTTGCCATTTGATTGCTTTTTTCTCTTACTTGATGGAGTAGATTCCATAGTCTTGGGCTATGGGGGAAACCCCTAGCTAGGATTGGGTAGGAATCCCCAATTCCATAGCCTTGAGTGCTTGATCTATGAATCCTCTCTACATTGAGCTTCAATTCTCTTGTGGAAACAAGGGACCTAGGGCTTGTGATTGGTAAGAGTAAGCGGAAGCAATCTCGAACCCATCACTAGACCTAGCATCGAAGGTGAGTGGAAACTCCCTTGGGTCGAAGTGTAGAGTGGAGGGATCGAAGGCTAGCAACCTCGATCTCATAAGGATCAACACTTATGGGCTGAATTGGGGTGGAATTACCCAAGTCTAGTTAGGGAAGGAACCCAAAAACCCAAGACCGATTTACTATTTTTGCCTAATCGAAGTACCCAAAACATCGGGCCCGACGTAGTGTGTGTCGGTCCCGGCCAAATCAACCTCGATCCACCCTCGGACCGAAGTGACCAGTGTCGGTCCGAGGTGATTCCTTTTGATTTTCCTCGTTTTTTTGCCTTTCTTTTACCTCTTTTTAGTCTTTTGGGTACTCTCAACGCACGAACTCCCGTGTGTTCGACACCCTACCTCTCTTACTACAATTGGGGTTCGGTTTACTACAGTTGGGGTTCTTTTTGGGTACTCTCATTAGTTTAAACTCATCGGGACCCCATTCTCCTTCTTTGTCCTTTTTAGCAGCAGGGACTTCTAGGTCGCCGTTCTTTATCACCAGCCAGCATTGGTAGTTTTGACTTCGCACGAAGCACTCAAATCTTGTCTTCCACCGGTTGAAGTTCCCGTCCGTGAGGCGGGGTGGCTTCGCACTTGAGATACCTATAGGTTCCATATCCATGTTTCCTGCAACTCAAACTTAATCTAGAGCGCTTGCTCTGATACCAATTGTTGGATCGTAAGTCTGTTAGAGTGGGCGTTTTTAACTGGGTTAAGGGCGTCCTTAGGTGCAGCGGAAAGTAGACTTAACAAGAAACGTGGTAAGATAATGGACTTGAGTATTTATAGAGCAACCCCACTAAGACCAACTAGTCTTATGGGTAAACCTCTACCTCCGTTGGAGGATTTTCAATAGCCGTCCCTTATCTTATTAAGAGAGAGTCCTTACAACTTAGGTGAGTCGTTACACTTCACTGAGCTAAGCGTCCCTCCTTAGCCTCACTAGTAACACTCCTTTCCTCCTAACAAGTAACCTAACTCTCTTAGCTATAAGGAAGCTATCACTCACCTCTCTCACGGTCCGTTGTGAGAGACAAACTATAACTCTAACTATTTTGTGGTTTGTTTTGGATTTGATTTGGTTGGACTTTCTTTCTCTTGCTTCAAGCTCACTTGATCTCCTTGTTCTTCGTTCTTGAACTTGAATGCTTCGGGAGAGCTTGAGAGAAAGTCTTCAAAGTCCACATCGCTATGCATACCCCTCAGAGGGTATTTATAGCGGAAGTGGTTCTTGTCCTCTAGCGTTCTCTGAGACTTGGCAGGATCCTTGATCTTCCATCAACGATGCGATGTTCATCTTGAGGAAGTCAACTCTGTTGACGCTTGGGAAGCCTCCGCGTGGGTAGGGGACCATTGCTGGGAAAGCGACATCTTTGGAGTTGTCTACACGTGCCCAGACAAGGGAAGCTTCCTTCTGAGGACTACGGCCGATCGTGATGTAATCATGTTGGGGCGGCCTTGATTTGAATTTGAACTTCGTTCGTATTTTGGCGCGCGTCCCTTCTTGATGAGGACGCTGTCCTATCTGCGCAGGAACTTCGCCAATTACGTTCAGCTTTGGAAGTTCTGATGAAGTGCGTCCCTACAGCTTAGGGACTGCCGTTCACTTGTTGTCCTTTTTGCTCATGTGCGTCCTCTGGACTTACTTGAGATCAACACTTGGACAACTTATTAAATACCTTTGAGTTTGTCATTATCAAAACAAGGGACGATCATTATTGGTTTAGATATTAATGACTGGCGTCCTTAATATCGTCCCAACAACATGTCATGATTTGGTGCAATGACATGGCATGATGTGGCAAAAAACGAATAAAAAAATATTAAAACATAGGCCACGTCAGCGTTTTTTGATGGAATGAAACGGAAGGTGGTTAATCGTTAAAGGAACCTATTATATAGGTGGTTCTAAATGGTTTCCCAATATAAGGGTTGTTAAGTGAATTATAGCATATCATAAGGGTGGTTTTCAGCATTTAATCCATTATTAAAACAGGTCATCCATAAAAAAAAAAAGTTTATACCAGTTTTGTTCATAACCGGTATGCACGTGTATCTGGCTCTCGAGGTCTTCATACCCGGTTTTTTAATAACAACTTTAATAAAAATTGGTATGCGTGTCTCAAGTCTTCCAAATTAATTTTTATACCGGTTTTTCTAAAATCAGTATGTGAAATTGAAATTTTTTTCTTTATACCACATTTTATTAAAACCGGTATCTATGCTTTAAATGCATACTGGTTTTTCAACCGGTGTAAGATTCATGCGATATTAACTTAGGTGTTTGTACTTTGTAGTAGTCAACCCTAAACACTGAACTATTTTTAAGAAAACCCTCGAGTGTTTTCATGTTTCCAATCAGGTTGTTGACCAGGATTTCGAATATGGAATGAGTGAAAATCCAAATAAGACAATACCGCGTGATCTGATTTTGGACAGTTGTGAGGCGTTCCAAAAAGTCGTTTATGGACAGACTGTGCAAAAAGTGGAGAAAACATTCGAGATCATTGAAGATTATTTAGGTGATTTTATTATGTCTTAGGCTTTATTTATGGAAAGATCTTGTAAGAATATAAATTGTGTAGGATTTACTCCTTAACCAAATAAAATGAATCAAACATCAATCTTCTTAGTCTTATATATAGTTTTCGTGAGCTTGGATAGAAGACTAAGAGAGAATAAGAATAACTTGTATTGTTGAGAGTGTTGTGTGCTGAAAAACGTACGAATCTTTCTTGGTGGTTGAGTACGGGAGAGCGATATTGAGTGAGGGTAGTTACAAAGGCAAGAGTGTAGTTCAAGAGAGTGTGAGATTCACTTCTTGTATGCAGAAGCACCTTTGTAAACCTAAGAGATCAATAGATCGAGTCGAAATACTCTTCAAGTCCTTTCAAGTGAGTAGCTTAAAAGGCAAATGGGTTTTTCATAAACGAACTAGTTGGTTTGTAAAAGGTTTTCCACTATAAATTCGTGTGTTACATATGGTAAAAGAAATCTTTCTTGTGTGTTTTTCCGCTTCAAATTAAGTTTATCTCTGATGACCGACATCGTAAATAGTACTAACATTCCTACGATTGGTTTGGGAGATACCAACTTGTAACCTAACTACAGTAGCGCTGAGCTCTTAGAAATTTTAAAGTTTCTTCCTTCTAAACAAATTAAAGGTATAGAACAAAACATATGGTATTATCTTACCCTATCCACCCACTAGAATTTGTGGTTTGCGTATTTGATTAAGAAATTTAGTAATTATGCTAAAATAATATACATTTCCTTTTTTTTTGAAAGATAATACAGCTATCCCTACCTTATATTGTAGACTTCTAGCTAGTCAATGGACAAGCAAATTTTGCATAGAAAGAAGTAATACGTATTATACGTGTAAATCACTATGTATAACAAAAGTTGTCAACATATATTTAGTGGGCTAATGACAGTTTTGTTTGAACCGGTATAGTATTATAGTGGCCTAAGCTGGCCACGTAGAGTCGACGACACGGTAAAATTAATTTAAAAAGTCAATCAAGGGGTTGACAACTTTGCAATGTAGTTAATTGCTGTGTATAAATACATCAAGAACTTAAGGGATAATCTGTGAGCCAACCAATTAACCAAGCACCCAAATAATATAGAAAAGAGTGGTAATTAATCATGTCCAAAGCCACCTTAATTCTTGGCATCTTGGTAGCAACTCTGCAGCTTGCAAACCATGTCTCTTCCCAGCCCGTTGCTCCCACATTCGCCTTCTCGTTCTGCAGAAACACATTGTTTGGCAACTACACAACAAATAGTACATACGAGGACAACCTCAAAACCGTTCTCTCGGATCTCGAGGTGAACGCGTCCGCGAACAGGTTCCACAACTCCAGCGCGGGCACGGGAGCAAGCAACGTGCACGCGCAGTACTCGTGCCGAGGGGACGTGACCTCGGATTTCTGCAGCCAATGCGTCCAGGAGGCTTCCCTCAAGGCCCTCAACTGCTCCAACGCCAAGGGGGCCATCATCTGGTACGACGAGTGCACGCTCCGCTACATGAACCAGTCCATGGACGGGATCCCCGAAAACCATCTCGTCCTTACCATGAAAAGTCGAGCGAACCTAACCGACCCGAATGAGTTCTCCGGGATCTTGAACGACACCATGACCGGCCTTATAGAGGAGGCGGCCCAGGGGACCGGCTTTGCCACCGCGGAGAAGACGTTGTCCGATAATTCAACCGCCTACTTCTTGGCGGATTGCAGCTTGGACCTGACCAGGGGGCAGTGCGAGTCGTGTCTTACCAACGCCTTGAACGAGACGCAGACGTGCTGCGGGGAGTGGCCCGTCGCGTTGTATAGCCTAGCCCCAAGCTGTCGGGTGATGTACAACACCATCGGGACTTTTTATTTTAGTCCTAACGCGCCGCCCTCTTCGCCAACGACGTCAGCAACACCGTCAGCACCTCCTCCTCCCTTGTTTGAAACTAGTTCTACACCATCGCCACCCGATCATGTGACAGTTTTGCAAACTCCGCCACCGCCAACCATGTCGATGAGCACCGGTACGTACTTACATTAATTAATTGTGTAGAATACCAATTAATTAAATTTCTTAGTCCTGATTTTCCAAAAAAAAAAATGGTTTAGGTTGAGGGTCTTGCCCATTAGAGTCGAACTGATGACCTTTGGTTACTACCCTTAGAGGCTTAACCGTTTCACAATATCTCTAAAACCGACCAAAAAAATTTCTTAGTCCTGATTGAGTTCATTATACAATGGACCAAACCATTGAGATCTTATGATAAATGTATATAATTTTAGATGTAGATTTTACTTTTCACCATGAACCATTGAGTTCGTGTATTTTATATATATATATATATATATATATATTAAACACCTTTAAATATGACTTCAGGTGGATCGGCATCAATCAGAGCCAGTAATAGCATGAAGCTCACGATAATAACCATTGTACTCGTGGTTTTGACGTTGGTGTTAAATGCCTAACACGTGCTCAATACCGGTGTCAAGTCTCACTAATCTAGTTGGCTAGTGTTTCAAGCCGGTCCCTTATATATATATTGTGATGTGTAAGTGTATCCTATTAAAATTTTAAAATATAGATGGAAAAAAAGCCATTATTGTACGTATGTACGTTGAGCGCTCATGGTGAGAAATGGTGTAAATTTCATTCTATCTTTTCATATTGCATGTGTATCTTGTCGACGGAGAAGGTTTGACTCTGTTTTGCTTTGATTGTGTTTTTCATCTGCAATTAATTAATGAACGGTGTGAGTTCCATCTGTCATTCTTATGAACTTTCAATTAACTATCAAAAAAGTTTGTACAGTATGGTTTACTTATATCACCTTACTCTGTGTTGAACTGACAACGAGAGTTCTTATGGGCAGTGACGGACGCAGAAAATAATTTTAGGGGGGCTCAAACTTTTTATAAGAATTTTTTAAATCCAAATACATTGTTAAGCATACTAAAAAAAAAGAAAAAAAGAGTCTTATACAAAAGCTCTACGTACAAATAAGTAATATCAATAAACGAGTACTACAAAAGATTGTTATCAAGTAAAATGATCACTATATATAGAAAATTAATACCAATCAAGTCATCATATCTGCTTCGTTCTCTTCCACTAGAGGGGGTAAGTCCATCCTACGAGTTCTCATATTCTGAAAATGTTGGATGATAACTTCATTATCAATGCTTCTAAAAACATCCTTCTCAATGTAGCAAAGCAGACAATCATTCAGAAATTCATCACCCATTTGTTGCGCAAGTCTGTCTTGACAAAACTCATTGCAGAAAATGCTCTTTCCACCGTAGCAGTAGCAACAGGCAGCACCAAAACCAACTCAATAAGACGGTACACCAAGTGAAAAGCATTCTGAATTCCAACATCAATCATCTTTTGAGCAAGAGCTCCAATGTTTTGCAGATCTGCAAACTTTTGATTTTCTCTCATCTCATAAATCCAAAGCTCCAACTACCCTTTTAGCTCCATTTGATCATGTGCCGAAAAGTCCTGTGGATACAATTCCGCAAGGCGCAGTAGCTTGGCCACATTGAAGTTAGAGAACGAATTCTTCGGATCAATACATGTTATACATGTGAGCAATTCTGTACTTGACTCGCTGAAACGATCCTCCATCTCTTGACCAATTTGATCAAGAACCTGTAAATTTCTCAAAAAATTAAATCAACTAACCAAATGAAAATTTTAGAGTGATTAATAGAGAAATAAACAATTACCTCATAGAAAATCTCAACTTGAAAGTGGTGAAGGTATGTTATTGCATATCCGGCACGTCTAGGCCGAAAACGGCCGGGAACTTTGTCACCCATATTAGGAATGGTGACATCATGCTTAAGACAAAAATTCTTTACTTCTTCTAATAGCTCATCCCATCCTTTGTCCCTCACATTTTGCAACTTCTTCTTAGTGCTTTGAACCAAACTCACGGCTTCAAGTATATTTTGATCCTTTTGTTGCAACAATTGTGACAAAACATTTGTCAAACTCAAAATTAGCTTCATGAAGTGAGCGATAAACACAAACTCAAAGTCTTCCATCTTTTCACACAAACTAGAGGCTAGTGCTCGAGCTTTCGGATCGGTTGCATCATTAAATATATTTTCAAGCACTTGAATTATGGAAGACCACAAAGTTAAAAGACGAACAATGGTGGTAAAGTGAGAACCCCAACGAGTAGCTCCCGGACGAACTAAACTACTTTCTTGATTCAATCCTCTCCCGGAAGATATCTCACCATTTACTAAGTTGTCCACCATGTCTTCATGTTGTTTTTGTCGGAGTTGATCTTTCCTTTTGCAAGACGCTCCAACAATGTTTGCAATCATGGATAGATACTCAAAAAATGCGGTCACAAATTGATTACCATGTGAAACTGCCACAACAACCAATTGTAATTGATGAGCAAAGCAATGAAAATATCTTGCACTTGGATTTTCATTCAATATAAGAGTCTTCAATCCACTAAGCTCACCCCGCATATTAGAAGCTCCATCATATCCTTGACCTCTTAGTTTAGTGATCAACAATCCATATCTAGCAAAAAACTCATCTACACCACTTTTCAAAGAGAGTGCGGTGGTGTCAACAACATGAACAACTCCAAGAAACCGTTCCATTACTACTCCACGGTTGTCTACAAATCTCAAAACAATAGCCATTTGCTCCTTTATCGAACAATCACGAGCCTCATCAATCAATAGAGAAAAGCATTTGTCTCCAATATGACGAATAATTTCTTTTGTTGTCTCTGATGCGCAAGCACTTATAATTTCCTTTTGAATACGAGGAGAAGTGAGCTGATGATTTCCCGGCGCATTCAAACTTACTACCTTTCCAACATCAACATTGCGTGAGCTATACCATGCAAGAACTTCAAGAAAATTTCCTCTATTTAGTGAGCTTGCAAACTCATCATTCCCTCGAAAGGCCAAGCCTTGTCCAAGTAGCAATCTAACAACATCCACACTTGCGGTCAAACGAGTACGATATGCATAACTCAATTCTTTCTTTCCAGAAGCCACCTTTCTTGTCAAACTTTGTCTTTGGTCTTTGGAGGCAAAAAATGATGTCCGAGCATCATTATGTATACTACCAACCGCTCCCACGTGATCTTTGAATTTTTCACAAGCCTTCTTTCAATTACGAAACCCCGTTTTCACAAAAGCATCATCTCCAAATCTTTTTCTACTATCCCCTCTAAAAAGATAGCACCAAAAACAAAATGCGGCATCCTTGGAAACGCTATATTCCAACCATTCTCATTTCTTAAACCACCCAACTTGGAAACACCTCGATTTTGTACCAACCCCACTCCTTTGAAAATTATGAGAAGACGGTTGACACGGACCCTTAAGCACGTATTCCCTTCTTATTTCATCTCTAATTCGAGGCTCGTAATCAGTAATCGGTTTCCTCAAAGCCGGATCGCTAATAATTTCATCATGAACAATGATATCCGTTCGAGATCTTTTCGGACCCGATCCACCACCATCATCAACACTGTCAATATTTTGAGGCTCGGTAGCTGGCATTTCAATGCTTGAAGTTGGAATCGATGAACTTTGACTCCAGATTTTAACAAATTTATCCATACCCTAAGAAATTCAATACAAGTCAACAACGCACTATTTAGTGAACTTTGACCCCATATATATCAATCAATTGATTAACTAGTTCACAACAAAATAACAACCGTATAAGTTATTAGAAAAATAATTCAATTAATGTAGTGGACTAGTGCTAGTGGGGTAACTATTTGATGGGTTCCAGCAAAACAATTAATCAAGATATCAAATTAAAAGCAAAAAAATAACCCACTTAATCAAGATATCCATCCCACATTCCCACCATTGCCCATGCCAATTTTATACGGAGGGTTTTTCCATTGAATAAGAACTCAATACACAGTACTCCATTATTAGTCCTAATCAGCAAGTCAGCACTCAGCAAGTTAATTAAGATAATTAAATTAAGAGCAATAATTTTATAAGCAGAACCCTAAAAACTAAACTTTTAACATTTACAAATTACAAACGTATAAAATCAGAGCAATGGAGGGTTGTTGGAGAAGGAACCGGAGCAGGCGAGCAGGACGACGGTGAAGGGGGCGTGTCTTGATCAGAGAGGAGGAGGAGGGGCCAGCCGCTGGCGTGCCGCACGTCCAATTGATCGGGATTTGAGAAGTCGCACAATCCCCTCTAAATTAAAGTGGGGTTTTTACAATTGGTTGGAAGCTGAAAAGTCGTAACTTTTTTCCCTTTATTTCAAAAAGCAGACTTTAATTTTTTTAAGTGAAACGGCGTCGTTTTCGGGCTCGTTTTAAGTCTTTTTTTTTTCCTCTTAAAACAGGGTACAAACGGTGAAACAGGCCTTCTTCTTCCTACTGGCTACAGCTTCACATCTCAGCAATGTCGTCGCCGACCGTGTTTTGCGCCGGCCACCTCTGCTCTATACTAAATTCTCGTCGGAGTGAAGGGGGGGCAGCGGCCCACCCATGCCCCCCCCTGTGTCCGTCTATGCTTATGGGCATAATTTTTGAGATCGTGTTAGTCAGGGTGGTCCACTATAGTCTAGTTAAGGGTGTAAATCACTCTCTCACAAGCTTTAATGACACTCAACGTTCAAACTCGATACTTTTGATTAACGTAATAAGTACCTTACTCACTCAACTAAATCTTTGTGAGTTAGTTTTCATTCACAATTGATATACCAACCAGCAGACGGGCAATAATCTAGTTAGGATAAATCTTTAATCTCGGCGTAAGAGCATGCCAAACAAAAGTGGGCTCAAATACGTACATAGGGTTACAAGTGAAACAAACTTGTTAACCAAGTTATCCACCACATTGTTTGACCTATGTGATGACAAGACTGATCCGGGGACACACGTGGCATTTTTCATATAAGATGGCCCTTTGGGTCTAACGATGCCTTAGCGTAAATGTCTGGTAAATATTATGGTGAAGTGGTTCTATGGTTTGGAAAGTAATTTTGATCTGCTTATGAACTTAATTAGCAAAAAGAAAAAAAACACAGTTATTTGTTTCATTGCCAAAAGTCACGACCTAGCATCATTAGACACCTTATTAATCATCCTAAGAACATGCGCAATGGCAAGAAGGCATTAGCAAATTTTATGCAATCCTTACCGCAATAATACGTACTAGAGCGAAAGCATCAGGACTTTATCGAACCCTTTGAATACATTAGTATTGTTCTAAAGGGTGTGTCAATATACTTGGTTGGAACTAAACTAACCTTTCCCTCAACTAAAGGCATGATCCAGTAGAGCAAAACTGAAAAAGTCAAGAAGACCATTTGATCATGGCAATTCAAGGAGACTAAAGGCATGTTATCTCCATAAGAGGATCCCCAAAACATAAGAAACGAAGATGTATAAGATGGCATTGAAGTGATCAATGTGGTTTCTAATTAAAACAAAGAGCGAGGCATGACTAAGAAGATCGAGGATTGCCATAACTTACATAATTTAGAAGTAAGAAGAAACTCAATGTAGTTCTTTTATAATATGAGTGGTCGACCGAGTTCATCGAACTAAACTTTATCACACAAAGGACAAGAACGAACCTCATATACATACGTCCTTGATCCATTAATGGCTTGATGGCACCGATCGAGCATTCAATGGCTGAGTGGGGGCGGAGTTAATAACAAAATCATAATCTTTTATCATATCATTGGTGGATTATGAAGATGATCGATATGGTTTCTTGATCATTGCTTATTGATGAAATAATGTGATTTCAAAGATTATAATTATCATTAACTCCACCCGCAACTCAGCTAATGGATGCTTGATGCCACATCTCGATCAATAGCTTAGCTAGGTTTTTGATCTACCTCCTATATGTATGTATATTGCTCTAATTTGCAAAGTATAACAAGCACTCTCAAATTTTAGCTTTTAGCACAAAAGAATTCCTCTTAGGGTTGTCCATTCCATTGATCAATAATATATAAAATATAGAGACTTGCATAGCAAGCTAGGGTTACTACAATAAATAGAGACTTGCATAGCAAGTTAGGGTTAGTACAATAAATATATACAAATGTAATAGACGTACGAACGTACGTACTCTAATTTTAAAAAAAATTAAAATAATCACAAGTAAGTTTAGACAAAAATTGGCACGTTTTAATTCGTCACACACACTTGAATGACTTGATGTATGTGTACGTTTGCTCAGTTGAATGGATAGAATCAAAGAAAATAAATCATAACCCATATATTCTTCTACAAGAATAAAATCATAACGGAAAAAGAAAATTCAAATCCAGAACAAACAAATTAAAACCTAGCTAAAATCAAATCAGTTGTACCCACGGTGTGAATTGATGATCTCGCACATTAAAAAAGAAAACGATACCTTTGAACAATCTTAATTAACAACATTGTTGATGCCTTTGAACAATCTTTAACATTGTTAAAGACTTACACTTAATTACTAACCATCTAACGTGTCCATCCATGGACATACATACTATGGAAACAAAATCCTGAAACATATTTTTTTTGATCAGACAAAATCCTGAAACATAGACCTAAGTAAAAAAACAAACCTAACCTAAATTAATCAAACACTCCTAGCAAGGCAATTCATCAGATCTCTGCAATATAATTAGCCAAATTAGAAGACTACTTACAAGACCAAAACCCAACGGCAACATATATAAATTCCTTGAACTCCACACAAAAAATCAGATAGACATTCATTCATGAGCAAAGGCAGAGGCGCCTAGTCAATGAGTGTAGCACATAGGACCGGAAAAACCCGACGAACACCTCGAAGCATTTGACGAGTTCATCGATCAAGCTAGGCCGACTCGGTTGGCGTGATCAAAGGTCGGACTTTTAAGTAATTGAACCAAAACTTGGTTTGTTGGTTGGTCCTGGGCCTCCTGGCAATTACGTGCCGTGCACTTTATGCACATCCAACAGCAACTTCTCGTACCAATTAACAAAATTTACTTTGCATTAGTTTAACCAATATGAATATATGCGTGGCTCTCGTACGAACACATACACTCTTGGTAATACCGAACGGACCTCACGCAAGGACCCATACGGCGCGTTAGTAGCGGCTCGGCGGCCCGACCCGGCTTGGTTGGGGTAACGGACCGGACCAAACGCTCGCTCGCCCCGGACTCCGACGACCGATCGTGTTTTGCGAACCGATGGGGCGGCGCCGCCTCTGCGTGATTCGGCTCCGTGTGTCGTGGCTCGATCGGCGGCATGGAACAAAATAGGAGTCGGGTGGTGAGGCGAAGGGTTCGACCGGGCCGGTGGCATACCGCGCGCTCGCCCGCAGCGAGGGGCCAAGAGCTCGGCTCGGTGCGATTACGGTGGACCGCCGTGGCACTCGCGGCTGGCCCGGCTAGGTTTGCCATTGGACGGTGGTTTGTGTAGGCGATGCCGTTGCTGGAGCCGAAGGCGCGATCATCATCGACGGGCGTGGAATCGGCGTCGCTTTTCGGCAAGAACTGCTCTTGCGAAAGTGACGACGATTGGTCGGTGATCGATGTGGTCGCTGTTGGGCTCAGAATTTCCTCACAAAAGTATCGAGACCCGGCTGAGACTTCTTTAATACTTCTTCAGAGCACAGCGAGAGACGGCGAGGACCGAAGTCGGTTAAACAAGATCGAGTTAAAGATATAAGATAGATCTCTTCAAGATATTTCGTTAGGATCACGATTAGCTAGAATCTTGTATTTTCTTATCTTTTTCTATAAGATAGATTGATCCTAAAGGGCGATATATAAACCGATTGTAAGCCTTAGGGCAGGATCATGCTGTCTGACGCATTCAATCACACTTCGAATACAATTCAAGAGCTTTTACGTCTTTCGTCTTCTTTGTGATTCTCTACGATCAGGCCCGACTTAGGCCATAATCCCTTAGGGTGAATTTTGGCTCAAACAGTTTGGCGCCCACCGTGGGGCCGTGATCGGAACAATCACGCAAAAGACACACTGACTCAAGCTCCCCGGCGACAATGTCAGGCGATGGAAACGAGTCACCAAAAACTCCCCTTGCCGACCACAGCAAGGATCCCGCGCTCCTTGAAAATCGGTCGCAAGACGAGGAGATGACTGACCTCAGGGAACGGATGCAACTCCTCCAAAAGGAGCTGAGCGACCAGAAAAGCTTCTACGACGCCCATGTGGAACGCCTCACGCGAGAAAACAGTCAATTGAAGCAGCAATACGAGGTTGTCGCCACGGGCCGCCGGTCTCTCCGTGTCAATCGCCGCACTGACGGCATAGTGAGAAGGCTCGACTTTGGAGCGGGAGAAGGAGCCTCCAAAGGGGGCGAAACTCTAGACACACGTGATAAGACACCAGTGTTACCAGAAGATGCCCCAGAGGCTTTCGCTCGACACCGCCGCGAAGAAGTCTTCCTTGACAAAGATCCACCAAGATATCCCCGGTCAGAGGTTAGGAGACACCAAACACCACCTCGGGATGCTTGGCCGAGCAGGGGAGAGACCGATGAAGAGGATTTCGAAAGAGGGAGGCCCAGAGACCTCGACGCGGCCATAAGAAGGAAGGTAACGGAGCAGATAGGGGTCATCGCTGATCAACTCCGGATCGGTCGGAAAAGTTTCCAACCTCTGGAACCAGAAGCCCCCGATGGTTTCGATGAGTCCCCTTTCTCCCGTCGCATCGCCGGAGTCGAAATCCCAAAGAAATTCACCGTGCCGAACATGACTCCATACAATGGTACCTCCGACCCTGACGAGCACGTTGCGATCTATAAGCAAAAGATGATGACGAGCGCAGTCCCGTCATACTCCAAGGAGGCAGTGATGTGCAAGGGGTTCGGCACAACTTTGACAGGTCCGGCGCTGACTTGGTTCATAAAACTGCCACGCGGTAGCATCGGTTCCTTCGCCGAACTATCGGACTCCTTCCGCACCCAGTTCGCCAGTAGCCGCAAATTCGAGAAGCAATCTAGCGACCTATACCGGATTCGTCAGAAGCAACACGAGACTACCAGGGAATTCCTAGAACTGTTCAACCGCGAAAAAGTCTCGATAAAGTCTTGTGACGTTACTACCGCAGTGGAAGCATTCAGGCAAGGGATCATCCCCGATGGTGGCCTATACAAAGAACTTACCAAGCATCCCTGCTACACCTTCGAGGAGGTTCAAGCCAGGGCCCTGGCCCACGTCAGGTTGGAGGAAGACAGGACCCTACGCAAAAGAACCTCAGAGTTTGAGAAGTACGAGAAGAGAGGCTCAACCGACGGCCGTAAGGGCTCGCTCGATCAACGAAAAGATCGTCGAGCACACCCGTATTCACGCCCTAGCCACGGGCAGGTGAACGCGGCCAGAGCGCGACAAGCGGACGATCAATACCGCGACCCGCCGCCACCATCGTTGGAATCACTCAAACTCAACATCTCCACAGATAAGCTTCTGCGGAACATGGCAAAACAAGGGGAGTACGTGAGGTGGCCTCGGCGGGACAAAGCCCCAAAAGCAGACAGGGACACCACCAAGTGGTGCGATTACCACGAGTATCACGGCCATTGGACCCGAGACTGTATCATGCTCAGAAAGGAATTGGCTCGCCTTATCTCGGAAGGGAGGATCAAAGATGTAGCACCAGATGCTCAGGTGCCCAAAGAAGTAATAGAGAATCTGCAGTCCGAGCCGAGGAGAAGGAGGGATCCCCCAACACCCGACAGAGTTGTCAATGTCATCTCAGGGGGTTCAAGCATCTGCGGCCTCACGTACTCAGCGGCGAAGCGACATGCGCGCGAAAGCAGCTTCGATCGCCCGCGACGTACCGGTGGGGGTTCATCCGGATCCGCTATTGTCTTCGACGACAGCGACGCGGACTTCTCCGCCGAACCCCACCACGATGGCCTGGTAATCTCCCTGCATATGGGGAACGTACTGATGAAAAGAATCCTAATTGACACCGGAAGCTCTACCAACCTCATGACACTCGATGCTTTGAAAGAGATGGGGTTGTCCGAGAACGACATCCACAAGCATCCGGTTCCATTGGTGGGTTTCAGCGGCGAAGTTAAACACACAGTAGGAGACATTGCTCTCACCACCTTCGCTAAAGGGATTAACATGCAGGTCAATTTCCTCGTGGTGGATTGCCCCTCTTGCTACAACGTCATCCTAGGACGTCCATGGCTGCACGACATGAAAGCCGTCGCGTCCACCTACCACCAGACTGTGAAATTCCCGACCCCCTGGGGGGTAGAGGAAATCCGCGGGGATCAACGGTTGGCTAGGGAGTGCTACAAAGCGGCCCTCAAACCAACCACCCTAAGACCGGAAGCATAGCAATTACAGAGCGTCACCCCTCCGCCTGCGCAGATCGAGACCGAAGAGAAAGCGGAGGAGGTGACTCTCGAAGAAGGAAGGGTGGTGAAGATTGGAGCAAAGTTAGAACCAGCCATCAAAAAAGAATTAATAGAATTCCTAAAAGGTCACCAAGATTGCTTCGCTTGGAACCACGAGGACATGACGGGGATCGACCCCTCCATCATCACTCACAAGCTCAATGTCAACCCCGAACATCCTCCTGTTAAGCAAAAGAGGCGGAGGTTCGCGCCAGATCGGGTCCAAGCGATCGAAGAGGAAGTAAAGAAGTTGTTAGGAACAGGGAAGATCAAAGAGGTGAAGTACCCAGATTGGCTAGCCAACGTGGTGGTGGTACCAAAGAAGAACGGAAAGTGGCGGGTGTGTGTGGACTTCACCGATCTCAACAAAGCCTGTTCCAAGTACTCATTCCCGCTACCGCACATTGACACTATGGTAGACGCCACGGCTGGGTACGAGCTACTCACCATCATGGACGCCTTCAGCGGCTACCACCAGATCCAAATGGAGCCCCAAGACCAAGACAAGACCTCCTTCATCACAGGACAAGGCACCTACTGCTACCGAGTGATGCCATTCGGTCTTAGGAACGCCGGCGCAACCTACCAGCGACTGGTCAACCGGATGTTCAAGGACCAGAATGGTAAAACTATGGAGGCATACATTGACGATATGGTGGTAAAGAGCACAAAGAAATCCCTACATAGGGGCCACCTTGAAGAGACCTTCAAAATCCTGGAGAAGTACAACATGAAGCTAAATCCACAAAAATGCATCTTCGGGGTACAGTCTGGTACTTTCCTAGGGCATGTGGTGACCAAACGGGGGATTGAGGCCAGCCCGGACCAGGTGCGAGCAATTGCCTCCCTGAGATCCCCCCGGAGCGTGAAAGATGTACAAAAGCTAGCCGGAAAAATAGCTGCACTAAACCGGTTTATCTCCAAATCCTCGGACAGGTGCCGGCTATTCTACGAAGTCCTAAAGAAGAACAAGAGTTTCCAGTGGACCGAAAAGCACGAAGCTGCCTTCGAAGAACTAAAGAAATATTTCGCCAACCCCTTGCTGTTGGCCAAACCGGTCCCTGAAGAAGTCTTGCAGCTCTACATAGCGGTATCGGAGAACGCCCTGAGCGGGGTACTCGTTAAGGAGGAAGAAGGCCAACAAGTACCCGTCTACTTCATAAGCAAAACCATGGTGCCAGCAGAAACACGCTACTCTCCCACGGAGAAGTTGGTGTTAGCAGTGGTAATGTGCTCGAACAAACTACGTCCGTACTTCGAGTCTCACACCATCGTAGTCTTGACGAAGTACCCGCTCCGACAAATCATGCAAAAGCCTGAATTCTCGGGAAGGATGGCGAAGTGGGCGATCCAGCTGAGCGGTTATGACATCAGATACGAGCTCAGAAGAGCAATCAAATCACAAGTTCTGGCAGACTTCGTTGCCGACTTCACCCCAACCCCTGAAGAAGGAGTACCAAAAGAGGTCTTAGCTACCTCCAACAACGGTACAGAAGAAGAATGGCTACTACACACCGACGGAGCCTCAAACATAAGAGGAGCAGGACTCGGGGTTGTTCTAAAGTCGACAAAGGGGGATCTAATAGCCCAGGCAGTAAGATGCGATTTCGAAGCAACTAATAACGAAGCCGAGTACGAAGCACTCATATTCGGCCTAGAGCTAGCTGCCGACTTATCCATAAAGAGAATCAAGGTACGCGCCGATTCCCTGCTCATCATCAACCAGATCTTAGGGGTCTTTGAAGCTAAGGACGACAGGTTGATCAGCTACCTCGGGATAGTCAAAACATTATCCGAGAAGTTTGACCAAATTGAATTCGAGCAGATCCCTCGTGAGCTAAACGCTCCAGCCGACGCCCTAGCAGGGCTAGGATCAACCTTGGACCCCCGAGAGTTCAGCAGCGTACCACTAGTCCACCTTCTGCAATCAACCCTCGTTGAGACATCAGCGGCGCAGAGCAAGGATTCTCCCCCGGAGACTGGGGTATCAAAGAAGTATCAAGACCCCGACGAGGCTAGAAAAGATACCAAAGCCAGCTGGACGAAACCATACCTCGATTGGCTCGTCAAAGGAGAAGCCCCTAAGGACAAAGACGAAGCCAAGGCCCTGAGGTCAAAAGCTACGCGTTTCGCTATCGTTGATGGGATCCTATTCCACAAATCAGCGGCGGGTTTCCTTCAACGTTGCATAGAGGAAGAAGACGCTGAAGAAGTCATGAGGGAAGTCCACAGCGGAGACTGCGGTAACCACACTGGGGGTCGGAGCTTGGCCAATAAAATCCTCAAGCAGGGGTGGTATTGGCCCACCATCCGTCATGACGCTAACAAATACGCCCAATCTTGCGACGCATGCCAGCGCCATGCCCCAGTACCTCACCAGCCACCGGAAGTCCTCCACCCGTCGATTACTCCCTGGCCCTTCATGAGATGGGGAATGGACATCGTAGGGAAACTACCCCCTTCCACGGGGCAGAAGGTTTTCTTCCTGGCAATGACGGACTATTTCTCGAAGTGGATCGAGGCAGAGGCTTTCCGAGAAATCAAAGACAAGCAGGTCATCTCCTTCATAAAAAGAAACATCTTGAGCAGATTCGGAGTGCCCGCGGAGATCACTTGCGATAACGGCTCCCAGTTCATAAGCAAAAGGATGCGCGACTTTTGCAAGGCTTGGAACATTGACTTGGTCACCTCCACACCTAGATATCCTCAGGCTAATGGCCAGGCCGAAGCAAGCAATAAAGTCATCATCAACAACTTGAAGAAGCGGTTAGCAAAAGCCGAGGGAAATTGGGCAGAGGAGCTACCTTTCGTCCTGTGGGCCGACCGTACTACACCCAAGGGCGCAACCGGCCAAACACCTTTCTCCCTGGTACACGGTTGCGAAGCCGTCATACCAGCCGAGGTTACGGTGCCCACCGCTCGATACGGACTCACCACTTCCGCAGGTAGCAAAGAAGAATTGGAGGCTGACCTAGACACGGTCCAAGAGCTCAGAGAGGTAGCACATGCACGCATCTCGAAATACCAACAGCAGGTCGCAAGGAGCTACAACAAGAACGTCCGCGTTAAGTGCTTCCAAGAGGGAGATTGGGTCTTGCGCAAGGTATTCCAGAACACCGCAGAGGCCAATGCCGGCAAATTGGGATCAACTTGGGAAGGGCCATATAAGATCACCAAGGTAGCAGGAAATGGAGCATACTAGTTGGAATCCAAAGACGGAGAAGCAGTCCCCCGAAGCTGGAACGCAACGCACCTAAAGAAGTATTACTTCTAAACTCAGGTGTTCTCCTTAGCATTAGTTTTTGAGACTTCTTTAGGACCTAGTTATTTTCTTTTCAATAAAAGACTCTGGGGTCATCACCCCCGACGTCGATGCACTGTTCCTTTTTTCATATACGATCTAGAGTTTGTTTTTGTTAATGATTTGATATGTTTCGCGAGAACACAACTCTCCCACAACTCAAAGTCATCTCACACAAAACATCCTCACGGTCATAACTTATGCGCGACCAAAAGCGTTTTACTCAAACCAACCACTATACGTTTGCATGGTTGTACCGTCTAAATAAGACGATGTCGTCACGCATACAA
This sequence comes from Polygonum maritimum, assembly GCA_963924305.1. Classification (NCBI taxonomy): domain Eukaryota; kingdom Viridiplantae; phylum Streptophyta; class Magnoliopsida; order Caryophyllales; family Polygonaceae; genus Polygonum; species Polygonum maritimum. The sequence goes on from OZ002736.1 coordinate 6,855,652, forward strand.
CGTGATGAAGTAACCCATAAGTTGGTTACCCCCCATCTAAATCCAATCAATGTAGTCACATTGGATTAGTACGGGAAGGGGAACGCTATAGCACCGATACCCAAGGCCACATTCGCGGGACGCCGTGAACACATTACATCCTAAGGCGCTACCCTTATGGATCCAAAGGATGCCTAATCATAAACAAGTATGCACGGCCCTTTGTAGTAAACTAAGCGCAATAACCGAAAGCCTATTTCGTAATAATTATGCGCTGGGGAGGAGTCACATAACGCTTTCCCCGGATGCTGACCTACTAACGCATCTAAAACTATCAAACATTGCCAACCAAACACAAATCAAAGTAACATCACAAAGCAGATAACCAAAAGCGCCATACAGTGGGTGTCAAAACGATTAAGTCTAATATTTTCCGGCCTACGGCCGAAAATATTAGAGTAGTACTGGCTCGATAGCTAAAAAGGTATCAAGGAAGTCTTAAACAACTAGAAAGTTTAGAAACAGGCAGAAAGATATAAAGCTTGCATCAAAAGAAGGCAGGGGTGGTCACTCGTCGTTAGGGCTCGTCTTCCCTTCGGCCTCAGCCGCAGCGTCTTCACCTTTGACATCTGCCGCGCCACCCGTGGTCACAGCATCATCCTCAGTACCAGGATTCTCGGCAGCAGTGCCTGGGGTCCCGGCCTCCTTGGTCTTCTCCGAATCCTCGTCCTCGGCCACCTGCTCAGCAGTTTCAATGAACTCTTGGCCTGGAGGGGGGTTGCAGGACGGAAAGTACTCTTCCAGGGCTTCCTGCTCTGCGGCCAACACCCAGTTTGCTCCTTTCCCCTCTGCCTGGTCTTGAAGAAGTTCCACCCGCGCCTTCAGCGTATAGTACCCGGCCACTTGGTCACCACCTCCGAGACATGCTTAGCGGACCTCTTCGCCTCATGCATCCAAGACTCCAGTGAGGCCTTCTCAGCTTGGAGGTCCTCCACCTGATTCGACAAGGAATTGACGGTCGATTGGAGCTTACGGATCTTTCTCTCGGAGGCGGCGGCAGCATCTCTGGCACTCTTAGTATCGGCCTCCACCCTCGACAACTCTTCATGAGTACGGTAGTTGGTCGCCATGAGTTCTTGAAAAGCCTGCAACAAGCACGGCTTGATGAATACAAGGTATCAAAGAAGTATTGATAGAATATGATAGAAGAGGTTGACTTACCAATCTAAGGGTAGTACCCACGCGGCTGAAGGCCGCATCAAGGGGTAACGATTGAAACTCAGCTTTGATATTCGGGGAGAGCTTGTCGCCGAAAACACCCAGGAGGTCCTTCGGCTCTCTTTTCTTCGCAGCAGGGGATGGGGTCTCGTCGGTCCTTTTACGCTTCGGCGGTTGAGACTTTTTTGAGTCTATTGAGGGAGTCGGGGATGTCAAAGCCTTGATTCCACTAGATCTCAGCCTCTTCACCATCCCGGCGGCAGACATGTCAATCTTAGCACCTACGCAAATCCAACAATTAGCAGACTATGACAGAGCGAGGGAGTTGAGGATACGGGATCTTAAGTAGGCAGACCCAAACCTGTTTTCTTCCCAGAAGAACTCGCCATGTCGGACGATGTTGGGGTTTTGTTTGTCTCGGTCTCGTCCTCGTCAGGCTCTAATGCCTCGACTTCCTCTACCGTGTCCTCTGGCTCTGGCTTGATCTTTTTTGGCTTGCGTTTTTCGACCTCGACCTTCAACAATCGCCGGCAAACGCCTGTATCCGTATTCCTGGAGTTGATTCCCACCGGTACTGCAAAAAACAAACAAAAAAGAAAGAAAAACCAGTCAGAATCAGTCACAAGTACAAAAACAGAGGATAACAGCGAAAAAAGGCTTAGAGCCTTACGGGACGTGTGCCAGCCATCTTGAAAGACCGACAATACGTCCTCATCTAAGCCCCTTAGGGATTCTAACTCAACGAAGAAGAAGCGAGCTTGCAAGCTCCGGGAAGACATTTTTGTTTTGGGGATTAAAGGGTTTTTTACATCCCTAGCGTGAAGAGTAATTCGGCCGGCTCTTTGTGGAACGATTTTGTAAGCGAAAAGGAGTTCCCCCATCGACATCTTAAGCCCGCGTTCCGTGGCGAGCTCGTCGATTCGGGCAAGGGTCCGCCACGTTGTAGGAAGAATTTGACAAGGGGAGACCTTTAGGGTACTAATAAACTCACGAATGAAATCGGAGAAGGGAAACTTCAGACCTAAGGTGAATGGGTAATCCAAGAAACAGACCCAGCCCTTGCGAACCCAATCGATCCTTTCGATCGTTGGAGCATGGAATCGGGTTCCATGGGGGAAACCCCCAAATTCGACCCATTCGGCGATTTCGTCTCGGGTCATGGTGCAAGGAAGAAGGTCTTCCTCGCTGAGGGCTTTAGAAGAGGTAAAGGGAGATCTTGGAGCCATGGAAAACGAGAAAGAGAAAGCAAGAGAGGGTAGGAATAGTACTTGGATGCTCGGAGAAACGAAGAACAGAGGAAGAAGAGAGAAGGACGAACACAGTCGAAGGCGGAAATGGCAAAGGAAGACAGAGAAAGAGGTTTAAGAGATTTGCAGAATCCCGAAAACCGAGGATTGACTGCAATGTCAAATCAAATAAATGCACCGTTCGAAATTTGAAAGGGTTCAAAATCCAAACGTTACATTTAGGGGTATTGTTGGGCCCAGAATTTCCTCACAAAAATATCGAGACCCGGCTGAGACTTCTTTAATACTTCTTCAGAGCACAGCGAGAGACGGCGAGGACCGAAGTCGGTTAAACAAGATAGAGTTAAAGATATAAGATAGATCTCTTCAAGATATTTCGTTAGGATCACGATTAGCTAGAATCTTGTATTTTCTTATCTTTTTCTATAAGATAGATTGATCCTAAAGGGCGATATATAAACCGATTGTAAGCCTTAGGGCAGGATCATGCTGTTTGACGCATTCAATCACACTTCGAATACAATTCAAGAGCTTTTACGTCTTTCGTCTTCTTTGTGATTCTCTACGATCAGGCCCGACTTAGGCCATAATCCCTTAGGGTGAATTTTGGCTCAAACAGTCTCAAATAAAACAAAGAGCGAGGCATGACTAAGAAGAAACTTAAATAAGAAGAAACTCATTGTAGTTTACAAGTAAGAAGAAACTCGATCAATGTAGTTCTTTCATAGTATGAGTGGTCGACAGAGATGATCGAACTAAACTTTATCACACAGAGAACAAGAACGAACCTCATATATATTTAATTAGCGTTCTAATATTTGAGAAGGAAAAAAAGACATTAATTAAATCTAATATATACCATGTTGTATACGTTTGGCCTATAGATTAAAGCTAATCTCTTAGAGTAGTTTAGAACTAAAACTATATATATTAAGCATGGATACGGTCTTGGCCTTGATAGTCCTGAAGCAAACCGCCATCGCTCCATTAATGGCTTGATGGCACCGATCGAGCATTCAGTGGCTGAGTGGGGGCGGAGTTAATAACAAAATCATAATCTTTTATCATATCATTGGTGGATTATAAAGATGATCGATATGGTTTCTTGATCATTGCTTATTGATGAAATAATGTGATTTCAAAGATTATAATTATTATTAACTCCACCCGCTACTCAGCCAATGAATGCTTGATGCCACATCTCGATCAATAGCTTAGGTTTTTGATCTACCTCCTATATGTATGTATATTGCTCTAATTTGCAAAGTATTACAAGCACTCTCAAAATTTAGCTTTTAGCACAAAAAAATTCCTCTTGGGGTTATCCATTCCATTGATCAATAATATATAGAGTACAAAGACTTGCATAGCAAGCTAGGGTTAGTACAATAAATAGAGACTTGCATTGCAAGCTAGGGTAAATCTCTACTTAAAGAAAAAGTAAACCCTCTATCACAAGAATCAACCTTCATCTATGAGATTTTCTAAACCCTAATTAATTACTTGGCAAACAAGGGACTCCAACACTTGTTTTCCATTTTTGATTTTTCACATGATCGAGGAGATTTTTATAAAAATTGTGTATTTTTAAGTTAGCATATTAATTTTGTTTTCACTTCACGTTGATCAACTTTTTTTTGATAATAGAATAGTTAAGTTGACACAGGTCACAAAACAATTTAAATAATTAATTAAAATAGGACTTTAATTTTAGTTTTATTATTTAAAATAAATGTAAAGATAGATAATATGGCTTTAAAGATAAAATTTAGCATTAGATAATTAAGAAAATAAAAGATATAAAGTTTTTATTATCTATTTGAGTGGACAAAAAATCAAGCGAGGCTAGAATCAGCGTAGTGGCTCGAACACGGTCTCGTTTTATATAATACTATCTGTACCCGTCGTGCCATGCACGACTTGTATTTTTAAATTACTTTTGGATATATTATAAATAAAATATTAATGTGAAAATGTATAATAAAATTTTTTAACATAATTTGGTTTCATTTCATCGAGTATTAGAAATTTTTAATTGTTAAATAATTTATTGAGAATATGTTATTATGGAAATCACGTAGTTATACTTGATAGCTAATAAAATACATTATTATGTAAATTATAATTTACTATGCAATTGTACGGTGGAATGATCTTGTATTTCTTGATCTGCATTTGTAAAACATATAAAAGTAAACTAAAATTTTTGGGTTGAAGCCCGACCCAAATAGTAGCGAGTAATGAAAAAAAGCTAACTCGATTAACCCGAACCCGATTGGGTTGAAACCCGAAAACGACCGACATACCCGATTTATCTTATATATGTAGAATAAATATATTTTCTTGTAAATACTAAAATATATTTTATTATAAAATCTATTATAAATAAAACATTATTAAAAACAATATTTATTATTTATTATTATTGTTTATTCATAAACTTATTTTAATAATCATTAAAAAGTCAAATTCTTGACCTATTAGATCGACCCGAACCCGAACAATAACCTGTCACGACCCGACCCAACTTGACCTGTAACCCGATTAACCCGCACTCAACCCGTGCCTGAAAAGACCGAACCCGAATCCCCTCGACCCGACCCGATTGATAGCTCTATTTATGACTCTACTATTATTAAATTAATTATTAATTTAAAAGATCTATTAAAATACTCATTTTATTTCAAAAAACATTATTACTTATACAATTCTATTATTCTAAAGTATTTATGTAAGTAAGTAATAATTAACTTACCATCATATAAAGATCTTATTAATTACAAAAATATATATGTGGGTAAAGTATTTCACTTTAGATTTCATATCATATCACATATGAATTTTTTAATTAAGAAAATATTTTTTTGAAGTAAATTATATATTATTTCATATCATATCTATTATTATTATTATTTAGTTCATATTATATAAATCATAAATTTAAATTTATTCTTAACATCAAATAACGATTTTGGATCAAAACAATATTGTAACGATTTTAGATAAAAAACAAACGGTATCAATATCATAAAAATATTACTATGCATTCTTTTTTATTAATTGAATAATATGTCAAAAAAATGTTATTGGTCGTTTCCCGTACCCGTACATGGTACGGACAATAATCTAATATACTATAAAAGCCGGTCGATTCCGACCTACAACTTTGATTCTGACCCCGCTTGAGTTTAATTTTTTTGTCAACTCAAATAGATAATAATAACTCTATATCTTTTATTTTCCTTAATTATCCAATTCTCAATTTTATTTTAAAGCCATACAATCTATCTTTAATTTTATTTTCCTTAAATACTTTTATCTTTAATTACTATCATGGTTAAATATTTTAAGAATCTAACTTAACGTGGAGACTTAAATACACACATAAGAAATATGCATAAACTATAACACCTGTCATGATAATAGAAAATAAAAATAAAAATTATTTCAATTAATTGCATTCATAACGTGGTGATTTGCATTCTTTAATTCTATAATAGTTGGTTATATTGTAAGGACTATATTCTTTTTTTTTCCTTACCAACAATATAAAAACATTACGGTTGATATTTATTATTTCCCCCGCTTCAATCAATCAATCAACTAATTTAGTTCTCGCCCATCACATATTCATTTAAAAATGGTTTTTTAATTTATGTTATTTCAATTAATCTAATTAAATTATTTGTTATCTATTTATGTAAAAGATATAATCAAAATTTTGAATTTTGGTGGAATATTCTAATTTTTTTAATTTATCACTTCTCTCTTTTAACATTGATTCTGACCTCACATCATATTTTAAAACACAATTGATTTTGTCAATTTGTAATTTGATTTACTTACATAAATATATCTTTTTATGCATTATTTTCTATATTTACAATACCAACTATATTTTTTTTATCTAATATCCGATCTTTTTTGTTTTTTTAAGGTATTACCCTAATAAAATAATTAGATATTATTTGTGATTAAATCAAATAAAGATATTTTGAGATATTAGAATAATTTTATTAAATTATCTTTGGGTATAAAGATATTATCAAACATCATATCATATAAAGATATCATAAATATTATTTGATTTACTTAAATAAACACATTAAGATAATATCTTAATAATTAAATAATGGTAGCATATAGGATAATTTGAAAAATAGTTTTAGTTGATAACAATAAATGTAAATGATAAAAATGAAGTTTTAAAATATGAGGTATATCAATTTACATTATTATAATAAGGTTTAAAAGAAATAGTTTTAGCCCACGAATTCTCTGACTTTAATTCAACATTACTTTGCATTAGTTTAACCAATATGAATGTACGTAGGCGTGGCTCTCGTACGAACACATACACTCTTGGTGATTGCGAACGGACCTCACGCAAGGACCTATACGGCGCGTTAGAAGCGGCTCGGCGGCCCGACCCGGCTCGGTTGGAGTAACGGACCGGACCAAACGCTCGCTCGCCCCGGACTCCGAGGACCGATCGTGTTTTGCAAACCGATGGGGCGGCGCCGCCTCTGCGTGATTCGGCTCCGTGTGTCGTGGCTCGATCGGCGGCATGGAACAGAATAGGAGTGGGTGGTGAGGCGAAGGGTTCGACCGGGCCGGTGGCATACCGCGCGCTCGCCCGCAGCGGGGGGCCAAGAGCTCGGCTCGGTGCGATTGCGGTGGACCGCCGTGGCGCTCGCAGCTGGCCCCGCTAGGGTTTTCTTCGGACGGTGGTTTGTGTAGACGATGATGGCGTTGCTGGAGCCGAAGGCGCGATCGTCATCGACGGGCGTGGAATCGGCGTCGCTTTTTGGCAAGAACCGCTCTTGCGAAAGTGACGACGATTGTTCGGCGTATGTGATTGATCATGCTAATTGATTTGCATCCATTTTCGTCAATTTGTACGTGACTGGGTGATTAGCAAAATCGATTTGCCTCAATTCCCCCCGCAATCATTTTCGTCTGTTTGTACGTCATCTAAGTGATCGATGTGGTCTCAAATAAAACAAAGAGCGAGGCATGACTAAGAAGAAACTTGAATAAGAAGAAACTCAATGTAGTTTACAAGTAAGAAGAAACTCAACTTTATTAAACAAAGGACAAGAATGAACCTCATATATATTTGGCGTTCTAATATTTGACAAGGAAAAAAAACATTAAATCTAAAATCATGTTGTATACGTCTAGCCTATAGATTAAACCTAATCTCTTACTGTAGTTTGGAACTAAAACTATACTATATTAAGCATCCGTCTTGGCCTTGATAGTCCTGAAGCAAACCGCCATCGCTCCATTAATGGCTTCATGGCATCGATCGAGCATTCAGTGGCTGAGTGGGGGCGGAGTTAATAACAAAATCATAATCTTTTATCATATCATTGGTGGATTATAAAGCTGATCGATATGGTTTCTTGATCATTACTTATTGATGAAATAATGTGATTTCAAAGATTATAATCATCATTAACTCCACCCGCTACTCAGCCAATGGATGCTTGATGCCACATCTCGATCAATAGCTTAGGCTTTTGATCTACCTCCTATATGTATATATATTGCTCTAATTTGCAAAGTAACTCAAGAACTCTCAAATTTTAGCTTCTAGCACAAAAGAATTCCTCTTGGGGTTGTCCATTCCATTGATCAATAATATATAGAGTACAAAGACTTGCATAGCAAGCTAGGGTTAGTACAATAAATAGAGACTTGCATAGCAAGCTAGGGTAAATCTATACTTAAAGAAAAAGTCAACCCTCTATCACAAGTATTAACCTTCATATGAGATTTTCTAAACCCTAATTAATTACTTGGCAAACAAGGGATTCCAACACTAGTTTTCCATTTTTGATTTTTCACACGATCGAGGAGATTTTTATGAAAATTATGTATTTTTAAGTTATCATTTTATTTTGTTTTTACTTCACATTGATCAACTTTTTTTGATAATAGAGTCGTTTAGTTGACACAGGTCACAAAACAATTTAAATAATTTATTAAAATAGGACTTTAATTTTAATTTTATCATTTAAAATAAATGTAAAGATAGATAATATGACTTTAAAGATAAAATTTAGGATTAGATAATTAAGAAAATAAAATATATAAAGTTTTTATTATCTATTTGAGTGGAAAAAAAATCAAGCGAGGCTAGAATCAACGTAGTGGCTCGAACACGGCCTCGTTTTATATAATACTATCTGTGCCCATTGTGCCATGCACGACTTGTATTTTTAAGTTACTTTTGGATAAATTATAAATAAAATATTAATGTGAAAATGTATAATAAAACTTTTTAACATAATTTGGTTTCATTTCATCGAGTATTAGAAATTTTTAATTGTTAAATGATTTATTGAGAATATGTTATTATGCAAATCACGTAGTTATACTTGATAGCTAATAAAATACATTATTATGTGAATTATAATTTACTATGCAATTGTACAGTGGAATGATCTTGTATTTCTTGATCTGCATTTGTAAAACATATGAAAGTAAACTAAAATTTTTGGGTTCAAGTCCGATCCAAATAGTAGTGAGTAAAGAAAAAAAGCTAACTCGATTAAACCGAACGCGATTGGGTTGAAACCCGAAAACGACCGACATACCCAGTTTATCTTATATATGTAGAATAAATATATTTTCTTGTAAATACTAAAATATATTTTATTATAAAATCTATTATAAATAAAACATTATTAAAAACAATATTTATTATTAGATATTATTGTTTATTCATAAACTTTTTTTAATAATCATTAAAAAGTCAAATTCTTGACTTGTTAGATCGACCCGAACCCGAACCATAACCTGTCAAGACCTGACCCAACTTGACCTGTAACCCGATTAACCCGAACCCGCACTCAGCCCGAGCCTGAAAAGACCAAGCCCAAATCCACTCGACCCGACCCGATTGATAGCTCTATTTATTACTCTACTATTATTAAATTAATTATTAATTAAAAAGATCTATTAAAATACTCATTTTATTTCAAAAAATATTATTACTTATACAAGTCTATTATTCTAAAGTATTTATGTAAGTAAGTAATAATTTAACTTACCATCATATAAAGATCTTATTAATTACATAAATATATATGTTGGTAAAGTATTTCACTTGAGATTTCATATCATATCACATATGAATTTTTTAATTAAGCAAATATATTTTTGAAGTAAATTACATATCATTTCATATCATATCTATTATTATTATTTAATTAATATTATATAAATATTTAATTTAAATTTATTCATAACATCAAATAACGATTTTGGATCAAAACAATATTGTAACGATTTTAGATAAAGAAAAACGGTATCAATATCATAAAAATATTACTATGCATTATTTTTTTTTAATTGAATAATATGTCGAATAAAATGTTATTGGTCGTTCCCCGTACCCGTACATGGTATGGACAATAATCTAGTATACTATAAAAGCCGGACGATTTCGAGCTACCACGTTGATTCTGACCCCGCTTGATTTTTTTTTCCAACTCAAATAGATAATAATAACTCTATATCTTTTATTTTCCTTAATTATCCAATTCTCAGTTTTACTTTAAAGCCATACAATCTATCTTTAATTTTATTTTCCTTAAATACTTTTATCTTTAATTACTATTATGGTTAAATATTTTAAGAATCTAACTTAACGTGGATACTTAAATACACAACATAATAAGAAATATGCATAAACTATAACACCTGTCATGATAATAGAAAATAAAAATAAAAATTATTTCAATTAATTGCATTCATAACGTGGTGATTTGCATTCTTTAATTTAATAATAGTTGGTTATATTGTAAGGACTATATTCTCTTTTTTCCTTAGCAACAATATAAAAACATTACGGTTGATATTTATTATTTCCCCCGCTTCAATCAATCAACCAACTAATTTAGTTCTCGCCCATCATATATTCATTTAAAAATGGTTTTTTAATTTATGTTATTTCAATTAATCTAATTAAATTCACTGTTATCTATTTATGTAAGAGATATAATCAAATTTTTGAATTTTGGTGGAATATTCTAATCTTTTTTAATATATAACTTCTCTTTTTAACATTCATTCTGACCTCACATAATATTATAAAATATAATTGATTTTGTCAATTTGTAATTTGATTTACTTACATAAATATATCTTTTTATGCATTATTTTCTATATTTACAAGACCAACTATATTTTTTTTATCTAATATCCGATCTTTTTTGTTTTTTTAAGGTATTACCCTAATAAAATAATTAGATATTATTTGTGATTAAATCAAATAAAGATATTTTGAGATATTAGAATAATTTTATTAAATTATCTTTGGGTATAAAGATATTATCAAACATCATATCATATAAAGATATCATAAATATTATTTGATTTACTTAAATAAACACATTAAGATAAAATCTTAACAATTAAATAGTGGTAGCATATAGGATAATTTGAAAAATAGTTTTAGTTGATAATAATAAATGTGAATGATAAAAATGAAGTTTTAAAATATGAGGTATACCAATTTACATTATTATAATAAGGTTTAAAAGAAATATGTATTCAAGTATAATTGTTATATCTTTTATGTATTGGTTTGAGGTATACGAACTTCAAAAACATCATCACTCTTTTTTTCTAAACATGTTCATACATTAAAACTTATATTAATTACATTTTTTTGTATCAGTATTAGATTATAAAATATCTAATTATGATTTAATATTTTAAAGTCAAATTATAGTGCAATGTGCGACTGGTAAAACTAGTTTATTGTAGTTTGTGGCGATTTTCAAAGGTTAGAAAATATATAAAGTTAGAATTATTTTGAAAATTATTTTTTTTAATTGAAAATTTTCTAAAAACATTCTCCAAAAGCTTTTAAAATTCGTTTTCTCAAAAACTAAACTAGTTACTATGAGTTTGTACATTTCAAACAAACAATCTTTATAAAGTTGGCACATTTAATTGGAAATTTACCAATCCTTATGTGTAGAGAAAGCAAAAGGGATAAACTTGTATACATTCTCCTCAGATTTGGACAAATAATTCTTGCTTTTTCTCTCTATGGCATTGTGCAAGGCCACACCAGGTGCCCAAGCACTTGCACCTCCACCAGCAAAGGGGGGGACGCCGGTCACATCCACACAATCATCCTTGCCTTGATGCCAATTAGAGAGTAACAAGTCTGCGGGCCTAAGATCTTGTCCATTCTCTGAGAGGAAACACATGGGAGCCTCTTTCCGCACCGCGATCCCAACTTTGGAGCAATTGTCAATAGAATATCACGCACCAAATTATGTTTGAACTTGACCCCCACCTCAGCAGAATAATGCACAGTATGATCCCCCCATTTGTCCATCCTAGGAGCGTTGCAACTTGGGCAAATACCACCATCAACAAACAGAGGTATCATAAGTCTGTAGCTCAAGACAGAACGAAACTGACGATGGTTCATCCGCTGTCCTAAGCCATCAATAGGGATAGTGAATAGAAAATCTTGTGCATGAGGAGCCCGACCACTGCTAAGAATGGCAACCTCTCTTGAGCCCAAACTGTACCTATCAACGAGACCCTTCTCAATGACACCAAAGTAACACATTGCCAGGATTTTCATCATTTGGGGGGCAGGAGAGACAATGGTGAAAGAGAAAGTATCGACGTTGCAAAAGGTATTGAAATCATCAAGAGCATGCTGAAAGGAGGAGCCAGGAGAAACTATACCCGTGTTTGACAGAATCTTGGCCTGCAAGGTGGACGTCTAAAGTCGAGAACAAAGGAAAGCGTAGCGGATAACATCCCCAGCAACAAAGTGTTGGGCCCTCTGAAATTCAAGCCCATGACCCTATGAAGAAAAGGCCCAAAGCTTGAACCTTCAGAGGTTATTAGCTCCGGAAATCACGCATGCCATAAAATCTCCAACGACACTGTAGCAAGCGGAAGATCCTCAACGTTCGATTGCCATAACTGTGTGCTAAATTCGCGGGATCATGAGGAATGAAACCAATATGCTCGATTTTGAGGAAGAGATATATAGAAGGAAGGGACCAAACTCGACGCACAATCTCCCGAGCATTCTCAATCACTGAAAACTTACCAAAACCACTATTCTTACCTTATATTTTCGATCTCCATTCCTTTGTTTGCTGAATTCAATTGTGCTCAGATCTTTGTGTTTGTAACCAGAACAACAGTCAATCGATCAATACAACTCTCTATACAATTCTCATCATTTTCTTTATTTTTTATATTTGTTTTTCTTATCGATTGCTCTCTGTCCATTGCATCTAACGTGTCGTGACGACTTTGTGACTAAGAGTCCCTCATTGTAGCGAAGTAACGTGTTTACACAGTTAATTCGCCCAAAACAATTGGCGCCCACCGTGGGGCCCTAGCCAAAAAAGAAGTCACGACCTAGCAAGCTACCGAATCCACATCAAGCATGGATGCAACTCATAGCCACGTCGGAGATCTCGAGCCGAACAACAACCAAATCATCGACTCCGACGACAACCAAAATCTCAACGACAACAGCAACCCTAGCAACGCCATCAACAGCGGCGGTAATGACAACCAGAACCAAGAATTGCCTCTCCAAGAAGAGCCGCTAGTCAACAACAACTCCGAGAAGCAAACAGCTGAATCCAGCGCCATTGTAGAGATCCGCGCAACCATGCTCGCACTCCAAAAAGATCTAGATAGCCAAAAAGAGGTTAACTCTAAAATTACTGAAGTTTATGGAAAACAAATTGAAGATTTAACTAATGAACGTAACTTGCTTCGGTCTCAGGTTCAATCGGCTCCGGCTTACCATCAAAGAAGCGACGTGATTAATGACGTAGCCCGGCGCCTGGATATGGAGGATCCCAATCTCGTCACTCCAAATGGCGCCGGACCATCAACGGGTAATCAGGTAACTGTTAATGCGTCCGGGGCAGTTCGGGAGAATAGTGAGGTTGTCCAACTCAAAGAACGCCTCAGAGCCCTGGAGGACCGGATCACTCAAGTCCCGGGGGCTCCTCAACCGATTGTAGTAGACAGGCGTGACGGTTACACCGATTCACCCTTTGTACCCGCTATCGCGAGAGTTAACATATCTCGAAAGTATCACGTCCCAGAAATTCAAAAATATGAAGGGACTACCGATCCCGACCAGCATATAGCGGCCTTTAAGCAAGCTATGAATATTAGTACTGTCCCTTTTGAAATGAAAGAAACTGTTATGTGCCGATGGTTCGGGAACACGTTATGCGATCGCGCGCTAAACTGGCACTCGCATTTACCACTTGGGAGTATCTCATCTTTTGCTGAGTTGGTTGACAGGTTTAGAATCAGGTTTGCAAGCAGCCGACACGCAAAGAAGCGGTCTAGTGACCTATATCGCTTAATCCTGAAGCCTCGAGAGTCTTTAAAGGCGTTCCTCAGTCGTTACAACGAGGAACTTGTAACTATTGAGGGATGCGATGCAACGACGGCAGTGGAAGCTTTCCGACGAGGGATATCATCCCGAAACCCCGAATTATATCGTGAACTAACAAAGTATCCTTGTTCCAACTTTGATGAAGTACAGGTTAAAGCATTGGCTAATGTCCGTCTTGAGGAGGACGACCTCTATGTTGAGAAGGGGGCGAGTCCTCAGCGGAATGATCGACGGCAAGGAAAACAGGAGGCTCGATATGCTCCCTACCCTTCAGCCGCTCATCATTCCCCGCACAACAAGCTAACTGTTAACACATCATACGTTAAGAAGAACGAGAACGCCTAGCTGCCTCCTGAGTTGTCTCACCACAACTTCCGAGTTAGTGCAACAAAGATAGTCAGAACCCTTAGCACGATGGGAAACGCTGTCAACTGGCCACGAAAGAAAGACGAAAGAAAGACATACCACATCATCGTAAAGATGAGTCAAGGTGGTGCGACTTTCATTTCGATCACGGTCACACGACAGAGGAGTGCATCGCGCTAAGGAAAGAAGTCGTCGACTTGCTGAGGAAAGGCTACCTCAAAGAGCTGATTTCTGAGCGCGGCAGGGAGCATCTGGCCCGGAATGTGGAAAGAGCCCGAAAGCCCGACTCCCCCAAGCATGCAGGAGTTATCAACGTTATTACCGGGGGGTCGGATGTTTGTGGCATAACCTATTCCGCGGCTAAAAGAATCGCAAGAGAAGCCAGACGGGAAAGTCTCAAAGCTCCCACACGTTCCAGCCATGCCATCATGCCTATCACCTTCGACGATGTCGAAGAAGAGGAAGTTCATCATGATTGTTTAATAATATCCTTGACAATTGCAAATTTCCTTGTTAAACGTGTTTTGATTGACAATGGAAGTTCCAATAACTTGCTTATGTTGGATGCGTTGTACAACTTAGGTCTTGGACTTAATGACATAGTCAAAAAGTCTACAACTTTAGTAGGATTCAGCAGCGAATCACGCAACACGCTTGGGGAAATCTCCCTGCCAACTATCGCCCAAGGAGTAAACTATCGAGTAAAATTTCAAGTGCTAGATTGTCCCTCACATTTTAATGTTATCTTGGGCAGGCCTTGGATTCACGGGATGAAAGCAATCCCGTCAACATATCACCAATGCGTGAAGTTTCCTTCTCCTTGGGGGATACAAGAGATTCAAGGAGAGCAAAGACTCGCAAGAGAATGTTACTCAGTAACCATGAGAGCGACGACTTCCACAGCTTCCACAGCCTCAAAGGCAGGAACCAGCAAGCAAATCTCTAATTAGCAATTAAAAGACTGTAAGACTCCATCCTTCTACGTAAAGCCGGAGGCTCCTGAACTAGAAGAGTTAGCTCTTGACCCATCCGAACCTTCAAAGAAGATCCGGATCGGGGCAGATCTAGAGCCAACTTTGCGAGAAGGGCTGGTGGAGTTTTTACGGTCTTACAAAGATTGTTTCGCCTGGGGGAATGAAGATATGATCGGAATAGATCCAAGCGTGATTACTCATGCTCTGAATGTCAATCCAAAAATGCCGCCTGTGAAACAGAAAAGGCGTAAGTTCGCCCCCGAGCGAAATCAGGTAATCAACGACGAGGTAAAATCCTTACTCGAGTCGGGAAAAATCAGAGAAGTTAAATATCCTGAGTGGCTAGCAAATGTGGTAGTAGTTAAAAAGAAAAACGGTAAGTGGCGCGTCTGTGTTGATTTTACTGATTTAAATAAAGTGTGTCCTAAAGACTCGTTCCCATTGCCTCATATCGACGCAATGGTAGACGCGACGGCAGGACACGAGTTGTTAACTTTCATGGACGCGTTTAGTGGCTATCACCAAATAATGATGAATCCTGAGGATCAAGAAAAAACGGCATTCGTAACTAATCAAGGAACTTATTGCTATAAGGCTATGCCCTTCGGATTAAAAAGCGCAGGTGCTGCTTACCAGAGATTGGTTAATAAGATGTTTCAGGAAAAGCTGGGGGATACAATGGAGGTCTACATCGACGACATGCTCGTCACGTCGTTAAAGGCGGAAGATCACATCGCTCATCTACGAGACGCCTTTCAAATCTTAAGAGAATACAAGATGAAGTTAAATCCAACCAAATGCTCCTTCGGCGTCACCTTAGGGAAGTTCCTCGGGTATATAGTTACCCAATGGGGAATAGAGGCAAGCCCGGAACAGGTCAAAGCCATAATGGAGCTCGAATCACCGAAGAGCGTGAAAGATGTTCAGAAGTTAACGGGAAGAATAGCAGCATTGAACAGATTCATATCCCGCTCATCAGATCGAAACAAACTATTCTACGACATCTTAAAGAAGATTAAGTCGTTCGAGTGGAAGGAAGAGCATGAGAAAGCATTCGAAGAGCTAAAGCAGTATTTATCAAATCCGTAGGTACTGTCAAAACCACAACAAGGAGAAAAATTGTATGTCTACCTCGCCGTTACAGAAGTCGCAGTCAGCGCCGTGCTAATCCGCGAAGAAGATGGTAACCAGTTACCAGTATACTACGTAAGTAAAACATTGCTTGACGCAGAAACCAGGTATTCTCCTACGGAAAAATTGGTTCTTTCTTTAGTAATGGCCTCCATTAAGTTATGTCCATGAAAGTCATTCTATTATCGTGAGAACTAACTATCCTATGAAGAGTATCATGTCCAAACCAGAACTATCAGGTCGCCTGACGTGTTGGCTCATCCATTTGAATGGCTACGACATCTCATATGAGCCTCGAACAGCAATAAAATCGCAAGCCTTGGTAGATTTTGTGGTCGACTTCACCCCTACCCCTTCACAAGAAGAAGAACAAGAAATGCTGAATGTAACAAGTAATAGCAAGTGGATGATGCACACCGACGGCGCGTCGAATCAAGTTGGTGTCGGTCTGGGGGTAGTTCTGAAGTCACCACAGGGGGATAGGATAGCCCAGGCTGTGCGATCGATGTACGTTCAAAGCTACCAATAATGAAGCAGAATACGAGGCGCTCATAGCAGGCTTACTCGTTGCCCGAGATCTTAACGTGCAGGAAATCGAGGTAATCTGTGATTCGTTACTTATCGTGAACCAAGTAACAGATTCATATGTTGCCAGGGATTCAAAGATGAAAGCATACCTCGAGAAGGTGCGCGAGATTGTGAAAGATTTCAAGCATTTCGAGATCAAGCAGGTTCCTCGAGACGCTAAAACACAGGCTGACGCCTTAGCTAATCTTGGAGCCGCCATAGACCCACGAGAATACACCAAGATTCCCTTCGTATACCTCGATGCACCATCAATAGTAAAGGAAGCTGACGTGTTAGCAATAAGCAGTTCAGACAGTAACCCGTCTTGGGTAACGCCTTACCTGGAATGGTTGCAGCAAGGTGTCCAGCCAGAAGACAAGGAGGAGGCCAAACGACTTAAGGTAAAAGCTTCCACATTTACGGTTAAAGATAACATTTTGTTCAAGTGGATGTCTTCAGGAATATACGCACGATGCGTACAAGAAAACGAAGTACAGGTGGTGTTACGAGACATACATGATGGCGAGTGTTGGGACGATATTAAGGACGCCAGTCATTAATATCTTAACCAATAATGATCGTCCCTTGTTTTGATAATGACAAACTCAAATGTATTTAACAAGTTGTCCAAGTGTTGATCTCAGGAAGGTCCAGTGGACGCACATGAGCGAAAAGGACAACAAGTGAACGGCAGTCCCCAAGCTGTAGGGACGCACGTCATCAGAACTTCCAAAGCTGAATGTAATTGGCAAAGTCCCTGCGCAGATAGGACGGCGTCCTCTTCAAGAAGGGACGCGCGCCAAAATACGAACGAAGTTCAAATTCAAATCAAGGCCGCCCCAACATGATTACATCACGTTCGGCCGCAGTCCTCAGAAGGAAGCTTCCCTTGTCTGGGCACGTGTAGACAACTCCAAAGATGTCGCTTTCCCAGCGATGGTCCCCTATCCACGCGGAGGCTTCCCTAGCGTCAACAGAGTTGACTTCCTCAAGATGCTCATCGCACCGTTGATGGAAGATCAAGGATCATGCCAAGCATCAGAGGACGCTAGAGGACAAGAACCACTTCCGCTATAAATACCCCCCAAGGGGTATGCATAGCGGTGTGGACTTTGAAGACTTTCTCTCAAGCTCTCCCGAAGCATTCAAGAACACGAACGAAGATCAAGAAGATCAAGTGAGCTTGAAGTAAGAGAAAGAAAGTCCAACCACATCAAATCCAAAACAAACCACAAAATAGTTAGAATTGTAGTTTGTCTTTCACAACGAACCGTGAGAGACGTGTGTGTGATAGCTTCCTTATAGCTAAGAGAGTTAGGTTACGTTGTTAGGTGGAAGGAGTGTTACTAGTGAGGCTAAGGACGGACGCTTAGCTCAGAGAATTATAACGACTCGCCTAAGTTGTAAGGACTCTCTCTTAATAAGATAAGGATGGCTATTGAAAATCCTCCAAGCGGAGGTAGAGGTTTACCCATAAGACTAGTTGGTCTTAGTGGGGTTCCTCTATAAATACTCGTGTCCATTATCTCATTGCGTTTCCTGTTAAGTCTAAATTCCGCTGCACCTAAGGACGCCTTTAATCCAGTTAAGGACGCCTTCACTAACAGACTTACGATCCAACAATTGGTATCAGAGCAGGTTCTCTAGATTAAGTTTGAGTTGCAGGAAACATGGAGATGGAACCTATAGGTATCTCAAGTGCAAAACCACCTCGCCTGACGGACGGCAACTTCAATAGGTGGAAGACAAGGTTCGAATGCTTCGTGCGTAGTCAAAACTACCAATGCTGGCTGGTGATAAAGAACGGCGACCTTGAAGTTCCTGCCGCCAAGAAGGACAAGGAGGCAGATTGGGGTCCTGAAGAGTTCAAGCTTATGGAAGCAAATGCAAAGGCCATCTGTTTTCTACAGACGTCCCTCTGTGAAAGGGACGCCACTCGTGTGAGCAATCTCCCAACAGCTAAGCTTCAATGGGAAGCTCTGGAGAAGTATCATGTTGGGACGCCTGAGATGAAAGAAGACGTCCAGTTGGAAGCAAAAAGAGACTTCTACAAATTTAGGATGTTCATAAATGAGACCATCACCGACTACTCCTTTCGCTTTGAGGCCCTTCTAACTAAGTTGAAAAACTTGGGTGTCAAAGAAACGGAGATTACTCAGAGGATGAAGGTTCAAGTCTTGATAGATGGACTCACGGGACCATGGAACTTTGATAGGATGACGTTCAAAGTGAACCAGGCCAACAAGGGACTGTCCATGGAGAAAATCTACGGAAAACTCAAAGGGTACGAAGCAAGAAGAAACCAAGATCTGGCAGAAATGGGAAAGAGTCCCCAGAATGAGCTGGCTTTAACTCTCGCGGCTAGGACGCCAGAGTATGAGCAATACTATCAAAGGCAAAGAGAGATAAACTCAATGCTAGAAGCCAAAACTCAAGAGCACCAAGAAAATCTTCGTCTTCAAGCATTAGTGGAACGCAAAGAGAAGACTGAAGAACAAATTTCTGAAGAAGATGAGCTAGCACTGTTGCACAAAACTCTTCGTTCTTTGTACAAAAGAGGCAAAGTTCCAAGAATGAAGATGCCCTATAAAAAGGAAACTCGCAAGCCTACAGATGCAGAAATGAAGGAAATAGTTTGCTACAAATGCAACAGAAAGGGACACATGGCCAAGAAATGTACCACTGGCCTATCATCAAAGGAAATGAAGGAAAAGGCGCTTGTCGGTGCATTTGAAAGTGCATGGGACGACCTTGACTCAAGTGATGAAGAGCCAGAAAATCAAGTGGCATACATGGCTATGGAAGACGCCCCAGAGGACGTCTTTGAAACTGAGCAAGAGGTAACCCATGAAACCATGTTAAACTCTCTTGAAAAATGTTCAAAACCAAAGCTCATTAAATTGATAACTCAAATCATGCAAGAGAGCTATGCTATGAAACAAAGTTTTGAGGAAGCTGAATCCGAGAATATTGTTGTGGAATGTGAAAATTGTAGTACCATGTCTTTTCAACTAGAGTCCTCTCAAGAAGAAGTCAAGTCCCTTAAGAGTCAGATCGTGTGCTTAAAGCTCGAAAATGCTAGTCTTAGGGACGAAGTCAAAGTTCTAGGAAAGAGTCCGATGATCGAAACTGTTAACCCAATAGTTTTTGTTCCAGCTAGAAAAGGACTAGGGTATGAATCGGGATCAAGGAACTCTCTCCCTAGTGACTTTGAAGCTAGCAAGACTACTGAACTAGAGCTTGAGAGGGAAAAGACAAGAAATCTAGAAGAGCGCATTAGAGTTCTAGAGAGTGGTGAGAAAGGACAAAAGGACTATTACACAAATTCTGTCAGTCACAAAATCTACAAGAATATTGCTAAGGGAAAAGGATCTAAGGTAGTGGATCCTGAGAAAATGAAAGAGAATAGAATTCAGCGTCCTAACAAAAAGTACTATCTTGGAAACTATTATAGGACGTGCTGGCATTGTGGCAAAGGTGGTCACTACCAGTATGAGTGTCTTAAGCTGAAACAGGATCTTGAAAATGGAAAGAAGGCTAGAAATGGACGTGAGAATGCTAAACCTAAATCTGCTGATAGGATGCATGCTAGTGTGCCAAATGCTAAAGCTTGATCTCCTAGGACGCATGCTAGAAGATCAAATGATGTAAATGTTTATGATCATTTGCCTATGAAGAAGTTCTACCCATGTAACGAACCAGGTAGGGGTCACCTTGCCTGGGTCGCAAAGAATTAACTCTTCTTTTCAGGTGGAAGTGAGAGGAAGCCCGTGGATCATCGATAGTGGCGCTTCAAATCATATGACTGGAAGCCAGATCCATCTCACTTCTATCCAAACAAATGCCACAGGAGGAACTGTCTCGTTTGGCAACAAGGGCAAAGGAAAGATCAAAGGGACGGGCACTGCAAAGCTGAATCAATCCATCAGTGCGTCCAAAGTTAGTCTTGTCGAAGGACTAGGCTTCAACCTCCTTAGTGTCTCCCAAATATGTGATCAAGGTGAAAACCTAGTCACATTTGACTCTAAGGAATGCCTAGTCATCAACAAGAAAACAAATCAAGTCATTCTCAAAGGGAATCGTGAAAACAATGTCTACGTCTTCAATCAAAAATTCAAGCCTGCATCCAAGTTGTGCTTATCTGTCTCCGCTTTGGACGCCGATCTCTGGCATCGACGTCTAGGACACGCGGGACCTAGCACAATCTTCAAGCTTCATCAAAAGGATCTTGTAAGAGGTCTTCCCAGAATTGATCCTGAGCAAATTGAGCAATGCGAAGCATGCATCAAAGGGAAGCAGACAAGATCGTCCTTCAAATCCAAGAATGAAGTGAGCACAAAGAAGCCATTGGAACTTCTTCACATGGATCTGTGTGGACCCATGTAAACCCAAAGCTATGGTGGAAAAAGGTACATGTATGTCATTGTAGATGATTTTTCAAGATTCACTTGGGTTCTTTTCTTGGTGTCAAAAGCAGATGCCTTCGGGATGTTCAAAATCTTCATCAAGCAAATAGAAGTTGCTCTTGGGACGAGCTTGAAAGCTCTAAGGTCAGATCATGGAACGGAGTTTAAAAACTCAGAGTTCCTTGACTTCTGTGACCAACAAGGAGTCTCCCACAACTTCTCTTCTCCTCGAACTCCTCAGCAGAATGGTGTTGTTGAAAGAAAGAATAGGATGCTGGAAGACATGGCAAGGACGATGCTTTTGGCCAGCGGCGTCCCCAAACACTTCTGGGCAGAAGCCGTTGCCACCGCAACCTACATTGTCAATCGAGCTATGATTCGTCCATTACTCAAAAAGACGTCCTATGAGCTCTTGAATGGAAGAAAGCCAAACATTTCACACCTCAAAGTCTTTGGGTGTAAATGCTTCATTCACAACAACGACAAAGACAACATCGGCAAGTTTGATGCTAGGAGTGATGAAGGAATATTTCTTGGGTACTCCCTCACAAGCAAAGCCTATAGAGTCTTCAACAAACGGACTCTTAAGCTTGAGGAAAGTATCCATGTAGTATTCAAAGAAAATGCTTCTCTCAAGAAAGAACCAAGTAAGAAGGAATGTCGCCCCTCTCCTAGGGACGATGATGAAGATGATGAAGAAGAACCAAGAGGCTCCTCCGTCAAATATTATGTTCCTGGGAACGCCCCTGAGTCTCGCGTTGAGGTCTCAATGGGAGTTCCTAGTGAACAACAAGAGCCTTCTCAAACTTGGTCGCTAAACCAAGTTGAGGCCGGTGAATCAAGTCAACAAGGAGAAAGACACAGTGTGGACGCTCCAGCTGAGGGGGAACACACTGAGCCGACAAATGAAGAAGACGGATTTGACTCTGATGAGTCTGATTGGACGGACCCTAGGTGTACCCCTACCAGGGACGCTACTCATAGGGGATCCAACCTGTCAAGACTTCACTCAACAGATCAAATCATCTCAGACATCTCAAAAGGAGTCCAAACAAGATCAGCTGTGAATCAGTCCCTCAACGCCAACATAGCGTTCTGTGCCTTCAACGCCTTTGTGTCCTTAGTTGAACCTAAGAACATAAAGGAAGCACTCCAGGACGCTGATTGGATTCAAGCCATGCAAGAAGAACTCAATCAATTCGAGAGGAACAAAGTTTGGACCCTTGTCCCTAGACCGAGAAACAAAAACATAATAGGAACGAGGTGGGTCTATAGAAACAAGCTTGATGAAAGTGGCCGCGTATCAAGGAACAAAGCAAGGCTTGTGGCTCAAAGCTATAGGCAAGAGGAAGGGATCGATTATGATGAGACCTTCGCACCTGTCGCTAGAATTGAAGCCATTCGCCTCCTCATCGCCTACGCCGCCCACAAGGGGTTCAAACTCTTTCAAATGGATGTCAAGACAGCCTTTCTCAATGGCAAGCTTAAAGAAGAAGTGTACGTCGCTCAACCTCCAGGATTTGAGGACGCTGATCACCCTGATCATGTGTACTTCTTGGACAAGGCACTCTATGGACTCAAGCAAGCCCCTCGTGCATGGTACGATAGGTTTGCATCCTTTCTCTTGTCCAACGGGTACACACGAGGTAACATCGATAAAACACTATTCTTAAAGAAAGTCCTTAAAGATGTTTTGATTGTCCAAGTCTATGTCGATGACATAGTCTTTGGAAGCACTAACATGAGACTTGTAGAGGAATTCAAGAACTTGATGAGTAGTGAGTTTGAGATGTCCCTCACAGGAGAACTCAACTTCTTCTTGGGACTCCAAATCACCCAGCTCAAAGATGGGACGCGCATTCACCAACAAAAATACATCCGTGAAATGCTCGAGAAGTATGGAATGAACTCTTCAAAATCCATTGATACTCCCATCTCCCCCAACACTCGCCTTTATGCTGATGAAGAAGGCAAGAGTGTAGATCAAAAGCTTTACAGAGGAATGATAGGGTCCTTGCTATATCTAACGGCAAGTCGTCCCGACATCATGTTCGTTGTGTGCTTGTGTGCTCGTTTCCAAGCAAATCCAAAGGAGTCCCACATGCAAGAGGTCAAGAGAATCTTTAGATACCTCAAGGGACGAGATGACCTATGCCTATGGTATCCCAGAAGAACGTCCCTAAACCTGGTAGCATACTCTGACGCAGATTACGCTGGCCACGTGGTGGATAGGAAGAGCACATCCAGCATGGCACAATTTCTTGGCTCATGTCTTGTATCTTGGGGATCCAAAAAGCAAAACTCCGTGGCACTCTCAACCGCGGAAGCTGAGTACGTTGCTGCTGCTTCGTGCTGTTCACAAGTCCTATGGATCAAGTACCAACTTGAAGACTATGGTACGTTCCTCAACACAGTCCCTATCTTGTGTGATAACACCAGTGCTATAAGTATTGCCAAGAATCCTGTTCATCATTCTAGGACGAAGCATATTCATATAAGACATCACTTTCTTCGTGATAATGTTGAACTTGGATTAATTAGAGTGGATCATGTTAGGACTGAGGACCAAGTGGCCGATATTTTCACAAAAGCACTTGATAGACGTCCCTTCGAGCACCTCCGGTTGCTCTTGGGGATGATAACTTTTAAATGATCAAGTCCCGTTCTATTATTCCCTCCATGATTGGCTATGTTGTGTTGAGAACTCGTTTAAAGTAATGTATTCATTTAAAGTCATCTTTAAAGGACGCTAGTCTAAGACATATGTTTTGTTTGTGTTTTGAACGGTATTCAATTCGCTTTTCATCTCAAGAGTATCCCTGATCAATCTACCCTCATTATAAGCCGAAATGATGGGAACTCTAAGCTTACCTAAGCCGAGAATCTTACAAACGCGTCCTATGAGCGTTCTTTGTTTTATCTTTACGGGACGTACTTGCTTGATTTTCAAAAATGGTTCTAAGTGATCAAAGCGACGCGTGTTAAGAGCTGAGAGTTGTCCGTACAGAGTTCTAAGTTCAGAGGTTGAGATCAGTGTCTGGGACGCCATGGTTCAGTTCAGTGTAGTGAAGTGTTGTGTGTTGAAAGGACGCCAGGTCAGAGTCCTTTGCAGTTATGAGAAGATTGAATGTTCGAAAATGGGAAGGTGAACCGTCTTAGAGAAGTTTCAGCGAAGATCTCGGGATATGCGCAAACAGTGCTCAACAGCTGTGTTTCTTAGCAAAGAAGAAATCCACGTGTGGGAAGGCGGGTGGAGGAAGCCGAGTGTAAAGACCCTGTTACCCCTGCCCGTCCAACTTCGTCTTCTTCCTATAAATTCCCACCTGTGCATTCCGAAACACCTTCTTCGCTCCTCTGTTGTTTACTCACTTATAGCAATCTCTCAAGATTTGCAAAATCTTCAAATGCATCCCGAAATCTCATCCTCAACCCTAATCTTCCTCTATATAAACCCTCTCTCACAAATGGCCAACACCAGAGCTTCCAAAAACCCTTCACACTCGTCGGCGGCGAAAAACCCTAGCTCCTCGAGATCTCCTCCGGTGAAAGGCCGGTCATTAATGGAGTTAAGAGGCAGACCTTCCGGCCGCCAAGAACCCCCTCACCACCATTCTTATTCTCAATCCACCCAGCGCCGCCACTCCAACACCCCTCCCCAGCCCCTTCGCTCCCAACCTCCACAACAAAAACAACAACCCACTCGCTCTCAATCCAAACCCAGTCAAAAGCGGTTTTCATTTCTGGAGAAGCCCTTCAAACCCGAGCCTGAGCCAGATAATGTCACCAAAGCCTCTGTTTACAGTGGCTCAATTGGACGGCTCCCCTCTCAACCCAAACGCCGTCCTCCTCTTGACCCACTTATAGAGGACTGGCTAGAAAAAGAGCCAAGGACGCTCGCCAATATCTGCCTAAGGGCGTCCGCTCACGACCATCCTCCTAAAGTCCAAAGACTACTTTACTACTTCATGGTAACGTACGTCAAGCCCCGCCTTGCGGAAACCAACAACTCCAACCCTCCATTCATGGGGCCAGGCATCATTTCTGACTCGTTTGGCGGAACCGTGGACGAGCTCGCCAAACTGCTCCTCGAGATAATGGAGTTCGTCGTGGCTCCTACGGGCTCCGTCCCATCTCATAAACGAAAAAGGCCTTCCTCTCCCCCTCCTTCCAACACGCTCCAAATAAAAGGCCCTTCCTCCTCTCCACCAAAACCAATCCCTTCCTCCCCTCCTCCCGCCCCAAAGATACGCTTGAAGACGTCTGCTGAGCTCAAGGGCGTGACCGAGCAACAAATGGCAGCTATCCGCCTCTCGGAGCTTGCAATAGAGAAAGAGGAGAAGGCCAGGCAAGAGCAGGCCGAAAAGGAAGCCATTGCTGCGGCGATCAAGCAGAGTTTGCAAGACGTCCCTCGTCTTCCTCCTCCACCACCAAGGATAGAGGACGTCACTCCCGCTCCTGCTCATGCGGCTTCCTCAGATCCGCTTCAGGTGGAAATCGAGGCGGACTTGGCAAAGCCCATGCCAACCGCTCAACAGGCGACTCCTCCCGTACAGGTCCCGGCCAAGGACGCTGTACCAAAAGTAATTACTCTTGAGGAATCTCCTGCCAAGAAGCCGCCTCCTCCCCCTGCTCCGCTCAAAGTGAAGCCCATATTCATGGCTCCGCCAAGCTCCTCGTCTGCCCCCACAAAGGCCAAGATAAGAACTCCCTCTCCCTCTCCTCCCAGAGCTTCAACTCCTCCTCCTCCTCCGCCTGCTCAGGCCGTCGAGGAAACTGCTAAAGTCCAAGGGACGCCTCCAACGCCCGTCCCTACAGAGTCCTTGGCACGGACTCCAGCGGTGGACGCGCCTCCTTCAGAACTGGCGTCCGCTGCTGAGGACACGGAAATGGTCGAGTCCCATGAGCAAGGGGACGAGGCCTCAGACGAAGAGGACGCTCCTCACCAGGATGAGGACCCTGAGGACGAGGAGGGAGACGGCGATGAAGAAGACGCCGGTGATGAAGTGATTGTGAGCAACGACAGTAAGCAGAAACGCTTAAAGAAAATCTTGTCGCCGCTCCTATTCACCGCCAAGTTCCTCGAAGAGAATCAACGCCAAGAGTTTTTGGAACTGCTTGAGTTCCAGGGATGGACGCACCTTGGCGCCGAGGCCGCAGAAGTCGACCCCGAACAGGTTCTCCGCTTTTACTCCAAATTTGAAATCTCAGAAGTAAAAGGGAAGCCTCAAGGGACGTTCGAAATTGATGGGGACGAGTACTCAGTTGCTGAGGGTACCGTCCGCAATATGCTAGGCCTGCGTCCCTCTCCGCCAGATGCCATGCACGACCTTCCCAACAAGAATTTTGGTCGTTTCTCCCAGGAAGAGATCTTCAACAGAATATTCAACGGGAGACAACCAATTGCTAGGGACAGGGTCGCTCATTGTCTCTCCAAGACGGGCGTCCTTGCGCATCACTTCATTGTGCGCATGGTATCCCCCGCCAAGAAAAGAAGTCGATAGTCCAGATCACTGATAGTATCTTGCTGGACGCCTTCTTAGAACGCAAGCTGATAAATTTGCCGCGGGTAATCTTGGAGCACATGGGCAAGTGCACAGGAGGCAGGCACTCTCTTCCTTTCCCTGGCTTGGTCAAGCAGATTCTTAAGCAGCAGGGCCTCTATGCTCCAAAGCAGGAACAGTCCTTTGGCATCCACTGGGACGTTAGGCAAATCACCTTGCCCCCGGTTGGAAAACTCCGTTGTGATGAGCCACTTCCATCAGTCAAACGCCAAATGGAAAAGGAAAGGAAAGAGGCTCAGAGGAAAGCTAAGGTTGTTTCCGCCGCTGCTGCTCAAGAAGCTCAAGGTGATCCAGAGGCTGAGAACTTACAAGTAGTTGGGACGCCGGTAGAGGACGCTGCTGATGAAGAGGACGAGCTCGATGGTATGAGCGTCCCTGATGAGGCCGAGAAGCACTCTACGAAGTATCTGATGGGCATGATGATCGAGAGCCAGTGCATGATGATTGACCTAATTCAGTAGGTTCACGACACCCTCCACACCCACACAGAACTTCTTGAGCGCAACAACGAGCTCCTTGCACAGAACAACCATCTTTAGGAGCAACACCTCAAGGCCCTTGGCAAGCGTCCCCGAAAATGATCACCCCCCCTCAACAAACCCCTGAAACAATTTATCTTTTCTTTCATTTTGCTAAGACAATGGGACGCTGTCCCCGTTTTGAACCATGTGTTTGATTGTCTGTAATGATCGTACTTCTCTTGCTTTATGAATGCCGTTCATTATATCTGTGATTCATTTTGCCTAAGCGTTCTTTACTTTAGTTATGACTTTGTGCTTACATGCTTTTCAACTTGTTCTCCTTTTCGATGATGCCAAAAGGGGGAAGTATAGTTTTGCAGAGATGCGATTGTCTTTAAGTTATCATAGAAAGCATGTGTTTAGGGGGAATTCGGCCAAGTCCAAAGGACGCTAGTAGAAAATAAAAGGGAACGCACTTATAAGAATGTGTTGCATGTCAACCTAAGCTGAAAAGAAAATCAAGTGTAGTTTCTCATGCTAAAGGCTTTACTTCCGTGTGTATTATCTGAAAGAGTTTGTCATCATCAAAAAGGGGGAAATTGTTGGGACGATATTAAGGACGCCAGTCATTAATATCTTAACCAATAATGATCGTCCCTTGTTTTGATAATGACAAACTCAGATGTATTTAACAAGTTGTCCAAGTGTTGATCTCAGGAAGGTCCAGTGGACGCACATGAGCGAAAAGGACAACAAGTGAACGGCAGTCCCCAAGCTGTAGGGACGCACGTCATCAGAACTTCCAAAGCTGAATGTAATTGGCAAAGTCCCTGCGCAGATAGGACGGCGTCCTCTTCAAGAAGGGACGCGCGCCAAAATACGAACGAAGTTCAAATTCAAATCAAGGCCGCCCCAACATGATTACATCACGTTCGGCCGCAGTCCTCAGAAGGAAGCTTCCCTTGTCTGGGCACATGTAGACAACTCCAAAGATGTCGCTTTCCCAGCGATGGTCCCCTATCCACGCGGAGGCTTCCCTAGCGTCAACAGAGTTGACTTCCTCAAGATGCTCATCGCACCGTTGATGGAAGATCAAGGATCATGCCAAGCATCAGAGGACGCTAGAGGACAAGAACCACTTCCGCTATAAATACCCCACAAGGGGTATGCATAGCGGTGTGGACTTTGAAGACTTTCTCTCAAGCTCTCCCGAAGCATTCAAGAACACGAACGAAGATCAAGAAGATCAAGTGAGCTTGAAGCAAGAGAAAGAAAGTCCAACCACATCAAATCCAAAACAAACCACAAAATAGTTAGAGTTGTAGTTTGTCTTTCACAACGAACCGTGAGAGACGTGTGTGTGATAGCTTCCTTATAGCTAAGAGAGTTAGGTTACGTTGTTAGGTGGAAGGAGTGTTACTAGTGAGGCTAAGGACGGACGCTTAGCTCAGAGAATTGTAACGACTCGCCTAAGTTGTAAGGACTCTCTCTTAATAAGATAAGGACGGCTATTGAAAATCCTCCAAGCGGAGGTAGAGGTTTACCCATAAGACTAGTTGGTCTTAGTGGGGTTCCTCTATAAATACTCGTGTCCATTATCTCATTGCGTTTCCTGTTAAGTCTAAATTCCGCTGCACCTAAGGACGCCCTTAATCCAGTTAAGGACGCCTTCACTAACAGACTTACGATCCAACAGCGAGTGTGGCAACCACACAGGAGGTCGGAACCTGGCAAAGAAAGCAAGCAGAATGGGATATTACTGGCCCACCATGAACAAAGATGCAGCGGAGTTCTCTCGCAAATGTGACGCGTGCCAGTGTCATGGACCAATACCACATTTACCATCAGAGTTACTTCATCCCCTTACTTCACCATGGCCATTCATGAAGTGGGGGATGGACATCGTTGGGAAACTCCCACCAGCTTCAGGGCAACGCGTCAACCTCTTAGCCATGACGGATTACTTCTCTAAGTGGATCGAGGCCGAAGCCTTCAAGGAGGTCAAGGATACTCAAGTTATGTCGTTCATCCGCAGAAACATCTTGAGCAGGTTCGGGATACCATCCACTATAGTATGCGACAATGGCTCCCAATTCATCAGCGACAAGACCAAAGCCTTTTGCCAACAATACAACATTCAACTTGTTATGTCTACACCTCGCTACCCACAAGCTAATGGTCAGGCGGAAGCAAGCAACACGGTTATCCTCAACAATCTCAAAAAGCGGCTTAAAGACGCCAAGGCTCGTATGGCTCTAACCTGCAAAACAAACGCAGACAAAGCAAAGGCATATATGCACAAAAGTAGTAATTAAAGGCCCCAAGAAACAGAGGGCAAAAACCAACACAAAGTCTTGGCCCTACTACTAGCGGCCAAATAAAGTTAAGTCTTACAAAATAACCCCAAAGACCAAAGGGGAAAAACAAGGCGTAAACGCGTCATACAAACGCGTAAGGATTCAAAAAATCAACATGCAATCACGGGAATACTTACTTGACATTTCAACTTCGTCGGATTCTGTTGATGATGGGGGACCGAGATCGGGGTAGGACCTCTCTTTAGTGGGGAGGGTCTCGATCTGGGAAACAACCGCAGTGGAATTTTTGCGTGGAAGAAGGGAGGCAATCTCTTCTGTCACGGGAACCGATAAACATGTTAGGATTCTGAGCAGATAAAAACAGTAAAAGGGAAAAACTCTACCTATGGGCCTCCAACGGCTTCGCAAGAAGGACGTGTCACCATTCAGAGAAGAGATTCTCACAAAAAAGAATTTATCCGCCCAGCCGCGGTCTGATTTTGAAATATTAAACACAAGGTCCGATTTCGTTCTAAGGATTTTAAGCGTGATCCGCCCAGGACCACCTTTGGAAACACGGTAATTCACAAAGAAGTCTTCGGCTTTAAAAACAATGCCCTGGGAGAAGCACAACCGCTCAACTGAAAGCAAAAGCCTCCAGACTTGAGGGAGTAACTGCCCTAGCGAAACTTCCAACTTTCTTATGAAATCAGTAACGAGAGGCGAAAACGGAAATCGATGGCCAATGCGGAAGGGGTATTCATATAGACATACCCAATCCGCAGAATAGAAATCAGCATAAGTACCAGCGGGGGGAAGAAAGATTTCCGCTTTGGGAGGAAAGCCCATATGTGAGGCAAATTCCCACGGATTTTCAGAGGACGAATTTCTTTGAAAAGCGGTAGTAAGAATGTTGGAGGAAGACAAAGATGGCGGAGAGACATTTTTCAAGCAGAAAGAAGAAGCCTTTTGGGAGCCATGAAAACCAGAGGAACAAGAGCAAGGGGGCGTACCTCGGAAAGGAAGGGGGAACAGTTGCGCGCTCTGCAAAGCCATCATCATCCCCATTAAATAAGATGAGTGATGGCAGGGCTCTACTCCGCTACAACTTCCCAAAACAGCTTTTGAAATTCAAAAAAACCCTAGTAAAACCGCTAGCGGGACAATTTCCCCGGGCTTTTTTGAGGGGGTATTGTTGGGCCCTCTGAAATTCAAGCCCATGACCCAATGAAGAAAAGGCCCAAAGCTTGAACCTTCAGAGGTTATTAGCTCCGGAAATCACGCATGCCATAAAATCTCCAACGGCGCTGTAGTAAGCGGAAGATCCTCAACGTTCGATTGCCATAACTGTGTGCGAAATTCGCGGGATCATGAAGAATGAAAGCAAACGGCTCGATTTTGAGGAAGAGATATATAGAAGGAAGGGACCAGACTCGACGCACAATCTCCCGAGCATTCTCAATCACTGAAAACTTACCAAAACCACTATTCTTACCTTATATTTTCGATCTCCATTCCTTTGTTTGCTGAATTCAATTGTGCTCAGATCTTTGTGTTTGTAACCAGAGCAACAGTCAATCGATCAATACAACTCTCTATACAATTCTCATCATTTTCTTTATTTTTTATATTTGTTTTTCTTATTGATTGCTCTCTGTCCATTGCATCTAACGTGTCGTGACGACTTTGTGACTAGGAGTCCCTCATTGTAGCGAAGTAAGGTGTTTACACAGTTAATTCGCCCAAAACACAAAGATGCCAAGACCACCCTCTTTAATGGGGAGAGTGGCCAAACGCCATTGCCAGTCTCCAAAACCTTGCCTTGATGCAACGACAACCTTCTCCAAGGAGAGCCGCAAAGCGTGATCAAACTGAACTTGTGCATCCCTAAAAGACACAAGAGAGCAAGTTCTCAAAGCATATGACAGTGTCGCAACCCCAGAACAATTACGAAGGAGAAGGAGCACACACTAGGGGTCATTAAGCCGATTGACCGCCTCCATCAAAGCAATGGATTTAGAAACACTCTTCAAGGCCAAGTCCCGACTAAAATCCACATCTAAGCTGACCGATCCCCCAAGAAGTTTGACACCGCTACGAGGACGAGAGATGTTCGACGCGAAAACACCGTCCACCAAACTTCTAGGATCCTCCACAGGCCAGAAAAGTTCAGTTTTATCAACGTTCAGGAATAGACCACGAGCAGGCCCATCGGACCTAATAATATCAAGAGCCTTGGCCACCATAAGGGCATCTCCAACAATTGTACCATCATCAAGATACCAAGCTTGGAGGGTGAGACAACATGCACGATTAATGGACTGAACAAGAGGATGTAGAGCAAGAGCGAACAACAAAGGCCACAAAGGATCACCTTGTTGTACCCACTAAAAAGACCAAAGGACGGAATCTCCATAGTAGAGCCTAGCAGGTTGAGAGTAACAGAACTCAACCCACGAAATAGGTTGCAGTCACTTGTGACGCGATTCCGACCCGGATGCAGCGAGTTTCCGGTTCTGATGTGTGAACGAGAAACGTAAAATTCGGAGTCTACTTTCCAGTGCCTCTAGAATCATCTCGATCTGACCACTGTTGAGACCGAACGGACCATTATAGCGTCGTAGGTTTAGCCTTGATCGTTGGGTGGCGATCAAGCCCTCCGACCCTTTGAGCCCGATCTCTTGCCCCCGGTGGACTCCGAGCCTTCACGAGATCTAATACTTGCTTCGTCGTGCCCCTACGCAGGGAACCTCTTCGGGCTCAATCGACACAATCCTGACGGCATCGCGCCGTTCGGATCCCACGACGGGATTAGGGTTTGCGCTCGGGTACCCGTGATTGTAGTCGACGATCTTCATCTATTGCTGGGCCCGCGCTCGCGGACCCGTCACTGCGCTCGTGGTGGCGCTCGCGAGTTCCTCTTCGTTCATCACCCTGCCTGCACTCGCGGACCTATTACCGCGCCCGCGGTTGCTCTACCGCACTCACGGCTCCGTCACCGTGCCTGCGATTATCGTGCAGTTCGGTCTTGGCAATGAGCGAGGACTTGTGCGATGGAATCGGCTTCACTTTATGCACATCCAACAACACCTTCTCGTATCAATTAACAAATTTACTTGTAGAATATAATTCAAATTTAATTAATTAAGAATTTGTTAGTTATTATAAGTTGATATGTAGGGTTGTTACAAGGTTAGTGGAGTGGCTTAGACTTTGTATTATTTAAAAGTATCGCATAACTAAATTTATCGGCTATTCTTGATTCATCCAATCTCATAGAGAAGTTGTGCCCCCCCTTAATTTTGTTCTGTTTTCGTCACTGTAATGTACGGTCTT
Organism: Polygonum maritimum; assembly: GCA_963924305.1. Classification (NCBI taxonomy): domain Eukaryota; kingdom Viridiplantae; phylum Streptophyta; class Magnoliopsida; order Caryophyllales; family Polygonaceae; genus Polygonum; species Polygonum maritimum. The sequence continues at coordinate 6,888,617 of OZ002736.1, forward strand.
CTAATTTACATAATTTTCGAATGTTATAGCCATAAGAGGATCCCCAAAACATAAACCAAGAGAATATGTCATTCAAGTGATCGATGTGGTCTCAAATAAAACAAAAATCGAGGCATGACTAAGAAGAAACTCAAGGTAGTTTACAAGTAAGAAGAAACTCAACTTTATTACACAAAGGACAAGAACGAACCTCATATATATTTGGCATTCTAATATTTGACAAGGAAAAAAAACATTAAATCTAAAACCATGTTGTATACGTCTAGCCTATAGATTAAAGCTAATCTCTTATAGTAGTTTAGAACTAAAACTATACTACATTAAGCATCGGTCTTGGCCTTGATAGTCCTGAAGCAAACTGCCATCGCTCCATTAATGGCTTCATGGCACCAATCGAGCATTCAGTGGCTGAGTGGGGGCGGAGTTAATAACAAAATCATAATCTTTTATCATATCATTGGTGGATTATAAAGATGATCGATATGGTTTCTTGAGCATTGCTTATTGATGAAATAATGTGATTTCAAAGATTATAATTATCATTAACTCCACCCGCTACTCAGCCAATGGATACTTGATGCCACATCTCGATCAATAGCTTAGGTTTTTTATCTACCTCCTATATCTACGTATATTGCTTTAATTTGCAAAGTATAACAAGCACTCTCAAATTTTAGCTTTTAGCACAAAAGTATTCCTCTTGGGGTTGTCCATTCCATTGATCAATAATATATAGAGTATAGAGACTTGCATAGCAAGCTAGGGTTAGTACAATAAATAGAGACTTGCATAGCAAGCTAGGGTTAGTACAATAAATATATACAACAAATAGAGACTTGCATGGCAAGCTAAGTAATTAAGGAAAGGTGATTTTTACTTATACATGTAATCCTATGTAAGAGTTTAATCTCTAATTAAAGAAAAGGTCAACCCTCTATCACAAAGTATCAACCTTCGTCTATGAGATTTTCTAAACCCCAATTAATTACTTGACAAACAAGGACTTCCAACACTAGTTTTCCATTTTTCACACGAGGAGATTTTTATATGATTTTTTATACTTTGAGATTAATCTATCTCTATATAAAAATTGTGTATTTTAAGTTATCATATTAATTTTGTTTTCACTTCACATTAGTCAGCTTTTTTTTTGATAATAGAATGGTTTAGTTGACACATGTCTCAAAACAATTTAAATAACTAATTAAAATAGGAATTTAATTTTAATTTTATTATTTAACATAAATTTTGAGATAGATAGTATGGCTTTAAGATAAAATTTAGGATTAGATAATTACAAAAATAAAAGATATAAAGTTGTTATTATCTATTTGAGTTGAAGAAAAAAATCAAGCGAGGCTAGAATCAACATGGTGGCTCGAAAACGACCGCGTTTTATAATATATACTGATAGATTGATTTTGTTTGGTAGTATCCAACTAAACAATTCAATATCTAATTAATTCTGGCCCCACCTCATGTTAAAAAATTTAAATTAGAAAAATAAATTTTTAAAGTCGTTCTTATTCTTATTAATTATCTATCTTCTTCTTTTTCTCGTTTCTATCTTTTTCCACCAAATATCTTTTTTTTCAACTATTTACTTAGACATTCATTTTTATAAATCAAAGTTATAATTAATATGTTAAACTTATATGTCACTCTGAAATTTTATTTTTATTGTACTTTTACAATCATATATATGTGCCATATGTTTTGTCAATTTTTCTTTTCCCATAAATTTATAATTAAAGTAAAAAATCTCTAAGCATATATTTGTAAAATATCTAAAAATATATAAACTAAATTTGTGTTATACTATTCATTTATAAATTGTATTGGTTTATGATTCTACTATTATTAAGTTAATTATAATTTATAAGATCTATTAAAATACTCATTTTATTTTAAAACATATTATTACTTATACAAGTCTATTTTTCTAAAATATTTATGTAAATAAGTCATAATTAACATCTCATTAATTACATATAAACATCTCATTAATTACAAAAATATTTATGTTGATAAAGTCTTTCACTTGAGATTTCATATCATATCACATATGACTTTTTTAATTAATCAAATATACTTTGAAATAAAATGATAGTATATTATCTATGATTATTATTTAATTCAAGTAATATAAATGTTAAATTTAAATTCATTCTTAACATCAAATCACGATTTTGGATCAACAAAATATTGTAACGATTTTAGATAAAAAAAAACGGTATCAATATCATAATAATAAACCTATAAATTCTTTTTTATTAATTGAATAATATGTCAAAAAAATGTTATCGGTCGTTCCCTGTACCCGTACATGGTACAGACAATAATCTAGCATACTATAAAAGCCGGCCGATTTCGAGCCACCACGTTGATTTTGGCCCCATTTGATTATTTTTTTTAACTCAAATAGATAATAATAACTCTATATCTTTTACTTTCCTTAATTATCCAATCCTCAATTTTATTTTAAAGCCATACTATCTATCTTTAATTTTATTTTCCTTAAATACTTTTATCTTTAATTATTAATATGGTTAAATATTTTAAGAAGCTAACATAACGTGGAGACTTAAATACACAAGATAATAAGAAATATGCATAAACTATAAAACCTGTCATGATAATAGAAAATAAAAGTAAAAATTATTTCAATTAATTGCATTCTTAACGTGGTGATTTGCATTCTTTAATTTAATAATAGTTGGTTATATTGTAAGGAATATATTCTCTTTTTTCCTTACCAACAATACAAAAAGATTACGATTGATATTTATTATTTTCCCCCTTCAATCAATCAACTAATTTAGTTCTCGCCCATTACATATTCAATTAAAAATGGTTTTTTTATTTATGTTATTTCAAGTAATCTAATTAAATTCTTTGTTATCTATATATGTAAAAGATATAATCAAAATTTTGAACTTTGGTGAAATATCCTAATCTTTTTTAATGTATTACTTATCTTTTTAACATTGATTCTAACCTCACATCATATTATAAAACATAATTGATTTTGTCAATTTGTTATTTGATTTACTTAAATAAATTTATCTTTTTATGCATTATTTTCTATATTTACAAGATCAACTATATTTTTTTTATCCAATACGATATTATCAAATCTTGCTATAAAGCTACTAGAAAGATATCATCCGGTCTTTTATTTATTTATTAAGGTATTATCCTAATATAATTATTAGATATTATTTGTGATTAAATCAAATAAAGATATTTTGAGATATTAGAATAATTTTATTAAGATATCTTTGGGTATAAACATAGTATCAAACATCATATCATATAAAGATATCATAAATATTATTTGATTTACTTAAATAAACTCATTAAGATAATATCATAATAACGAAATAGTGGTAACATATAGGAAAATTTGAAAAATAGTTTTAGTTGATAACAATAGATGCGAATGATAAAAATGAAGTTTTTAAATATGAGGTATATCAATTTACATTCTTATAATAAGGTTTAAAAAATATGTATTCAAGTATATGTATTATATCTTTATGTATTTTTTTAGTTATACGAACTTCAAAAACATTGTCACTCTTTTTTTCTAAACATGTTCCTACATTAAAACTTATATTACATCTGTGCGTATCAATATTAGATTATAAAATATCTAATTATGTTTTAATATTTTAAAGTCAAATTGTCCTGCATGGTGCGACTGGTAAAACTAGTTTATTGTAGTTTTTGGCGATTTTCAAAGGTTAATAAATAAATAAAGTTAAATATTTTAAAATTATTATTTTTTAATTGAAAATTTCCTAAAAAAATTCTCCAAAAGCTTTTAAAAGTTAGTTTTCTCAAAAACTAAACTAGTTACCATCAGTTTGTACATTTCAAACAAACAATATTTATAAAGTTGGCACATTTAATTGGAAATTGACCAATTAACTACTAGTTTTTATGTACAATACAAACATAGTGGAATTTGTATTAGGGTTTCAAGCCTCGATATATTACTTAAAGAATGTGAAGGTATTCATTTCGGTTGTTTCAACAGCATAACTTTTTTTCTAGCCTGCTCAAAGAAAATCATACTCGATTGATTGACTATCAATCTACATGAAGAACCCTAGTAGGGCAATACTCCATGTCCCAAAGCTTAGAAACTAGGATATTGGAATGAACATTTTGATGATTTTTAAAAGGGACATGTTGCAGATGAACCATGAATTGAAAAATCGTTGGTTGACGACTCAATATACCTGATAAGGAAAATGACATTGCTTAAGGGCAGTAAGTGGCCCGGAGGAGAGATTGGTCGGTTGGAGAGGAGAAATTGTACAAGGTGTTGGGGAATTTCGGATCATTCTAGCAATTTGATAAATAGAAAGCGAACCAAGACAAAGAACAAAAGCAATTTTTGACCCAGTTTGGCTCAAGGACTACGTCTGGGGGGGGGGCACTACCAAGCCAGAGATTCTCCAATAGATTAGAGGACTCAAGGGTTACAAGCATAATCTTCCTAAACCTAACCTCTCAATCTTGGTTTCAAGATCTTCTCTCAATGCTTTCGGTAACACACGAATTACATTAATCGAGTCGAATATATACTTGGCTGGAAGATGACTCAAAGGACCCAAACAGGTGGAACTAAACTAACCCTTCCCTCAACGAAAGGCATGAGTTGTTAGAACGAAACTAAACCAAATCAAGGAGACCGTTCGATCATGGCAATTCGCGCGGTATGTATGGTCTTATAAGTTACATAATTTTTGAATGTTATAACCATTAGTACACAAAATATGACGGTGTACAGGTTTCAACTCCCTCTTCAATGACTCCACCCTGAAATGCCTCTTCGTCTTCAATGACCTGCAAAACAATGGACATAGGGGCGAGCGGCCCCTAATGATGAGTCTTCCCTTTGAATCGATCGGATTTCTGGTTCGAGTGAGATGAGTGGAGGTCGATAATGATCGGCGGTAGCTTGGTAAACACAAATGGTTGTAACTCAAAGAGGCTTTGTTATTATTGAGGAGAGGATAAGTGATCAATCAAGACTTGAATAAACCCACCAAATCTGATCAACCAAGGTTACAAATGGAAGGGATAGACGCACCCTAGCCAAATACAACCCAGCCCTCGATGTTCTCACAAAGGAACGAAAATCAGTTTGGTTAAACACCCCAAACCAAGAACATGAGCCAGTTTAGAGTTTCTGGGATTTTAACATAAAACAAGCTAAAAACAAAAGAGCTAAAGTCCCCTTTAAATAGCCAAAGGGTGGCTGGAAAGTCTCCACTTAATGGGGCAGGTGAAGAGTTGCCAAAAACAGCCACCTCCTTGCATTCAGTCTTTAAAGAGAGATAATGTAATGGTGATGTTGGGGCTGAGATATCTTGGGCTGAGGTGGACGCCATTTCGATGGGAAAGTCGTGCACCTTTAAGGCCTCGGGTGAGCCGGATACTTGTAACATGGTGAAGACATTGTCTTGATGGTCTAGGGGTGGGCTCGGCATGGTTAATCCAGCTCGGAGTTGCTCTTGGAGGATCCTAGGTCGATGCCTTGTAATGGGGCCAAGTAGAGGAGGTATCGTCACTTGCTCATTGTCTTGGCATGGTTGTGTTGATGTGGGCACGTCTTGGCTCGAGTCTTGATGTGGCCTAGGCTGGGACACATCATCCCCTCCCCCTTTGGAAGGATTCAACCTCGAATCTTCGTCTTCGTCCTCGCTTCCACCTGAAACAAAGGGAGACAAATCCGAAACATTGAAAACATCATGCACACCATACTCACTAGGCAATTCAAGTCTGTATGCAGTGTTGTTGATTCTCTCGAGCACTTGAAAAGGGCCATCCCCTCGAGGCTTCAACTTGGAGTTTCGAAGAGTTGGAAATCGGTCCTTACGAAGGTGTACCCACACGAGATCTCCTGGCTCTAGGATCACTTCCTTGCGTCCCTTGCTAGCATTTTTGACATATTGGGACGTTCTCTTTTCAATTTGGGCACGAGTGGCCTCAAGAAGGGCTTTGATGTTCTCAGCCCAAGTAACGCCTTCCACATTCTCCTTGTCTTTGATAGTGAGCGGGACAAGGTCTAAAGGAGTAGTGGGGTTCTTGCCATAAACAACTTCAAAGGGGGTCCTCTTGGTGGCTGAATGGACCGATCGGTTGTATGCAAACGCAATGTAGGCTAGACATTCTTCCCACCTGCGCAAGTTAGTTCGCAACAAAGAACGAAGCAAAGCACCTAAGGTGCGGTTAACTACTTCAGTTTGCCCGTCTGTTTGCGGGTGACATGAGGTGGAAAACAACAATTTAGTCCCCATTTTAGCCCATAGAGTTTTCCAGAAGTAACTCAAAAATTTAGCATCCCGATCAGACACGATGGTCTTAGGAACGCCATGAAGCCTAACAATTTCAGAACAAGTCAGCCACATGAGTGGCGTTGTCAGTCTTATGGCAAGCAATGAAATGCGCCATTTTAGAAAACCGATCCACCACTACAAAAATGGAATTCCGGCCTCTTTTTGAACGAGGCAAACCCAACACGAAGTCCATGGATATGTCCTCCCAAGGAGAGTGTGGGATAGGTAGAGGAGTGTACAACCCATGAGGATTGAGCTTTGACTTAGCACGCACACAAACAATACATGAAGCACAAAACTTTTCTACATCCCTAGACATGCGAGGCCAAAAGAAATGTTCTTTAAGCATGGAAAGGGTCTTAGAAATTCCAAAGTGCCCCATCAAACCCCCACCATGAGACTCATGCACAAGCAGCCTACGAATGGAACTACTAGGAATGCAAAGTTTATCACCCTTAAAGAGGTACCCATCATGTATAAAGTATGACTCTTTGCTACCATTTTTAGAGCATGCAACATATTTATCTCCAAAGTCGACATCAGTTGCATATAAATTCCTCATGAATGCAAATCCTAACATGCGGGCATCTAAAGAAGAGATCAAGGTGTACCTTCTTCACAAAGCATCCGCCACCACGTTCTCCTTTCCCTTCTTGTATTTGATCACATAAGGGAAAGACTCAATAAACTCGACCCACTTGGCGTGTCTCTTGTTCAGCTTGGCTTGACCTCGAAGGTATTTGAGAGCCTCATGATCTGAGTGAGAAGGTTCATCAGGGAAAGAGAGGGTGGAGGGAGCAGTAGAGAATGTCACAAACCAGGTTCAAAGAGTGGTGGGCTTGAATGAGGTTCATGAGGAGTTGAGGAATGTTTTACTGAATGACAATGAGGAGGGCAGAAAAGAAGGGACTAGTGAGCAGAATCAGGATAGTGACACTGATGAATCTGTTAGTGCGAAGATCAAAGAGAGAGAAATTCAGGAAGTTGATCAGGAGGTGTATGAAAAGACAAAAGTAGGAAGGGAACGACGAACCTGGACAAGGAGGGCCAGAGATCAGTCAGGATGTACTGGAGCTGTGAACCAAGGCCAAAGGAAGAGAAGTGAATCAGTGGCTGATACTGTAATGGCGGAGCAGGGAGAGTGCTCTGGGAAACGACAAAAGCCTCTCTTGCCGATCATTATGAGTCTCCTAAGCTACAATTGCCGAGGATTGGGGACGGCGCAGTCAATTGGTAGACTCACTAATCTAGTGAGAAGAGAGGCCCCGTCGGTGGTTTTGTTAATGGAAACAAAGTGTGATAGAGCTAGGATGGAGATGTTTCGAGAGAAGATTGGGTTCTCGGGTTGTTTTTCGGTTGATGCAATAGGTAAATCGGGTGGTATATGCCTCTTATGGAATGAAGGTATCTCGGTGCAAATCCTCTCATATACTAGGCACCATATAGATGCGGAGATGATTTCAAAAGACTCAGCTAAGTGGAGATTTTCTCGCATTTATGGCTGGCCGAGAAAGGATGAGAAAAGCTTTACTTAGGCTCTTCTTCGAAGACTGGCTAAAGATAGTCATGAGGGGTGGATATGCATGGGTGATTTCAACAACATTTTGAGCCAGGCAGACAAACAGGGGGGCAATCACCCGGATTGGAATGATATGATAGTGTTTAGAGAAGCTTTGGAGGCTTGTGGGCTGAATGAAATGCATTTTTTAGGACCCTGTTTTACTTGGGATAACGGTCGTTGTGGGGATCGATTCATTCAAGAGCACCTTGATCATGGGTTTGCAAATGAGAAATGGCTGGAATTGCTCCCAAATGCTAATATCAGAATCTAGAGCGACAGGGTTCAGATCATGTTTTGATAATGATGGAACATTTTCGATGTGCAAAGGAAGCAAGGGAACTGTTTCCAAGAAGGAGGTCGGGCAGATTTGAGGCATTATGTGCCCAACACGATGGATGTAGTTTTGTTGTGAGAATGTTTGGAGGAATCTGAGGCTGAGTTCTCTTGAGGAAGGTATGATGGGGAAACTTGAAATCTGTATGCAACATTTAAAAGATTGGAACAAAAAGAATTTGGGAATATCATGAAATGACTTCGGGATGTAAGGGAAGAACTTCGTCGGCTGCATAAGAATGGAATGGATGGTTCTCTAGTGCAACGAAGAAAGCACCTAGAAAGAGAGGAAGATGATCTTATGGCAAAGGAGGATTTGATCTGGTTTCATCGGGCTAAGGAGGATCAACTAAAAAGGGGAGACAAAAATTCAGCTTTCTTCCACAAGAAAGCAAACAGGAGAAGAAAGTCGACTAAAATCAGACAGCTAATTGATGAGGACGGGATGGAGTGGAGACGTCGGGACAATAAAGCAAGGGTGGCGGTCGAGTACTTCAAGCGGATTTCTCAAACCGACCTTTGTGCACACTCTTCTACGGCTCCTCAAGGACTCTCGTTAAAAGTGACAGACGAGGACAAAGCTCAATTGTTGCGGCCATTTACCGGTGAAGAGGTTCATTCGGCGCTCTTCTCTATGAACCTAACTCAATCCCCGGGGTTTATTTTACCAACAACACTGGCATACTGTTGGTCCCGAGATAATCGCTTTTGTATTAAAAATTATTCATGGAGAGGCTTTCCCACAAAGTTTCAGTCATACTTTCATTTCCTTAATCCCTAAAGTTCGTGTCCCTCCAAAATGAAAGATTTGCGTCCAATCAGTTGAAAGTTGTATAAGATTGTGTCAAAGGTTCTGGCAAATAGGTTGAAAGTTGTTCTCAACAAGGTGGTGGAGAAGACTCAAAGTGCTTTCGTCCCGGGAAGACTTACTTTAGACAACGTACTAGCAGCTTTTGAGATTTTCCATTACATGAAGCTGAAGAAACAAGGCAAAAAGGGTTATATGGCCCTCAAGCTAGATATGGAGAAGGCATATGATCGGGTCGAGTGGAGCTACCTAGAGAACAGTATGCGGCTGATAGGGTTCGGACAATAGTGGATTGAGATCATCATGCGTTGTATGTCGAATGTGTCTTTTTTGGTTTTGATGGATGGATATCCTTCAGAGGTATTTGTCCCAAGTTGTGGTCTTCGCTAGGGATACCCTCTTTCGTCCTATCTCTACTTACTATGTGCTGAAGGGTTTTCTGCCTTGATCCGAAAGAGTGAAGCTAAAGGATGCTGGTTTGTGTTAGAGCTAGAAATCAACCAAGCAAGATTGGTGACCCCTTAGCCTAGATCGGGCTTGAATCAAGCAATAAGAACTTAAGAATCGAGTGAAAAGAATACGAAAACTATATTAATCTCGTGTGTATTCGATTGTATATGTGTATTAATGTCCATGTACAATGTGTGACCCCCTTTATGTATATATAGGGGTCTTAAAGATAGAGTGCTTTACAAGATATGTAGATAACTAGATAGATATAAATCGTCTAAGATATAACATCCTTAGATTTGATACGATTCTGCCTATATAAGATAGAGAGATAGCTTATAAGATAGAATATAGATCTATCTTATACTTGACGAGCGAATTGCCTTATATTGATATTCACTACTCGGGCATCCTTCTAGAAATACGTCGCTGGGCCTTGTAGACGCTTCGCGAGCCGCTCTAGTGCATGTCGTGGGCTTCCGGATAGCATGGCCCAACAATACCCCTTTCAATTTGAATTTCAAATTTCGAAATTAAATTCGAATTGAAACAAATGTTTGCTTCAGCCGATTTCCTTGTCTTGGAAACTGATATCTCGCAGGCCATCATTACTTCCTGTTTAAAAACGCTTCTAAACATTCATCCTTCTCTACAGAAGAGTCATTTCGCTCATTACTCACAGGTACGAAACCCTTCTTTCTCTTGCGCTTTCATCTTCATTCCTTTCTTCTCCGTTTTCTCCCAAACCTTGTTTCCTTCTAACCATGGCCGAGTCTCCTCTCTTCGCACCTTCAAACTCGTTAATGCCCCAAGACTAGTTTCTGTGCAACCTCACACCAGACGACGTTGCGAGGATCGTCGCTGAGGGAGGGTTTCCGGCCGGAACCGTGACCCATTGTCCTCAAGACGAGCTAATTGATTGGATCCGACCAGGATGGATCTGTTTCACTGAGTTTCCATTTTCGCTAGGGCTAAAATTTCCTTTCTCCCCCTTTATTAGAGACTTCCTTAGGGATTTAGGAGTTTCGCCATCTCAAATCATGCCTACAACCTGGCGCATACTCAGGTGCGTTGACGAATTAGCCTCTAGGAAAGGGATAGTCATGACGGTGAGTGAGTTTTTAGTGGCCTATAAGTAGTACCCTCTAGGTCGGGTAGGATTTCCGTTCATGCCAGAAATACCCAAGACCCCTTGATCCCCGGTGTCAAGAACCCTAATACGGGATGGCAGTCGCGCTACTTCTTTGTTGAGAGGCGTTCCTTGGGTGAGTTAGGGGAAATCCATAAAGATGTTTTCCTAGATGCTTGGAATATCACCCGTAAGAGCCTTGCTTGCTCTGTTTTGTGATTTTTACTAGTGTGTATAACTAGATCTGTTATTTTGGATATTGTATCTCAGTAATGTTTGTCTGGCGACACCCTATGCAGTGCCGAAGAATTTTAACTCCAGATTGTCTAGCGGGAAACTCGTCAACATGCTGTTGACCATTGAATCCAAGAATCGTGCTCCTAGCAAGGTTTTCAACGAACCGGAGAAACAAAAAGAGGAGCACAAGCCCCAAAGTTCCAGGCACGAGACTACGGATCTAGAAGCCTCACCCATTGCTGTCAAGATGTCGAGCACCTCCAAGCCCACCAACTCTGGTACGTCTTGGCGACTCCTCTTCTTCTGCATACCAGATAGACCTTTTAGTAAAAATGGACTCAGCCCCCCGTTTGTTGTGTGGCTAGGCCGTGAAAGAAACATTTCTACCGATGTCATGCTGCAACGGATGCTGAGATCCCATAGCTCAAACCCTCCCCTTGTACCAAAGAGGGAAGTTCACCAAGAGCGCCCTTCCCAGAAGCGCAAGCTAGAAACCCCCCTACCATCGATCTTTCCAAGGAGGATACCGCTGATTTCTGGGGCGTTGTGCTAGAATCTACCCCTCGTGAAGCTAGGGCTGCTTCTATCAAAATTGGAGGTGAACAGGCGCTGATGCGATCCAGGAGTGCCATGAAGAAGGTTGGTTCTTGTGTGCTCACGTGATCCCTCTAATTAGTAAACCGTTTTTCTTTTGTCGTGGTTATTTACGTAGCGTTGTTTGCAGGCAACCTAAGAGTTTGCTCTGGCTATGGATGTTCATATGAGGGAGATTAGCTTGTTGAAGTCTAAGGAGAGGCACGCCTCGGAAGCAGCGTTGGAGGCTGGTCGTCAAAACCGTGTCCTCGAAGATGCACTAGGTGCCCATCGGGTTCAAGTTGCCAAATTGCAAGAGGAGGTATACATTCAAGCTAGGAAGATTGCCGAGCTTCAAGGGGCCGCAGATGATTTCACACAGCAGGTCATAAGGATCGGCACTTACTACTCTACCAAAGCCAAGATCGAGGTTCTGGAAGGGGTCGCTTGTGGAGAGAGTGATCGGTGGAACCTGGTGGAGCTGAAGTCCACCTTTGAAGCCTTATTTCCCCCTGGCTCGAAGGTACCTGGAGAAGATTTCATGCCCAATGAAGATTTGGATGATGACGCCAACTCTCCAGCCCCAGTGGATGCTATCTCAGCTGTGGGCTCTAGCGACGTTGTCCAGCAGGAAAACAAGGACGAGAACCTTTCGTCGCAGACCCCCTCTGCAGCCAAATGATCTCTGCCAACCTAGCAAAGTTATGCTTGCTTTTGTCTACTTTTGTGTTAAGAACTTTATTCTGGCAATGTCTATTGCCTCAAAACTTTAGTACTTGTTTTGGGATGGCCTTCGTGCCAAGACTTATTATTGTGGGGGAAAACATTGTACCCCTAGTGTAAAAACCTTCAATCTCCTTAATAGGCCCTCCACTCGACCGTTTGATTAAGTTGCATTCTCAACGTTGGCAATGCTTGCCTGAATCGATAGATGTTTGCAAAACAAACCTTGAGGAATAACCCAGAATATGTTCCTTACTAGCGTTTGAAGCTCGACCTGTAAAATGAAATAACGTAACGTTGGGGCTTAACCCCTGCTACTGCCACTTAGTTATTATCCGGGGGTATGGTCGTTTCCATACTTCGCCATTTATGGATCTAGGTATCGTACCTAGAAAACATTTACTTGACTTACTAATGTGCCATACACGTTGCGTATAGAATAAAACACACCTTCAGAGATGATACCCTAGATAGGTTTTGCTGGAGAGCTCAGCGCCCCTTGTCTTGCGGGGGATGCTTCTTAACTGTGTTCTGGATAGCGTATCCAGAGAAGTACGTTTGTGTTTTAAACAAGTGCGGGAGGTTGCGAATGTATATCTCTAGAGCAGGAGTCTAGAAGTGGTATTAGTAGATGTAATCTTTGATAATCACATGATTAGTAAAGTCGCCGTAGTATGGCACTACAGTTTGTTGGTGAACTTACTACCCCTAGTATTATTCGGGGGAGGGCCACCCTTGTCTAGAGATTGTGTCTAGACAAGCGCGTTTGCCTTTCCTAGAAATGGCGTAGGTACCTAGTGCGTCTTAGCGGGTATTATTTGTAAGAAACAAGCTTGTTTGTACAGAGTGCTAACGTTAGCTTTGTGATGTTAAACGTTGATAGTATATCTGGGTTGTACAACCAGTTAATGTGAGTGGATTAATCCGTTGGATGCTAGCATATATGTCAGGCGATTTGTGCCTCATTTGTGGATCCAAATTTTCGTGCGAGTTTTGCAATGCTGGCGATACTTGCCTAAGTCTCTTATGGGCCTAATCATTACGTCCACGAGTTTTGTGGGATTTCTGGCGATAAATGCCTAGGTCACTTATGGGCCTAATCGTTACGTCCACGAGTTTTGTAGGATTTTTTCCTTTTCGTAGCTTGATCGGGGCTACTAGGCGTGTACCCTGGTGTGGGTTTTTGTGTCGTGCGAAATTTGCAAGGGTGTGCTCTCGAAGAGCATATGTTTGTGTGTGTAAATGAAGTAATTTGTAATAAATTTCATTCACAACTCAAAAGAATCACGAGAATGTAAAACAGTGTCTTAACTGGTGCCTAATACTAGAACTACGATCTAGAAATAAAAGTGGGGTGATGGTTCAGGAACCCCCTTGCATCCCCCCGAAAAAAAAGAAAATCCAAGACCTTCTAATATGTAAAATAAACTAAGTAACTAGAGATAGGGTTTCTAGAAATAGTACTTCTTGAGGTGAGTGGCATTCCAACTCCTAGGCACTGGTTCTCCTTCCTCGGACTCAAGCTGGTAAGCTCCTTGCCCTACGATCTTCGTGATCTTGTAAGGTCCTTCCCATCCGGGTGCCAATTTTCCCGCGTTTTGCTCTGTTGTGTTCTGGAATACCTTGCGAAGTACCCAGTCTCCAACTCGAAAGACCTTAACTCTTACGTTCTTGTTATAGCTTCTGGATACTTGTTGCTGGTATCGAGCTATTTTGAGGTGGGCTGATTCCCGTAATCCTTGGACCGTGTCTAGATCTGCATCGAGTTGCTCCTTGTTCTGGTCAAGCGTAGCTAGACCATACCGTGCGGTTGGGACCTGGATTTCAGTTGGAATGACTGCCTCGCACCCGTATACCAGAAAAAAGGGTGTTTGCCCAGTCGCCTTCTTGGGAGTGGTGCGATCGGCCCAAAGTACGTAGGGTAGCTCTTCTGCCAACTTGCCTTTGGATTTGGTTAGTCTCTTCTGCCACCTTGCCCGTTTGCCTGGGGGTATCTAGGTGTTGACGTTACTAGATCGATGTTCCACCCCTGGCAGAATTCTCTCATTCTCTGGCTAATGAACTGAGAACCGTTGTCACAAACGATTGTTGTTGGGATCCCAAAACGGCATAGGATGTTGCGCTCTATGAACGAGATCACATGCTTGTCCTTGAACTCTCTGTATGCCTCAGCCTCGATCCATTTGGAGAAGTAATCGGTCATGGCCAAGAAGAACACTTTTTGCCCTGTGGAAGGAGGTAATTTTCCCACAATATCCATCCCCCATCTCATGAAGGGCCAGGGAGTAAGGGTTGGATGTAGGCTCTTGGAGGGTTGGTGAGAAGTGGGCACGTGTGGCTGGCAAGCCTTGCATTCCTGGGCTACTTGGTGGCGTCGCGTCGTAGCGTTGGCCAGTACCACCCGTGTTTAAGTATTTTATTTGCCAAGCTCCTGCCACCAGCATGGTTCCCGCAATATCCTTCATGGATCTCGCTCATGATACTATCTATTTCGTCTCCCTCTGCACAACTTTGCAAGACCCCTGATGTAGACTTGTGGTAGAGCAAGCCTTGGTGGACGACGAATCGTGTGGCTTTGGCTCTTAAAGCTCTTACTTCTGTCTTATCGTCAGGCGCTTTCTCGTATACTAGCCAGTCTAGGTATGGTTTGATCCAGCTGCTCGGCTTTTCTCCAGAGTGTGTGTCAAGACTGGCTATTGGGAGCGCGTATAGCATGGATGTTTCTTTGGGATGCTTGATCGCCGAGTAAAGAAGGTGCACCAGCGGGATCTGAGAGTATTCACTCGGGTTGAGCACTGAGCCTAAACCTACTAGGGCGTCGGCCGACGTGTTGTTCTCTCTAGGTACCTGTTCAAAGGTGACCTGCCGGAATTCTCCTACTAATGCTCTCGCCTTTTCTAGGTAAAGAGCCATCCTCTCGTCTTTCGCCTCAAATAGTCCCAGTATCTGGTTAATCACCAAGAGAGAGTCGCACTTTACTTGTAGATTTTGTATTGCTAGGTCTCGTGCTAGCCCTAATCCGAAAATCAAGGCTTCGTACTCTGCCTCGTTATTTGTGGCGTCGAAGTCACACCTTATGGCTTGAGCTAGCTTGTCTCCCTTGCTCGACTCCAGGATTACCCCTAGCCCTATCCCTCTTGCGTTTGAATCCCCATCTGTGTTGACCGTCCATGTTTCGTGTGTATCTTCTGGGATAGGAGCGGGCGTGCTTGTGCTTGTTGCCTCCTCTAGATCAGGTGAGAAGTCAGCGACGAAGTCAGCTAGGACCTGTGACTTTATGGCTTTGCGAGGTTCGTATTTGATGTCGTACCCGCTGAGTTGTACCGCCCACTTGGTCATTCGTCTAGAGAACTCTAGCTTCTGCATCACCTATCGCAGAGGGTAGCTGGTTTGGACTGCGATAGTATGTGATTCAAAATAAGGGCGCAGCTTATTCGAACTCATGACGACGGCGAGGACCAGTTTTTCGAGGGGGGTGTATCTAGTCTCTGCTGAGGTCATTGTCTTGCTTACGAAGTAAACCGACATTTGTTGTCCATCAACTTCCCTGACAAGAACCCCGCTCAATGTGCTTCCTGATACCGCTAGATACAGCTGCAAGATTTCTCCTGGAACCGGCTTGGCTAGCAACAATGGATTGGAGAAGTAGCCCTTGAGTTCCTGGAAAGCCTTCTCGTGTCGTTCATCCCACTGGAAACTTTTGTTTTTCTTGAGTATATCGTAGAATAATCGACACTTGTCGACTGACTTAGATATGAACCTGTTAAGGGCGGCGATTTTCCCCGCGAGTTTCTTCTGTACTTCCTTGATGTTCTTGGGTGATCTCAAGGAGGCTACTGCTTTCACTTGATCGGGACTAGCCTCAATCCCCCTTTTGGTCACGATGTAACCTAGAAATTTTCCAGACTGTGCTCCGAACGTGCACTTTTGAGGATTAAGCTTCATGTTGAATTTTTCGAGAATGTTAAAAGCTTCCTCGAGGTGTTGTTGGTGTTGAACTGCCGCCGTGCTCTTGACCACCATATCATCAATGTACACCTCCATTGTCTTCCCGATTTGGTTCTGGAACATATGGTTAACGAGCCGCTGGTAGGTCGCACCAGCGTTTCTCAAGCCAAAAGGCATCACCAGATAATAGTACGTCCCTTGTCCTGTTATGAAGGACGTCTTCTCTTGATCTTCGGGGTGCATCTGGATCTAGTGGTAGCCGCTAAAGGCGTCCATGAATGTTAAGAGCTCGTGACCAGCGGTGGCATCGACCATTGTGTCTATGTGTGGGAGTGGGAAAGAGTCTTTAGGACAGGCCTTGTTCAGGTCGGTAAAGTCCACACAAACCCTCCACTTCCCATTCTTCTTCGGGACGACCACCACGTTAGCTAGCCATTCTGGATATTTCACCTCTCGGATTTTGCCTGTGTCTAGTAGCTTCCTTACTTCTTCGTCAACTGCTTGGATTCGTTCCGGGGCAAATCTTCTCCGCTTTTGTTTCACGGAGGGAAAGCTAGGATCGGTGTTAAGCTTGTGTGTGTTCACCCTTGGGTCGATCCCAGTCATGTCCTCGTGGCTCCACACGAAGCACTTCTGGTGTTTCTCTAGAAAAGAAACGAGTTCTGTCTTGATGGACGTTTCTAGTCCGATGCCCAGCCGAACGATTCGTCCTTCCCCTATTGCTACCTCCTCCACTTCTTCTTCTTCTTCTCGGGTCTGGGTAGGAGGGGTAGCGCTCTGTAATTGCTATGGCTGCGGCCCAGCGGCCGTAGGCTTCAGGGCTGTCTTGTAGCATTCTCTAGCTAGCCTCTGATCTCCTCGAATTTCCTCTATTCCCCGTGGTGTCGGGAACTTCACCGTCTGGTGATAAGTGGAGGCCACCGCCTTCATGTCGTGTAACCAGGGGTGACCCAGGATTACGTTGTAGCTGGATGGGCAGTCTATCACCATGAATTCTACTTGCAAGTTTACTCCTTTGGCGAAGGTTTGTAGAGTTATGTTTCCCGTGGTGTGCTTCACTTCTCCACTGAATCCCACAAGGGGGACGGGTTGCTTGTGGATGTCGTTTTCAGACAAACCCATCTCTTTGAGGGCAGTGAGCGTTATGAGGTTGGTAGAGCTACCGGTGTCGACCAGTATCCTCCTCGTAAGGACGTTCCCTATGTGTAAGGAGATCACCAGACCATCGTGATGAGGCCCAACCTGGTTTTCAATGTCGGAGTCGTCAAAGACTATCGCTAACCCGGTGGGTTGTCTAGGTCGCCTCTCCAGATGGGTAGGTTTTCCCAGGTACCCTTCTTGTGCGTGTCTCTTGGTTGCTGAGTAGGTAAGGCCACACACGCTTGACCCTCCAGTTATTATTCCTTTACCACCTTTTCTGGAGTAGGGGGTGTTTTCTCGCTCGTCTTGCCTCGGTAGGGATTATCTAGGAGATCACGAGGAACTCTGGCATCTGGAGCCGCTTCCCGGATCTTGCCCTTAGAGATTAGGTGTTCTACCTCTCTCCTTAGCATGATGCAATCCTTGGTCCAATGCCCGTGGTTATCGTGGAACTCGCACCACTTGTTCTCGTCGGCCCCTGCCTTAGGTGCTTTGTCTTTTCGGGGCCACCTGACTAGGTCGGCCATCTTGAAAAGGTTCTTCACCAGTTGCGATGGTGAGATTTTAAGGTTGAAATCCTCTAGAGGTGGCGGCAATGGATCGCGCTCCTTCTCCATTGGTGGCTTGTTGCGTGCTACGTTTACCCGCTTGGCTGGGTGTCTGTCATAGGATCGATCACGCCTGTCCCTTCTCTGGCCGAAGGGCGATCGCCTTCATTCTGGATATTCCCTCTTGCGATCATTGCCGCTTTTCCTGTCGGAGTTTCTAGGTTCGTCCGACCTTCTTCGGAGAGATCTATCTTCCTCTAGTCGCACGTGCGCTAGTGCTTTTGACTGGACTTCCTCGAAAGTAGCACATGGGTGCTTGGTTAGCTCCTAGTACAACCCTCCATCCGGTATGATTCCTTGTCGGAAAGCCTCGATTGCAGTCGTGGTGTCGCAATTTGGGATGGTTACTTTCTCCTTGTTGAAGCGATCTAGGTAAGCTCTTGTGTTTTCATGATTTTTCTGTTTGACCCGGTAAAGGTCACTAGACTCTTCTCAAACTTGCGACTGCTCGCGAACTGGCTCCGGAAGGTGTCCGAGAGGTCGGCGAAAGACTTGATACTTCCCCTGGGTAGACCGATGAACCAGGTGAGGGCTGGTCCCGTCAGGGTCGTTCCAAACCCCTTACATATCATGGATTCCTTTGAGTGACTGGGAACCGAGCTAGTCATCATCTTTTGCTTGTAGATGGCTATGTGCTCGTTAGGGTCCGTGGTGCCGTTGTAAGGGTTCATGGTGGGAATAGTGACATTCCTTGGAATCTCGGCCCGAGCGATTCTAGGGACGAAAGGTGATTCGTCGTATCCATCTTGAGCCTCTGGTTGCACCGGCTAGTACCCGGTGTGGCTTCTGACGATCTGGTCGGAGATGGCTCCAATTTGCTCTATGACCTTTTTCCTGATAAGGGCATCTAGATCCAACTCCTGGTGTCTTTCAGCGTAAGCGTTCTCAGCTATCCATACGTTCCCGGAGCGGGTTCTGTAGGTGTTACCCGGAGGCATGACCTAGATTCCGGGAATCTCCCTGTTCGCTGCTTGCTCGCGATTGCTCTCGGGGTTGGGCGTTTGTTGAGTGTTCAGGACTCCGCCTTGGGTGTCGTTCCCGTTGTTTCCCCCAGAAGTCCCCTCTCCGGAGTCGAAATTCAGCCTAGTCACCAGACCCTCAGTGTTTCTAGGGACGTTGGCGGGTTGCCTTGCCGTAGTCAATAACTGGTTCTGGCTCCTGAGCTGGTTGTTCTCGTTGGTTAAGCGTTCCATGCTTGCTTCAAAGAAACCTTTTTGTTGCTCAAGCTCCTTCTGGAGAAGCTCCATGCGGCGACGAACGTCCGCCATCTCGTCCTCTCGCTGCTTAGACAGGACCTCTTCTTGTTGGGTGGTGTTGTTCTTTTCCGGCACGATCTCCCCAGACTCTGACATCGTTCTAGATTGGAAGCTTGAACAACAAGCGATTCTTCGTTCGTGATTTGCCAAATTCTGTGACCCACGGTGGGCGCCAAATTGTTAGAGCTAGAAATCAACCAAACAAGATTGATGACCCCTTAGCCTAGATCGGGCTTGAATTAAGTAATAAGAACTTAAGAATCGAGTGAAAAGAATGCGAAAATTGTATTAATCTCGTGTGTATTCGATTGTATATGTGTATTAATGTCCATGTACAATGTGTGACCCCCTCTATGTATATATAGGGGTCTTAAAGATAGATTGCTTAACAAGATATGTAGATAACTAGATAGATATAAATCGTCTAAGATATAACATCCTTAGATTTTTTACGATTCTACCTATATAAGATAGAGAGATAGCTTATAAGATAGAATATAGATCTATCTTATACTTGACGAGCGAATTGCCTTATATTGATATTCACTACTCAGGCATCCTTCTAGAAATACGTCGTTGGGCCTTGTAGACGCTTCGCGAGCCGCTCTAGTGCATGTCGTGGGCTTCCGGATAGCATGGCCCAACAGTTTGGAATCAAAATTTCCAGGTCGGCTTCCACTGTTTCCCACTTATTTTTCGCTGATGATAGTATTATTTTTGCTCGGGCATCCTGTCAACAGGCGCTTAAAATTGCGAACATCCTCCAACGATAAGGAGCAGAGTGAGGACAATAGGTAAATCTGGAAAAATCCGAACTGTCGTTTAGCGGAAACGTAAGTGAAGAACATCGAGCAAGTCTTCAATCCATTCTCAATGTGCATGAAGTGGACAGACATGAGAAATACCTTGGGCTTCCAACAAACATAGGGAGATCGAAAAAAGTGGTCTTTGGGTAGATTAAGGATCGGGTGTGGAGGAGAATTTCGTCTTGGAATGCAACTTCTCTCTCAAGAGTTGGGAAAATTGTTCTTATAAATTCTGTCCTCCAAGCCATACCTACGTATTCAATGTCTTGTTTTCTTTTCCCGAAGAGTCTTTATCATGAGTTAGAGTAGATGTTGAATGGGTTTTTATGGGGTGATTCAACAATGAAGAAACGTATCCACTGGATGAGTTGGGATCGAATGTGTATGCCGATGAAGAAAGGAGGGTTGGGATTCAGAAATCTGGAGGCATTTAATTTGGCTCTTCTAGCAAAACAGGCCTAGAGATTTTGTGAGGAGCCAAATTCTCTTGAAAGCCAGCTTTTAAAAGCCAGGTATTATCCTAGAATCGATTTTCTTCATGCATCTCTAGGGCATAATCCTAGTTATGGGTGGAGAAGCATTTTTGAAGCTAGAAGGGTGTTGTTCTCTGGATCTTATAGGCAAGTAGGGAATGGGGCTTCGTTGAACGTGTGGACTGATAGGTGGGTCCCTAGGCCTTCCTCGTTTCAAGTAGTAGGCAATTTTCGTGGGGCTTAAGATGAGTTGCAGGTCTCGAAGTTGATTGACTAGGATTGATGATATTGGAAAATTGATCTGTTAAGAGAGATTCTTCTACCGTTTGACATTGATGTAGTGGTTGGGATACATCTTGTTGAGAGCATCCAGGACCGTCTCTCTTGGTTCTATACAAAGTCAGGTGATTTTTCTGTAAAGTCGGCCTATCACTTGATTATGAACTCGGATACCAAGAACGCTAACTTGGGCCAGAGTTCGGAAGACAGAAGTGATAGGGTTTGGAAAACTTTATAGGAGGTGCAGGCTGTTCCTCGAACAAAGCTACTGATGTGGAGAGTCTGCCGTGAGTTGTTGCCTTGTAAGGACAACCTTGCCATGCGGTGGATCGTTACTGACAGCATTTGCGCAAGATGTTGGCTGCAGGAAACAATCCTTCACTATTTTCGGGACTGCATTCTTCCACGTCAGGTGTCGAGTCTCGTTGACAATCTCTCGGAGGTCAGTGGTTTCTACTCGTCGTTCTTTGACTGGTTTGGTTTTGCATCAAAATTGCTCACCAGGGAAGAGTTGGGATTTTGGGCTACGGTCGTTGCTGAACTGTGGCGAGCCCGTAATATATCTACCATTCCCTATATTTACGGAATGGTAGATATCCAAAATGGAGACTTTCTCCATTTTGGAGAACGATATAGAGAACCTTTTGAAATTTAAAAAACACATTTCATTCTCCAAATTCATCATTTTTAAGAAAACGAGGATTTTCTTGGAGATGCTCTATGGACCAGAATTAGAAACTATTTATTGGACGGGACTGAATATGTAAGCCAATAAAGTATGGACGACGATCAAAACATATAAATAAAACCCTTCAAATGAAAAATATTGGTGGTAGGGCTGTCCAACAGTCCGGGTTGCCCGTAACCCGGACCGACCCGACCCGTAAATTACGGGTTGGGTGCCCGACCCGTAAATTAACGGGTCGGGCCATGGGTAAAAAATTCTAGGAGGACAGGTTACGGACGGGTTACGGGTCGACCCGCCGGGTTATGGGTTGACCCGTAAACCCGTAATAATTTTTTTTTAATTTTTATTTTTAGGTCTGCTACAAGTCTACAACATTAATTAAAAGGTCAAAGTTGAAAAGTGAAGACATGCACCGAGCAACTACAACCCTAAAAGTCGAAGACATGCGCCGCTCTCCTTCCTCTTCGACCCTGCTCGCCGGTGTCGACGTCCCTGGCGGCGTGCTCTCTGTGTTGTCCTTCTTCGGTGGCGGTAAGTGTTCGCCCGGATCTACCTGCACTCTCCTTCTTCGGCGGCGGCAAGTACGTGTTCGCCCGGATCTCCCTGCGCTCTCCGTCTTCGGTGACGGCAAGTGACGCCCGGATCTACCTGCGCTCTCCTTGTTCGGCGGCCTGACCTACCGCCTTCCCTCGCCCGCATTCTCCTTCTGTAATCGAATCTTACCCCACTCTCTAATTGATTTGTAGAATCATTCATTACTTTTATGTGTTTTGGAAATTTTGGAATGAATTTGTTGCTCTATTTGCAGAAAGGTGTTGACTGTTGAGATTAAAGAAGTAAATTACAGCATTGAGAGAAGGTTAACGGGCCAATTGGGTTATTTTCATGGGTTTGACTCGTTTGACTTAGTCAAACGGGTCACACGGGTCGACCCGTGACCTGGTCCGTAAAACCCGTAAACTGGGTTACGGGTCGGATCTCGGTTCAAAGTTTTTATATTACGGGTCGGCGGGTCAACCTGTAACCCGTAAACCGGGTTACGGGGTTGGATCGGATCGACCCGTTGCACAGCCCTAGTTGGTGGTGACAATACTTGAGCTAGTTAGGTCGGTGAAGGAAGAATTCAAGAATATATACATAAAAATAACTTTCTTCTATCATATAAGAAATAATAGAATGTCTCATGGTAGTGGTCATACGTAACCGATGAAGCTTACACTAGAATTCTAAGAATGATTAATATGGAAAGTTTGGAACGAGAATACAATTTATACTACTATAGTATAAAGCGAAAGTAATCTCTTTATAAAAACTAGTTGTACCATACACGACTAGTGTTTCAGAATTTTTTGAATATTTTACAAATAAAATATTAGTATGAAAACGTATAATACAAATGACATAATCTAATTCTATCGAATATTAGAAGTCTTTAATTGTTCTATAATCGATTAGGAATATAATGTTATGCAAATCACGCACTTATATTTTATAGTCAATAACTTATATTATTTTGCAAATTGTATTTACTTATATTTTAGCATGCAAATCGCCAATTTGATATAACCAAATTAAACATGTAGCTGCTTTAATCATAATATTTAATGAATAATTTTCTCCCCCTATATGCGTGAATATACAAAAATAAATATCTTTTTAAAATATGATATATTTTAAGAATCATGATATTTTGAATCTAAAAAACAATGGGCATAGAAAATATTAGGATATTAATAGAAAATGTTAAAAACAATTTCTTAAAAATATAAGGTGGGTGAATTTTTATATAAAATATAAAGTTTTATGAGTCCAAAATTAATTAAAAGAATGTTAGTAATATGAAAGAAAATCATATAACATTTATTGTATGACTATTATAAATGTTAGCAAATTAATCTTAGTTATGCTAGTATCTAATTATGTTATAATCCAAAATTAATTGTACGTAGACTTTAGAATCCGACGCATTAATATAATAACGTAGTAAATCAAACATAAAAGATATAATATAAAAGATAAGATAAAATAAAATTAAGAAAAATAAAAGATATAGAATTGTTAATATGATAAATAATACTCCCTTTGTCCCAATATGTTTGTCCAAAAGTACAGAGGGCACAGCATTTAAGGAGCTTAATGTAGTGGGTTTAAAGTACAAAAAATGAACTGTACCTGACACACAACAGAGAGCAAAATCTAAAGTTACAAAACAAATCTTTACAATTTAAAGGAGCATAATCCGTGTGACTTCTGCTCAGCCAATCAGAGAGCAGCTCATACATAATCAACCAATAAAAACAAAGCACACGAATGGAATTCAAATCTTGCACTGTAGAGTCTTCTTCTTCTTTAACCTTTCTGCACATTCCTTCCTTCCATTTCTGAGCAGCAGAGCACATTTACTCAAAAAAAACAGAGCATTTAGTGAAAAGAGAGGGCATCTTTTTTTTTTTGCATCATTGTCTGGCCTTAATGGCTTCAGTGTTTGACTTAAATGAATTTCCTTAAGAAGAAGAAAGTTGTGACACTAACCAGCATGTTTTCCTACTTGATCTTAATGAGCCAATCAGAGGCATGGAAGAAGAACCTTCCATGAATGGAGACAGCCAACAAGCAGGCCAGCATCAAGCAACACCAGAAAGTCAACCAGTAGCAAGTTCACATCCTCAACGCTACAAGACCAGACTCAGCTCTAATAGAAAGATGCACATACTCATGAAGCTTCTGCAAGTAGCAAGTGGGGGACATCTACCAAAGAGTGCATTCAAGGATCTTGCCTTGGAATTTGATTTGTCAACAAGAACAATATCCAGGTTATGGAACACATGCAAGGAGCAGGAAAGTGCATCACAAGTGCCCAATGTTAGCACCAAATATCATAACTGTGGTAGGAAAAGAATACAAGTGGAAGCAGCAAAAATCACTGAAATCAACATGGGAGACAGATCATGCATCAGAGATTTAGCCAGCCATCTAGCACTGTCAAAAAGCACAACTCATAGAATGGTCAAGAGAAAAATGATACGGCCACATACCAATCCACTCCACCCTGGCTTCAAAGATGCAAACATGAGAACCAGGTTAGAGTGGATCTTAAGTCTCTTGCAAGGTGCTACTGCAGAAACTAAAAAGAAATATTACAGCATGTATGATTTTGTCCATATTGATGAAAAATGGTTTCATCTAAGCAAGAAGACACAAATAGTGTATCTAGCTCAAAATGAAAGGGGCAAGTACAGAGCTGCTAGCTCAAGCAAGTTTATACCAAAAGTGATGTTCACAGCAGCAGTTTCCAGACCAAGATTCAATGTAGAGGGGCAATGCACATTTGATGGAAAGATAGGGATCTTTCCATTCACTTATCAAGAGGCAGCAAAAAGGAAATCAAAAAATAGGGAGAAGGGGACAGTTATAACAAAGCTGGTAGAATCAGTCAACAAGAATGTCACGAGAAGGATGTTAATTGACCAAATAGTCCCAACAATAAAATCAAAATGGCCAGAACATCCAGGGCATAAGGTCATATTCATCCAACAAGATAATGCAAAAGCTCATATCACTCAAGATGATGCAGAATGGCAAGAAGTGTATCAGCAAGAGGATTTCACATTCATATTGATTCAACAACCACCAAACAGTCCGGATTTAAACATCTTAGACCTTGGGTTTTTCAGAAGCATCTAGTCATTAATGCATAAAAAGATGCCCAAGAATATTGATCTCATGCTGGATGTAGTGAAGGAGGCATTTTATGAGCTACAACCAACAACACTAGCTAATGTGTGGATGACATTACAATATGTCATGAATGAGATACTAAAAGCACAAGGGAGCAATGACTATGATGTCCCACATGTCAACAGGAACAGATTAAGAGCTGAGGGGAATTTACCAGAACAAGTACAAGCACCTAGTTGGGCAGTTATTGAAACATGGAACAAAATTCATGGAGTTGGAAATGCAACAGAAGCAAGCCAAGCAGCTCAACAACCAGAAACAGAAACACAAGGGAATTAGCCCAGCAATGGAGACCAAGACAATGAAGATGAATTGCTAGAGGATAGTCAATTCAGCTAGGATGTAATTAAGCATTCATCCACTTTTGTGTAATTACTAGCCTTTTGTATAAATGGTTAAGGGAAAATATGTGGCTTTTTGGGATCTTAATGACCAAGTGAGAAATGAAAATGACAATCTCAACTGTCCCCTATTCAATCATTGAATGAAATCCTCCTCCACATAAAACAATGAATTACAAAGGCCTCAATTCAGCCACATATTCATGGTCGGTTTCCTTTTGCAACTCATGCATATGTGAATGCAAAGAAAGTCATTCTCAGTCAAAGGACTCATCATTGATTTAAAAAAAATCTCAGGTGTCTCCTAAACCATCATTGAATTCAAACCAATCCACAACACTCATTGAAATACAAAGGCCTCAATTCAGCCAAATTCATGGCCGGTTTCCTATAGTATAACAAAAAATTTGTAGATATATGTGATTTGTATTCTCAGTTTATATAGGACTCATAATTGATTTTAAAAAAAAAAGGCAATCTTAGTTTTCCCCTTTTGCATCATTGATAAAAATTCAATTCCACAAAACACATTCACATACAAAGGCCTCAATTCAGCCACATAATCATGGCCGGTTTCCAAATGCATTTAATAGTAGTATGAAATCAGTATTTTAATCTCAGGCTCCCAAAAAAAAATTCTTCATCGATTACCAAACAAAAAAAATTCTCTGAGAACACAAAGCAAGTTCTCATCATTGATTCTCATGTAAGCACAAGTTCTAACTCATAGGAGACACATTCATCCAACACGGATCACCAACTCAATGTCATTCCACATCATCCACATAATCAAGCATACAACAAGCCAACAGAAACACATCTCAACATCAGTTTCAACATGCATCAACCACATAACATCTCAACATCAGTTTCAACATACAACAAGCCAGCAGAAACACAGTCTCAATCCACAACATCAATGTCAAGCATTCAAAAGGGGACACACAACAGAAGACACATGTCCAACACATCATACAAATAACAAAAGCTAATACAAGTTCAAAGGGGACTTATCTAAGCATCAGGCTTCAGATCTGATGCTACCACACCATCAAGCTCTTTAGGGTCATCAAAAGTCGAAGCTTGAGCTCCCACTTTCACACCATTCCCCGGAGACAAGGGAAGACGCACTTGGTCAACAGGCTCCCCACCTTCGGACCGCAAGATGCCCTCAACAGATTCTTGGGACTGACCACAACTAAAGTAATGGTTTCCCTTGCACCCATTGCTCCGCTCACAAATCGGATGTTGGGAGCAGACAGATTCGGAGGAAGTTTGAGAGTCGGAGGGAGCTTGGGAGTCACAATCATTATCATCATCAGAATGGGCCAACAAGGCTTCCACTTCCTCGTCGGTCATGGAGTGAAAGCACTTGCGACCCACTTCCTGGAAAGGGCACTTGCGATCCATCTGCACATAGAAATCGAACCCTAATTAGCCCAGATTTAGAGGAAGAAAGAAGAGGGAAGAAATGAAGACGAAATCAAAGGAAGCATACTGAGATCAAAGGAATTTGAGTGCTGTTGAAGACAAATTCGAGAGACCAAGGCAAGATTTCAGAGAGCAAGCAAAGCTCTCAGGCGCCACCCCTAGGGTTTGTGAGAGAGCGTTTAGAGAGGCAAGCGTAAAATGGAATGAAATGGGGCAATTGCCTCATCCTTAGGGTTTTATAGTGGGGCAATTATTTGGGCTGCTAGGTTCAATTTTTTTGGGCTGCCATGAAATGAAATTAGGGCTCCATTGAAATGGGTAAAATAACTAGACACACACAAAAAATTTTGCCCAATATCAACGTATTCACAATTTTGTGATGGGGCTCCAAATGATTTTAATGGGGGATGTTTTAATGAAGGTTGTTTTAATGGAGTAAAGAGGAGGAGAGAGAAGGAAAAAGATAAAGTAGGAAAGAGAGTAAATAAAGTGTAGATAAAGTAGGAAAGAGATTGAGTAAAGTGTAGATATAAATGGAAAGAGGGGATAGTACGACAAACATTTTGGGACGCCCGATATGGAAACCGGACAAATATTTTGGGACGGAGGGAGTATAATTTATTAAGATTTACTTATGAAAGATAAGATACTTCCATGATTAGATTAGTATGGAAAAGTTAGAGTTGAACTGTACTTTTTATATAAGATTATATTCAACCATATAATTTAACCATATAATTTATGGGTATTGCTTTATAACGCACTCCCGAATTGCTTTATAGCGCACCCCCTCCTCTGTCCATTAAAAATGAATGGACAGTTCATACATGTCCACAGAAAATAGGTGGACAAGTTAATATGGTCCATACAATTTCCATGACAAACACTCAGTCATTAAAAATGTATAGACAATATTAACTTGTTCACCTGTTTTCTGTGGACATGTATGAACCGTCCATCCCTTTTTAATAGACGGGGGAGGGAGTGCGCTATAAAGCAATTCGGGGGTGTGCTAAATGGAAGAGCCGTAATTTATTGAGATTTTGCCCTTAGGACATAGGTTAAGGATATTAAATCAAGAAACTAAAACCCTAAATGGAGATTAATAAACCTGTCGTAGAAAATCATTAATTGTGAATAAATACAAATTACAAATACATTTTCATTTTAAGAAGCTTAACCTATGATGTTAAAAAATCGATTTTTTAATATTATTCCATTTAGGGCATATGTTAGAAAAATCAATTTTTTTAATATGATGAGGTCTTGTGATCTTGTACTTATAATTATCAAAAAAAAAAGTGTGGCTATATTAGTTATATGATCTTATCTCTTTAGAAGGGAAAGTTTTAAAAATAGTTAAAAAGATAGATATTACTAAGTGTTAAAAAGATAGATATATGAAAAAGTAAAAATACTGATAGTAGGTTGTGATCTTGTACAATAATTATAAAAAAAAAAGTGTGGCTATATTAGCTATATAATCTTTTCAAGGGAAAGTTTTAAAAAGTAGTTGAAAAAGATAGTTATTACTAAGTGTTAAAAAGATAAATGTTAGGAAAAAGTAAAAATATTGATTTTAGGTAATTAACTAAAAGAAATTTTTTTGTAAATATACGATGGGGCCAGAATCAACGTGGTGGCTCAAAAATGGTCGGTTTTTAATATATATATATATATATATATATAATTGAGTTCTAGTGATACTACCCCTTACAGTGCTAGTGAATAAATGTGAGCCAAAACAAAATCAATGGACATAATTTAATCAACTTAACCTATTTACTCTCCCTCTCACTTGCTCAGATCTCAAACCCGCTCCATGCCTCACTTGCTCCGTTCCCCTTCCAGATCTCCGATCCACCACCAATCCATCGGCGGCGGTCATCGTCATCTAGTCCGGCGATGGCGCCGTCACCCGTCCCTCCGCCGTCCTCTCCCACCCCTGGCCGGTTTGAGATCATCTTCGTCGTCGGTGGAGACTCGCCGGCTCCTTTTCCCGAGCACAGGATCACGGGGTCTCTCATCAGGTCGAGGGAGATTGAGCAGATGAAGTTCTCTGGGATCCTCGTCGGCTCCTTTTCCGCTTCATCCGCTTGTTGCCGGATCTCCGGTTGCCTCTTTGAATCAGGCTGGGAATTCTGGTTGTGTGCTATATTGTGAATATGATGTCTCTGCTATGTAATTTCCTAAATGTATCATACTCCTTTTTCTTCACGAGATTCCTCAAAGCTATCCTAGATCTATTTGCAAGTTTTATGATTTCTACTATGATACTCCGTATGACTAATAAAAATGTGTTAATTAAAGAGTATTATCAAATACCAATTTGCGAAGATATTGCCAGTATTTGGAAAGCTTCATTGCTTTCCTTTGTCTTTTTATTCAGTATAGCCACTGTGGCACATGTTGACTTATTACAACTGCTTTCTTCAAGTCTTTTGATTTGTGTGTATACTGTATGTAGTTGCTTTCCAAATCAGTCATTGTTTTTTAACATGAAATAGAGTTGTATATGGATGAAACATAGTAATTATATGCATAATCGTACATGCATGAAACAGACTAGTTATATGCATGAAACGGAGTTGTATATGCATGAAACATAGTAGTTATATGCATAAACAGACTAGTTAAATGCATGAAACGGAGTTGTTTATGCATGAAACATAGTAGTTATATGCATTAAACAGACTAGTTATATGAATGAAACAGAATCGTATATGCATGAAACAGACTAGTTATATGCATGAAACGGAGTTGTATATGCATGAAACATAGTAGTTATATGCATAAAATAGACTAGTTATATGAATGAAACAGAGTTGTATATGCATGAAACGGAGTTCTATATGCATCAAACATAGTAGTTATATGCATGAAATAGAATTGTATATGCATAAAACAGAGTTGTATATACATAAAACATAGTAATTATATGCATGAAACAGAATTGTATATGCGTGAAACAGAATTGTATATGACATGACCAACGAGAACACATGCATCGATGGATTCGTGGACCTCCAAGAGTTCGGATCCGGCCCCATGGAGCGGATCCAAATTGAGCTCGCTCCGATCTCGTGGATAATCAGCAACGCGCTCGCCGTCATCAAGTACATCGAATATATAACTAATAAAACATCATACATATAATCTTTATAATCATGCATATATCGTATTCAAATCATGCATATCGCGTGTTGTATCATGCATATACGAACCTAATTTGTTTTACCAAAATCGTGCATATGACATGTTAGATCATGCATATAGATCAATGGTCCAGATTTATCCACTCTGTAGCACTATAAGACTTGTTTTATTTAACTCAACCCTATATATATATATATATTTATTTGCACCACGTGTCATTTCAATAAAAAAATAATCAATTGGGTCCTTCTTTATACAAATTAGGTAGTTAGAATCTCACATAATTTTATCTTGTAAAAATTGCTTAAAAATTATCGGAAATTATGAATTATCCTTGACCAACAATTAGTCATTATTTTCTGATATAATATTATTAAATAAAATGTGATATTTATCGCAAACTAATTCTTGAACAAATCCAACTTATTTATATTATTAGTTGATTTACTATTGGTAAAAAACACTAATCACAATACGAAGATAACTATATATGATCCTATAATTTTAACGTGATCATTGAGGTTATGTATCTATATTAAATTAGGCTTATAATAATATTACCCGTACATGGTACGGGAGATTTTAAAAGGAAATGGAGCTTGCGAGAAGCACACAAGAATTTTGGTAGGGAACGATCAAAAAAACATTTGTAATAACAAAAGATAAATAAAGCGGAGACAAAGTCTTCACAAAAAATTACGCCATGTGTCATATCTTTAATAAAATAATGAACCGGGCCCTTGCGTATATAAAAAAACACTAATCATAATAGAAAGATAAATATATATATGATTTGATAATTTTAAAGAACATATATGAAGATATCTAAAAAAAAGATATAATTTTTATATGATCATTGCCACAATAAAACGACATAATATTTAATAAATGGTTTTATATCTACAAAGGAAGATTTATACCATAGAAAGATAAATATATATAATTTATATGATATAGGAAAGATCAATATATAATAGGAAGATATAATTAATGTTTTCAAACGTGTACGTGTGTATCACAATTCTCTGTTTTGACTTGGTGAGGATTAGGAATCCCTCTCAAGGCGGAAAACCTAGAGCATCCGAGTGGATGAGAGCTAGGAGCTCGTGGTGGTTCTGAATTGTTTCCCATGAGTGACTGTGGCCTAAACTCGCAATTTTATCGGCCATAGCATTGCATTGCCTACTCTCATGTGAAATTTGGACTGACTCGAATCCGTGCAGGGATACGAGAATATCAGCTACAATTCTTTCAATTTCCCATGGGCAATTGATTAAGCCTTTAACAACTTTGATAACTGTTACATTGTCCCCTTCAATTTCAATTCTCCGAACATTAATTTGTTTGGCCTTTAGTATTCCATCCCACAAAGCCAGAGCTTCAGCCATCAAAACCGATACTTTGCCAAATATTCTTACAGTTCCAGTTACTGGGTTTCCATCCATATCTCTAATAAACAATCCACCCGAAGCGTTTCCATTATTTATCTTAAAGCCATCAAAGTTTAGTTAGACAAACTCAGGTTTTGGTTTTTTCCAATGTCTTACTCTTGTCGTGTTGTTGATTGTTGTCGAGCCATACTATCTTGTGTCTTTTCTTCATCCTCTTGCCACCTCTTAGCTTGTTCCCATTGCCTCAGTTGTGCTCGAATATATAAGCTTAGGTCTTGAATTAAATCGCTAGGCGCTGTTTGGAAGATCATCTTGTTTCGTTGATGCCATATGCTCCACCAAATTACTACAAGTTCAATGAACTCTGTCTTCCCTAATCTTTTTTTAATATCGTTTAGAACATTCCTCGGGTTTTGATGCGGTTGGACGTACGCCCTAATTATTCGCTTGGTATCTGCATTTATGCTTTTTATCACCCCTAAAGTGTACGGACAACTAACCATCAAGTGTATTGAGTCCTCGTGGGTTCCATTATACATGAGACATCCTTGCGGAATTGCAACGTGTTTCTCATAAAGCCTTTGTTTGGTTGGTAATCCATTCATATCAATTTTCCATAAGAAATTTTGCACTTTTGGGTAGATGTCAAGATTCCAGATCCAGTCATTTGGACTTGGATTCATCTCATCCTCTTTTGTAACTAAGCTCACTGCTGACGCTGTTGAAAACCATCCATTTCTGCTCGGTGCCCATATAAGCTTGTCTTCAATCTCATTATATGGGATAGGTATCAATAATACTTTATCTACTATATTGGTAGGGACAATTCTTCTCAATTCATCTATTTTCCATTCTCTTGTCGTTGAGATAAAATGTTCCACTTTAATGGTAACATTCTCTATATCATTTCTGTTTACAAACTTCTCCAATGGATCTTGCATTACCCAGTTATCAGTCCAGAAATTTACTGACTTTCCATTTCCTATTTGCCACCGTAGACCTGTTTCAAATTTCGGCTTGAGTTTAATCAACCTTTTCCACTGCCATGATGTGTTAGGTTTATTCCTATGTTTTGCAAGCGTGTTCCTTCGTAAATATTTCTCTTTCACAACTTTGACCCATACATTGTCATGCTCTGTGAGAATTTTCCACAACCGTTTCATCTGTAATGCCTTGTTCATATCTTCCGCTTTCCTTATCCCTAAGCCGCCATATGTCTGTGGTTTACATATTTTGTCCCATCCTACCAAGGGCTTATATTGTCTATCCTTATTCCAGAAGAATGTTCTATTGATCGCATCAATTTCATCGTGCACATGCTTAGGCAACATAAAACTTTGCATCAAGTAGTTTGGCTTTGTAGCCAGATTTGATCTTATCAAGACTAACCGTCCTTCCTGGGATAGAGTATTGGCTTTCCATTTTGATAATTGTCGTTGTGCATTTCCTATTGTAGAGTGGAAGATTTCTTTGTTTACTTTTCCATTAATGATCGGGCATCCGAGATACTTTTCTAAATTTGCCATTGTATTAATTCCTAACGCTTGTTTGATACTTTGTTTCTGTTGATTTCCCACCTTTTTAGAAGTGTGAAAAGCCGACTTATGGTAATTCACCTTTTGACTTGAGGCTGCACAATAATCCTCAATAATATTTTTCATCAGACTACATGCATTGTGGGTCCCTTTTGCAAATATAATTATGTCATCCGCGAAGGCTAAGAATGGTATCCTCGTCCCCCCTCTTGATACTGGAAAAGCAATTAGAGGTTTCGGGTTTTCACTCACCTTCTGCAGCTTTCTTGCCAGAATTTCTGCGCCAATTACGAAGAGATAAGGTGATAACGGGTCTCCTTGTCTAATCCCTCGTTCTGCATTAAATGGGATAGTGGGTCCACTATTAACCAAAACTGAGAAGGATACTACGCATACGCATTGGCGGATCCATTCTACAAATTTCCCATCAAAGCCAAACTTCACAAGCACCTGGAATAAAAACGACCAGTCCACCCTATCGTATGCTTTTTACATATCTAGTTTAACGGCCATCCAACCATCTTTTGCCTGGCTTCCTCTAAACGAATGAAAGATTTCATGTGCAATGAGAACATTGTCCTGAATTGCTCGTCCCGCTACAAATTCTCCTTGCAGTGGATGAATGATCTTGGGCATTACCATTTTTAGTCTTTCAGTCAAAATTTTTGTTATAGTTTTATAGATAGTTGTGCACAAGCTAATGGGGCGATATTCGTCTGTTGTCGAAGGGTTGTCATTTTTCGGGAGAAGTGAGATAAATGTGTGGTTGCTTTGTTTCAATAATTTTCCAGAATGGAAGAACCCTTTGATTGCCTTGATTACAAATGGGCCTACAATGTCCCAGTATTTTTTATAGAACTCCGCTGTCATGCCATCCGGTCTTAGGGACTTGTCCGAACCAATTTGAAAGACGGCATTCTTTATTTCTTCATTAGTTACCTGTTTGGTCAGGTGCACATTGTCTTCACTTGTTATTTCGTTATCAATGAGGGAGAGATATTGCTCAAGAACTGAGTTATTAATTTGTTCCTTAGTATATCTTTTTCGAAATTCATTTCTAATTTCTCGACATATGTTTTCTTCACCGATTATTTGAGTTCCATCACTAGCGACGATACTCTTTATGGCCTTATGGTTGTGCCTTCTTGTAGCTATCTTGTGAAAATATCCCGAGTTAGAATCGGACAATTTGACATGCTTCGTCTTTGCCCTTTGTTTCCAATAAGCTTTGTGAAACTAAAGAATGCATTCTTTTTTCTTGAGAAATCGATGTTGCTTTTGGATATGAGTTGGTTGCGGGGATACAATTATTTGCTTTTGCAGATCAAGCAGAGTGTCTTCAATTTCTTTGAATTGTTCAAAGGTGTTTCCAAAAGTCCTGCGTTTCCATTGTTTTGTATGTTCTTTTAGTATCCGGGTTTTTTTTTCATTAGTTGAAACATGAATGACCCTGGAAAGTTCGTCCTCCATGCTTGCTTTACAACATTCCAATAGTCTTTTCGCATTAACCACATTTTTCCATCTTAAATGGAGCCGCCTTAATTAAGTGCCCATTCGTAAGTTCTATCGACATTTTACAGTGATCATATGATGTAAATGCATGATTATGTGTTCGGATATCAGGAAACCACTGAAGGATGTTCTCACACTCTGTCCAATTTTTCATATATGTTATCAACCTCTGTCTTGTTCTTTCTCCATGTCAACTTATTTCCCGTTGTTGGTATGTCTCGCAAATCACAATCGTCTTTAAATTTTCTTATACGTTCAAACCTAGCAGCCGTAGGGGCATTACCCCCCCTTTTATCTGCATACTCTTGGATTTCGTTCAAATCACCCAACACAATAACAGGGAGGTGAGTGTCATTAAGGCAATTAAAAATTCAAGCCAAAATTCATCCTTATGGTTTTCATTCGGGGGTGCATATACAAAACACAATGCTAAAGAATATCCTGTGAGGTGGTTTACATATTTCAATATAATGTACCTAGGCTTATGAACCAAGATCTCTACATATTCACTGTTGAATTGATGTTCTTTCCACAACACACAAATACCACCTGCCCTTCCTTGAGCAGGGGACCACACAATATTATCGAATCCTGCACGTCTCCGTGATTGATCGCTTGGTAATTTATCTGTTTTAGTTTCTGCAATTGCTAATATCTGGATACGCTCAATTTTACAGAATGAGTAAATTTCTGGCCAAAACGATCTCCTACCTATCCCTCGACTATTCCAAAACACGACTTTCATTTGACTCTATTACTTATCCGTGGTCTTACAACTCCAACGAGTTGGGTGTCGCGTTGTCTTAGAGATCTAATATTGTTGCCAAAATAGCATACTATATCCTTTGCACTGATATTACGTACACTTTCTACTAACCTGCCCTAAACTCTCGATACTCCTTCTATCATACTTTCTTACAAACCGGTCCCAACATCTTTGGTCTATATGAAAATAGTCAGTCTTGTACATTCCTGGAAAATGTATTAATTCATTTCCTAGATACAAAATTTGATATTTTAAGACATAAGCTTATACAACTATGCTTGTTGTTACAATCTTTCTCCATGAGTTGCTTCACTTTGCTATTGCTTCTTGCTTGTTGAGCTTTCTCTGCCACATCTAGATGCTTTTTCTCACATGAGCATTTCATTCCTTGGTCACCCCTTTCATTCTCCCTCGAAACCTTTGTTTCATCAGTTGTCATAATGTATAAAAACCTGGAAAAATAGCACTGACATTTAACAATCCAACACCTAACTAGAAGATCATGCACACACCTTAGATATATATGCAGTGAACTAAATGAATTATGTACTTTATATATACAACCTACTCTTAGCTTCCTCCTTTTTTGCCAACTACATAATCTGATGTTCTTCTCTTCTAGAGATTTTGTCCAGACTATACTTTCTTGTTGCACACAACATTCTGATTTGTACCACCTCAGGTTGGAAGTAATGATGTTTCTCCTTTTTAAATGGCCTTTTCTATCTTTTCCCTCTTGCTCTCCACATCGACAAGTCTCCTGAATAACCTGTGACTTGAGGTACCTTTTTAAATCCTGCATACTCAATAACCAACAATGGTAGCACAAACTTAGCATAAATCAGTAGATCTTTATCCCAATTTTATCCTCTTCCCAAAATTCCATAACTTTGTTTTTAAGCCAACAGAAACACAGATTATGATAATTATTTGAGCAGCCAAATATGTAATACAACATGATCAGTTCCTTATAATACAACATAACAACATCATCCACACAATTAGACAAAACAATGGGAATTACACCAAAATTTGGGCTTCTCCCATGTTGTAATGCTAATGCACAAACATCACCATACATGGAGGTTTTCATAAAACAGGATTTATTCTCTTTAATCCCTGCATAATTTTGTAGAGACTTTTTCATGTGAATATTGGCTTTGCACTTCTTCTTTTCTTTATCTGTCCCCAATGGCTTTACCCCTGATCCTCCAATGGCTTTAATCTTTGATTTATCTTTCTTTATTCCCGAAGAGCCCATCATAACAGGCCCCTGGATATCACTACCCTTTAAGACCTCAAAGGCCATGGTAGAGGATTTTCCAAAATTATCTTTAGAGTTGTCTTTAGATGCTTGTTCTTTAAAATAGACGAAATTGGAATATAGTACCTTCTTAAAGGGTTGGTCTTTCTTCATACTAGCAGAAAAGTAACAAAGCAGCCCAACAGTAGAAAGAATGAAAGGATTTTAAAGAAGAGAATACAAGGAGTTGGTGGCAAACAACACACACATATGAGGCAATTTATAGGCATTCTTCTCACCTAAAATCACCGTACAACTTAATTTTAGTTTCAGAATAACAGAAATAGAGAGAACCGACCTAGGATTTGGGAGATTCAGCAGCCTCACTTCTTCGTTCCTTGGGGAAGAAGGAGATCCCCTTTTGTTGTCTTTAGATGAGGGAAGGTCCCGGAGCACCACCTGAAAGAGGCGCCGTTTTCCTGCCCCCATTGATCTCTAGATGAACAGACACCAACAGAGGGAGAGAACAACCAGCCCTAGCCTTCGATTTGGTTGAGGTTCTTTGATGTATAGGTTCACCTTTTTCACCAGGAAGGGATTTGGACTCCATAATATCCTAACATGAACGAGATCCAGACTTTTTTCTCCCTCGCCATCCCGCGAAGATCCAGGAAATTGGCGGAGAAGATCAACATGTTTTCCTTTGATTTTACTTTGATTACCATTACCGATCCAATTAAGAGCGAGAGCGTACAAGATTGAGCCAAAAAAGGGCTGAAATCGGAACCTAGGGCTTCGAATTTGGGGTTGGGGCTGGGTTTGCTGTCCATAGTGGGGGGTTTCAAGGGGGGCAGTTCTCCGTTTTATATTTCTCTAGATATACGTTGGTCTTTAAGCAAACTAGATATACGTTGATTTAACTAAAATCTTAGTTTTAATTTTATATAAAGCTTTTCAAAAGAATAATTTGATATAAAATCTTGTATTAATGGTTTGTTTCTTATGGGATTTATTTTAATGATATATAACTAAACACAAATAAATTTATTGAAAATTATAAAGAATGGATTTTTTATGTGTTCAATTTTGGATAGTTTTTTTAGGATAGATTTATTATATGTACAATTTAATGTAGGGTCTATAATGAAATTTCAACCAATTAAACAAATTAAATTGTTTTAATAAAGATGGATGATACGGTCCAATGAGAAATCGACACATGTCGTGCTAAATATTATTTTTAACCTCCGCTTTAGTATATATATATATAGTTATGATTCCCACGGAGTTGAGATAGAACTTATGTACGATAATTATGAAGTATCACTCACCCAAAATTTGTTATAATCTTCTGATAAATACAATTATTTAATAAAATGTGATATTTATCGTACAATAATTTTTGAGCAAATCCAACTTATTTATATTATGAGTTGATTTACTATTGGTAAAAAAACACTAATCACAATACGAAGATAAATATATGTACGTGATCCTATAATTTTGACGTGATCATTGACATTATATATCTATTTTAAATTGGATTTATAATTGCATTATCTGTACATGGTACGGGAGTTAAACTAGTTTCTACCTTTTTTATAGACCAAATAAGCTGTTTAGACAATCTATAATTTTGTATGAGTATCTTATCGATTATTAGTTTTAAGAAAAAAAAATCAAAGAAAAATTGACTCAATTATTATTTATTTTTTTTTGATAAGGAAAACTCAATGATGAATATATAAGATCAATAATTTACAAATTAGGATTTACCACCAATTACGAATAAAAAAAAAATACCCATCTATGCTCTCTCTCCTCTCTATCAATAAAATCACGGAATTGGATCACAACCTCTCTATCAATTTGGGAGTCATCCAAAACTTAATGTTCTCATTTGTGAAGATGCTCATAATCGTCGACGTAGTGTAAAGGTGACCTCCTAAGATTTTATGGTGCCGTTCTTTCATTCGAATTGATTAAATTCAAGGCGATGAGTGCATACCTCACCGACTCACCCTAAAAACACTCGAGTTTATAATTGAATCACCATGATTTGGTTTTCATTTGTAAGTATTTCACTTTAGTAAGTCATCAGTATTAGTCTCGTGCCTTCAAGACACGAATTTGATTCAAGTAAAAATTTAGTTTAAATTTTATATAAAGTTATTTAGAAGAATAGTTTGATATAAACACTTATATTATTTTATTTAGTTTGTTTTTTATAGGATTTTTTTCAATAATACTTTATTTTCGCTATAATATATTCTTTTAATCGAACAAAGATTTATAGGATTATAACTTTTGTATAAGGATTGAATACTCCTAAGATTTGTAGAATTTATTTTAATGTTTATGGATTCTAATTTTAATTATATGTGTAATTAGAGTTGCCATATATTTTTCTATATTATTACTTTAGTATATACTAAGATTAATTGACTATATCTTTAAGGAAAATTTAGATACATTTTCAATAATGTATATTATTTCATATTTTACATACATGTGGGGTCTACAATCAAAATTAACTAATTACATTGTTTTAATACAGATGAGTGATGCGGTCTAATAATAAATTGACATGTGTCATGCTAAATATTATTTTTAATCTCCGCTTTAATATATAGTTATGATGATGATATGATATGATGCATTCTGATCCAAAAAAACATTTATAATGAAAAAAAGATTAAAAACTACATTTCCACTTTTTGTTATAGAACAAATAAGTTGTTTAGAGTTTAGACAACCCTGTAATTATGTATGTGTATCTTATCCATTATTAGATTTAGGGGGGTGGGGAATCATAGAAAAATTGACTCAATGATTTTTATTTTTTGGTAAGGAAAACTCAATGATCAATATATATGATCAATATTTTTTTTTTGTTGAAAGATATATGATCAATAATTTACAAATTAGGATTTAACAATTACGAATAAAAAAATAATATCCATCTATTCTCTCTCTCCTCCCATCCCAGCAGGAGCACTTGTCTTTCTCGTCCCCTTTCCCTAGCACGGGCTCGGCTCTGCAAATGAGATCAGCTTTTTCGGCCGTGCTCTTGTTATTCTTCCATGGCAATTTGACGATTGATTCCTCCGAAGGCGTATTCTCCATCGATTCCCCCCATTCGAGGTACGTACGCTTGCCGAAAGGGGAAAACAATCCTCGATTTTCATTGAGCAATTAGGTGCTCCCTTGTTGTTCTGACGGATCGTATATGGACCGATTCGTGTGGATTACACATTAGGATTTCTTCTCGTCGAGTGATTTGAACCGCGCATTCTCTAATTGTGCTGTGAGAGCTTCGTAATTAGTTGTCGCTAGGGTTTTCTATTCAGGTCTGTTAGGGTTAGGGTTTGAAACTAGTTCGAATTTGAAGAGCTCGGATTGCTGTTGCTGGTTTATTTATCTATGGAGAAGCAGAGAATAGGAGACAAAATGCATATGGCAAAGTCCTCTAAGGCTTCGAGCACCAAGCTCTCGAACAGGAATTCCCAGATCGTAGCTCCACAGAAGAAAAATTTTGGTAGGGAACGGTCCTCTGTTGACTTTCGTGAGACGTTTGAGGACTCTTCGTCGCTTAGTCGTCTGCACGGCCCTGGATCTTTTCATGGCGATGCTCAGTCCCAGAATGGAGCTGAGGAAGCAGATTTCTTGAGTTCTCACAACAGAGTTTGTTTTAGCCTTGATTTTAAGTCAAAGGAGGAGCTTTCGGATCTCAAGGCCAAGCTGCAGACTGAGCTTGTTACGATTAGGAGCTTCATGAAGAAGATCGAGCGGTTTAGTGGTAAGAAGCTGCAGATGGATAATGGATCCAGTGCTGGGAGGTTGAAACGGGTTCATTCGGAGGTTGAATCTGTTGGAGGCTCTGAGCCGACCAAGAAAAGAGGGGTTTCGGTTGATGTGGTTGGGAAACAAATGGAGACGCCTGCTGTAGCGCCGTTTCAGGAGAATTCGGATGTTACCCTGAGTGACGAGAAGACTTCTGTGTCGGTTCAGACAAAGAAGTCGAAGGCTAATAGCAAGAGGAATATGGAAGAGTCTGCGCCCTTCTTCGGAATGAGGAACTCGTCGAGTAAAGTCTTCAAAAGTTGCGGTTCCTTGCTGAATAAGTTGATGAAAGCCAAAGGTGGCTGGTGGTTCAATGAGCCTGTTGATGTTAAAACCCTTGGTTTGGTAGACTATTTCACTATTATTAAGAATCCCATGGACTTGGGTACTGTGAAATCAAGGCTTAGTACAAATCGGTACAAGACTCCTCAGGAGTTTGCAGAAGATGTGAGACTGACTTTTCAAAACGCTATGACCTACAACATTGAAGGGAATGAAGTGCATGCATATGCGAAGCTGCTTCTTAAGATGTTTGAGGACAAGTGGTCAGCTATAGAGGCAGATTTTGTACAACCGATGAGTGTGACTGCTGATTCTGTAGCAGACCTTCCCACTCCAGCACCACCGAGTCCTCCTCCGGCCGCACCTTCAATACCGCCTCCGATTGAGAAGGAGAAGATAGTGGAAGTCTCTGAAGCTGCTCCGGTTTCTGCTGCTCCTGAAGCAAAAAGAAAAGGTGTAGTTGCTTCTGGAAGAACTCGTCTTCCTAAGCCAAAGGCAAAGGATCCAGATAAAAGGGACATGTCCCTTGAGGAAAAACAGAAACTTAGTGAAAGCCTACAGAATTTGCCTCCTGAAAAATTGGAAGGTGTTGTACGTATTATTAAGAAAAGGAATCCGTCTCTCTGCCAAAATGATGATGAAATTGAAGTGGACATTGATACTGTGGACATCGAGACTCTTTGGGAGCTTGACAGATTTGTAATTTACTACAAGAAGGATTTGAGCAAGCTGAGGAGAAGTGCTAAGCTAGCTCAAATTGGAGTGGTGGTTGAACCAAGCTTACATGAAAGGGTATATGATAAAATTTCACTATAGTGGATTATTACTCTGCTAATTTTCTGATGTTTTTTTATTTTGATTTTTGCTATCATTGCTTTTCACAGAATCGGGCTGATTTTGGAATTCTAGATGCGAAAGAAAATGAAGCTGGTAATTGTGCTTTAGATCATTCAAATGAAGTTTTTTTCTCCTGGTTCTGCCTTTTGTTTTAATGTCATGAACTGATAAGAACTTTGTTTTGATTGTGAGTAGATGAGAATAACATTTTCTCATCAGCATCAAATGAAGGGGAGCAGGAGGGCGGTAATGCAAGCATATCAGATGGTTCTAGTAGCTCAAGTAGTGATTCCGGATCATCCTCAAGTGGTATAAGATGAGATAGATAATTGTGACTGTCAATACACTGAATCAAAAAGTGCTGTAACTCATCAAAAGCGCATGTTTTTTGTGGCCGTTTTTAACTGGTTGTTGATGTGTTTGTGCAGGATCAGATACAGACAGTTCATCATCCTAACTATTTGTAGCAGTTAATGCACTTTGGAAGCCTTAGAAATTCGCGGTAAGAAGTCCGTCATTGCCTCTGTTAGAATTCTAGTAGGTTCTTAGTATTGGCATATTAAGTGTTAACAAAAGGCGAAGAAGATGCTGTTCTTTGTAAGATGTTTTCAAACTCGCAACTCTTCCTTCAGCTGTTTGTATCTGTTGTGTTGTGTGTAAGGTTCTTTTGTTTCCGTTATCACATTTGGGCATGTATTATGTGTATGGACAGTGATAGAAATGATAAAACTATTACAACTTGGGAATTCTAGTTCTAGTTGGAAAAGTGGGCAGAGGTACCACAATCTGCATTTGAATCTAGAATAATTGATTGAAAATGTACTTTGAACTGTATCAGTTCAGGAATGAAACTGTTAGGTCGATTCTAGAACTTTGATGCTTATAAATGTGGCTGTTTTGGGTTTGAAATTTGGATGATTCTGAATGTAGAATGATTCAAATTGCAGGCTAAGATTGTATTGTCGAAGAAGGTATGTTATACTCATGTGTGGTGATGTGATCTCGACTTTAGCTTTGATGCCCCATGTAGGACAGCTCTTAACGGGAACATAATTATTCCAGATAGGAAAGTTGGTAAATGGTTATCAAACTTTTGAGTAGTTATTAATATGACAAAATGAGTGCGACCAGTGACCAGATGAAATGTAAACGAACAATTATACGTTATAGTTTAAGGATAGTAAGTGATTAATTTACATCTTTACGAATTACGATTCACTCGTCGTTTCACGCGAGCTCTGTGGTGTGTGTAATAGTACGCCTATGATCATTCCTTGATTCTTACGCAAATTATGTCTACAAAGACGTCCAAATCAATGATACTTCAATAAAGTTTTTTTTTTTAGTTTTTAGTTTTTATTTTTTGGGTTTGTACGAGACTATGGGTCTAATGTTCAGATTCAAATTTTCTGTCCCCTTCACACGTCCCACTCCCGTAATGTTCCTCATTGCGCAACCTCAATTAAGGAAACTTAATTGAAGATGTTGGGCTTAGTACTAAAGATGTTAAGCTTTTCTTGGCACTTTTTGAAGAGCTTGTAATCCCTCACTACTTAAAAGGAAGGAAACAAAGCTACATATATGTTCCCTCCATCTAGAAATTGCAATATCGATCGTAGAGTTATTACTACGAAATTGTTTTATGAACTCGCGCAATCTCACGAATAGCCAACATCCTTTAACGGTCGATGTTGTAAGGATCATTTGTGAGGAAGTCTATGGGCATTTAGTCCGATGGTTAAGTCTCAAATCGATATATTATCTTGAGATCTTCGTTTCGAATTCCACGGATGGTTGTTTGTCCTTCCTTCTTTAGAATTGATTGGCCTTATACAAAAGATCATTTCAGATGGATGGTTTAAATTGATCTTTCCTTTAGAATGCTAAGTAGTATTTGCCTATTCTACAAAATTAATTTATTGAATGATTCAATAAAAATCATTTCAATCATGTTTTTTTTTTTTTAAAAAAAAAGAAAAGGTTATCACTAGAATTGATGGATGGAAATGATTGTAGGGCCACTTGACTTGTAGAGCCTAGATGGCTAGATACCAAATGTGACGAGCTACACTAGGTTTGGAGAAGGAAACGGAGTTGTAGACTTGTTCTCTTGCATCCAAGTACTAACTCAAACGTGGTGTGGGGGTCCATCAACACTTGGTCATCATGCCAAAATGTAAAAGTAAACTCATGACCATAAAAAAAAAATTTCTATCTACAAAGCAAATTGGCACTAAACAACCTAGCTAGCAAGCTAGTACGCTTTACATAAATTTACTCTCTAATCTCTATACACTTTTGCACCAACTCCCGATGAAGGAATCAAGAAAACTCCACCCACAAAGCAAAGTATAGTATAGTCTGATAACATCACTAGCCACTAGCTACTTCCACCACATAACCATGGAACTCCTCCGTAAATCCTCCATTAACCAAACTTGGAAGCTCTGCTCCATTGCTAGCTTCCTCGGCCTCTTCCTCCTCACCCTCTTCATCACCCAAAACACCCCTCTAACCCTCCAAATCTCCATCTCCACAACAAAAGTTTCTTCATCCTTGGAGTCAGCTAGCTCCGGCGCCGGCGAGTTAGGGATTCCGGCGGGACGACCTAATCTTACTGAAAATTCCGAAGACTTGTTATTTCAATCGTTGAGCGCCGAGGAGAAGCTATTTTCCTCGTCGCCGGTGGCTGATCCTCCGACGAGGCCCATGCAGGCAGGGGAGGATGTGCTGCTGATGTCGCCGGAATCCACGTCGACGGCGACCGGAGGGCCCACCGGCGGAGAGAGCAAGTGTAGGATGT
This sequence comes from Polygonum maritimum, assembly GCA_963924305.1. NCBI lineage: Eukaryota > Viridiplantae > Streptophyta > Magnoliopsida > Caryophyllales > Polygonaceae > Polygonum > Polygonum maritimum. Next base: position 6,932,860 of record OZ002736.1, read on the forward strand.
ATGAAGGGAGGTGGGTGTATAGGCCGGAGGAGAATCCGAGCTACCATGTGGAGCAGTGTGAGTTTCTTGAGGAGAAGATGAGTTGCCGGGGGAATGGACGGCCCGATTTCGAGTACGAGGCTTGGGGTTGGGAATCCGACGGCTGCCACATCCCCTTGTATGTTTTCTTTCTATGTTAAGCTTCATCTTAGAATAGACTGCGTGTTCCGCTAGCATGTTTCTTCTTCGCTTCCGCAGTTGCTATAGAGCATTACTCTTCCCATCCCATCCTGTTTTACCTACCGAGTATTTTCTTTATAATTATAAAATAGTAAAAGATAAACAAAATGCTAATTTGATTAATCCGATAAAAAGTTGTTAACCAATTTTTTAATGTAGAGCATTGGAATTTGAATACTAGTGGACTAATAATTTGATTACAATTGTACTACCATCACGTAAGCTACACATTAAAGATTAATAAAATCACGTGCATTTGTTACTTGTTTGCTTCACTAATAAATTTAGTTCAGTAACATACGTTACGGAGGCCCTCGTGCTTGTAAAAAATGTTCAAACAGGTTCCATACTTTTTTTTGTTCTATCGAGCACCTATACCTATTCAATTTTGTTCTCTTGAGCACTTGTGTCCCAATTAGTGTGCGTGTGCATTTTACACCCTCTGGCCTCTGTTTAATTGCCATGTAACACCATTTTTGTCATGTAATGTCCACGCAATGCAAATTCAAGCCACGTAACATTGTGTAATGCCACGAAACACCGTAAAACACCATAATCAATTTTGTTTTAATTTTTTGTTTACGGTGTTTCGTGGCATTACAAAGTGTTACGTGACTTGAATTTGCATTACTTGGATATTAAATGGCAAAAATCGTGTTATGTGATCATTACATGACAATTAAACAGAGCACGTAAAATGCACGCGAACGCTGATCGGGACACAAGTGTTCAATATAACAAAATTGGATAAGTATAGGTGCTCAATAGAACAAAAAACAATATGGGGCCCGTTTGCACATTTTATACAAGTATAGGGCCTCTATATGTATTTTGCGAATTTAGTTGGTATTACGTTAGTCATGACATCACACCCATTAGTTGCTACTAGGTAAGTGGCGTATCTCAATGGGTTTTAGTTAAATATTATTCCGTAATACTTGGCCGGTTTTGTGTTTTAAGGTTTAATGGAACTGACATGATGGAGCGGTTAAGGGGGAAGAGGATGATAATGGCAGGCGATTCTCTCAACCGAAACCAATGGGAGTCCCTCGCTTGCCTTCTCTACACCTCCATTCCTCGCCGTCGGGCTTATGTTCATTCTTCCGATCCTACCTACAAAGTCTTCAAGGCCAAGGTTTGATTGACGACGCAATCAGTCATGTACTTACAAGTAATATACATGTTGAATGGCATTAACACATTTTGGTCGTCCTACGTACATTCACGTTGTATAGGATTATGGGTTCACATTGGAGTTCTATTGGGCTCCGTTCTTGGTGCATCTCGATGAGAACCACAAGAGCGGGAAGAAGGTGCTGTCCCTCGACAAGCTAGTTCCATCGTCGGACCAATGGCGAGGAGCCGATGTCATGGTCTTCAATTCTGGCCATTGGTGGACTCATCACGCCAAGTTCCGAGCGTAAGTGTACTCTTACTCAGTTACTCACTCATAATCTTATAAAGTTCAATGCCCAATTGGTACTTAATTTCACCAAAAGCGTAAGAAAACCTTGTATTTATTAAAAACTGAAAAAGTCGAATTGAAGATTTTCGGTTCATCAAATTCCCGAATTTCGGATCGGTTTGAACCGATGCTCAGCCTTAGAAAATTTATAGTACTGTACAAGTTAAGAATTTATGTGGGATTTTTTTCAAAATTGTTGTTACCTAGTGTTATTACTCCATAAAGTAGTGACAAAAATACCTAGTACGGGCTTAGCTGTCTGAAACGGACGTGACTTTTAGCCACAACAAAAACTCCATCCCAAACAAAAACAATAGTACTAAAACTATACTCCCTCCGTTTCATAATAAGCGTCGTTTTAGTACTTAAAATTTGTTTCATAATATGTGTCGTTTTAGGTTTTCAAAGTGATTTAATAGGGGTGAATGATGATAATTTTTATTGAAATGTGTATTTGTTGATTAAAGTTGTTGATGCATTGGCCAAAAAATGTAATGAGTGGTAAGATTAATAAAAAGTTGTAAGTTTTAAAGTGAATGATTGCTTTTCTTAAAAACTGTGTTAAGAGCTAAAACGACACTTATTGTGAAACGGAGGGAGTAATGAACACGATCCAAAACAATAATAAAAATGACCAAAAAATGGTGGGGCCCTTTCCTGCAGATGGGACGTGTTCGAGTACGACGGAGAACAGGTGGACGAGATGCAAACAGAGAGAGCGTACGCGCGTGCACTGAACCTCTGGGCCCAGTGGGTGGCCCACAACGTTGACCCATCAAAGACCAAAGTCTACTTCCGCAGCATCTCCCCCGAGCACAAGGGCAAGCAGTGGTGCTTCAACCGCAGCCGTCCGATGGACGACGCTGAGCCCTACGATCAGAGCTACCCGGGGGCGCTGATTGAGGCCGTGGAGCGTACGATCAGGGAGATCAACGGTCAGGATGGCGCGTTCGGAGTGAGGTACTTGAACATTACTGGACTCTCGAGTCATAGGATCGACGCCCACCCGTCGATTTATAGGTACAAGCATTGGAAGGTGATAGTGGACAAGTATAAGAGGCTGTTGCGAGATAGGTCCGATTGTAGTCATTGGTGCTTGCCGGGCTTGCCCGATACTTGGAACCGGATTCTTTATGGGTCTATGTTCTTTGATCATCTTGTTGCGGGAGATTTGTCGCCTTCTTGACTAATAGGTTTTTTGGTCAAAGCATAGATTTTGTTGTTTTTTTGGTAAAAAAGAATTTATGGTGAGGGAACGATGTTCTAATCGAATAATATGTCTAACTTCAAGGAGATTAGGGGGATCAAACATAAAACCTATTAGACCGATACCATTTCATATTTCACTAGACCAACCCTTTAAGGTTATAGATTTTGATGTTAAGTGTGAATAGTTTAAGACCTGACATGGTCACCTGTTTTGATGTCGGATGGCCGGAATTTGGCGATATTGCCCCACGTTTTCTTTCTTAGTGGAATTACGTTGAGGAATGATGCAAATGTAAAGTCACGTTTTGGTTACTAATAGTGAGAGGGGGTAGATTACATTTTGCCATATGTATAATTTTGTTCTTTTGTTGCTTTGATGGTTCTTCGTGGTTGTAAACGGCAGTCTATATTCCGAAATGTGTGACTAATATTACCAAGGGGGAAAAAACGAGATTCCAGATTAACCCTCTGGATTTTCTTGTCCAAAAGCTTTGTAATTCTACCCAATTCACAAAGCTATCCCAACTCAATTCAAGACCACCAACGGAAAGAAAAGGCCCAAATGAGAAGCCCAATAAACCTCTAGGAGACTGGTAGTGAAATTTAAGGACTTATTTAGTAATTATATGAGTTTTTAGTTTTTAACTCATTATCTATGTATATATAAACTCTATAAGGTTTAGCCACCACGCTGCACCACTTAAGATCTTTTCAAGTGTCGTTCTCATATTTCTTCACCTAGTATTTTTACACGTGTCAGTCTATCGTTTTTCCACCTCACGTATTATTTAATTTTTTTATTATGTCACATCATATCTATTTATATATATGTCATATAATATATATATATATATATATTTCTCCACATGAGATTTTTTCTCTACAAAATAGGTAAATGCAAAGATTTTTTTCCATCTAATTAGGTAAATAGAGATTTTTTTCATACCAAATACGTAAATGTAGAAATTGTTAATACAATATTTTAAATTTTGTAGTTGTACCCATTCTATCTATACCATATTAATTAAAATACTAATTAAGAAAGCAAAGTGTTTGACACCAAGTGGAGGAGAATGATGCAAGATAGTCGTATATGTCTAGGAAGAGGGGGTCTAGGTCAATCGGCGAGATAGGCCAAGACCATTCTATAAGTTACGAGCTTTCAAATTCAAGAAGGTCTTAAAGTATGTGAAAATTCTCTAAGTTCTATCAAGTCACACATCTAAGTCCTCCACGAAAAAGGATTAAATTGGAGATATTTTCAGAAGTTTGAGATCTCGTCACAACTTGAGTAGTGTTCAGTAAAACAACCATAACTTTGGCTAAGAAATTGATCTCGATGTGAATCAATATGAGTTGGAAAGCTTATTCAAAAATATACAACTTCAAAAAGTTTACGTCAAGATGATAATCCAACGGGACGATGGTCAAAATCGCGTTTTACACAGATTAGTACAAGATCTTACGGAAATCTTTAACTTTCCTTATTTCTATTTGTACGTTATTATTATATCTTTTATTAATTCCGAATTTTCTAGCCTTTGTTTTAGGAAATATATATTTATTATTTTATAATTATTTCCTTAGATATATATTGGCCTTGTAATCAATATATATATTATAAAAGCCGACCGTTTTCGAGCCACCATGTTGATTCTGGCCCCGCTTGATTTTAATTTTTTTTTCAACTCAAATAGATAATAACAACTTTATATCTTTTATTTTCCTTAATTATCTAATCCTGAATTTTATCTTTAAAGTCATACTCTCTATCTTTAAGTTTATTTTTCTTGAATAAAAAAAAATTGAGTTAATAAAAGATATTAGATGCCACTAAATTCGAAAAAGATAAATAAGAAAAATTAAACCCCCGTACGGCAAGATATTAGATGTTCATACGTAATTATTTAAATAAAAGATGAAATATCTAGCTTCGATAAAAGATATTAGATGCAGAATATTAGATGCCATTTATTTATAGTCAAAAAGATATTAGATGGACAATCTCCGTAGTTTCGATTGGATTCAATTACATTCTTTAGTTATATTCTTTTATTGAGTTAATTAGATGGCATGTAATATCTAGCTTTACCCGTCCCGTTAGAGCTGTTAAAACCTGACCCGACCTGAAAAATCGACCCGAACCGACCGAACATTTTTGGGTTGAAACCCGACCCGAATAGTAGCGAGCAAAGAAAAAAATTGAACCCGATTAACCCGAACCCGATTGGGTTGAAACCCAAGACCAACCCGAGCGACCCGATATATTATATATATGTAGAATAAATATATTATATTGTATATTTTTAAAATATATTTTATCATAAAACCTATTGTAAATAAAATATTATTATAAAAATCTATTAAAAATAATATTTTATTATTAAATATTATTATTTAATCATAATAATATTTTAATAAGAAGTAATTATTAAAAATTCAAATTCTTGACCTGTTAGGTCGACCCGAATCCGCACGATAACCTGTTAAGACCCGACCCGACTTAACCTGTAACCTGATTGACTCGAACCCGCACTCAGCCCGAACCCGAAAAAACCGAACCCGAATCTACCCGACCCGACCTGTTTGTCACCTCTACGTCGCGCTATGCCCGACAATTTGACTTTAAAATATTTAATTATAATTAGATATTTTATTACCGAATATTGATACGGAAAAATACAATATAAGTTTTAATATATGAACACGTTTAAAAAAAAGAGTGACGTTGTTTTTGAAGTTCGTATACCTAAACAAATACATAAAAAAAAAAAATATTTATACTTGATTACATTTTGTTTTCTAAAACCTTATAATAAGATTCTACCGTTGTGTGATAGGTAAAGTTACATTTGACTAGCAACATGTGAATGACCCAATTTAAAATCAGACATTTCTTTGGTATATATACAAAATGATTCTAGACCCAATTTTAAAAGTTTTTAATAAATATATTATCTTATTTTGAAGTTGTAAAAAATTAAGGTATAAAAATAATATTATATTATATCAAAATATTTTGTAAAAATCAAATGTTTGAACCATAGTCATGCATGACACGGCAGATTAAGCTAGCTAAATGTTTAACTCACCGTATCATGTACGACTATGTATTAAGTAATAAAGTTAGTTCAAATACAATATATTATTGAATTTATACATATTTAATTTCACTTATTAGTAATAATATTTCATAAATTAAATGTTTGATTTCGGCCCCGCTTGATTTTAGTTATTTTTTCAACACAAATAGATAATAACAACTCTATATATTTTTATTATACTTAATTATCTAATCCTCAATTTTATTTTTAAAGTCATACTATCTATCTTAATTAGATGCACGACAATAAAAGATAAAATTATGGCATCTCATATTATCATGTAATGTTTTTTAGAATCTATTCTTTTTCCTACTCATCTAATATATTATCATGTATCTTTTTAAATTGAGTTAATAAAAGATATTAGATGACATTATCTTTTTTCAACTCATGTAATTTTGAATTTCGGAAGTTTAATAATATTTATTCTATTATTTATTCCTATAGATACAATAGGCCATTATGTTCTGTTTTTGGTATTTGAATAAAAAAAATTGGAAGTCATATAACAAATGTTTATTTAATTAATTTTGGAATTCATAAAATTTTAAAATTTATATAAAAAAATTTATTCTCACCCCACCTTATATTTTTTGTAAATTGTTTTTAGCAGTTTCTTTTAATTTTTTAATATTTTCTATATCCATTATTTTCTAGATTCAACATATTATGATCTTTGAAATATATTATATTTTAATAAGATTTTTTTTGTTCTATTCATACATATAGAGGCAAAGTATTATTCATTAAATATTATGATTAAAATAACTACATGTCTAATTTCGGTATATCAAAATGGTGTTTTGCATACTAAAATATAAGTATATATAAATTGCATAATAATGTATTTTTTTTACTATAAAATATAAGTACGTGATTTGCATAATAACATATTCTCAATCAATCATTTAAGTATTTAACAATTAAAAACTTCTAATATTCGATGAAACCAAATTATGTTAAACCTTTATTATACATTTCACATTAATATTCTATATATTATATATCCAATAATAAATTTAAAAATACAAGTCTTAAATATTCTATTTATTATATATCCAATAATAAATAAATAAATGTAAGTCGTGCATGGCACGACGGGTACGACTAGTTATTATAAATTGTTCTAGGGTTGATTGATTTTAATTAGCCTATTTTGAGGGAGAAAACCTAATGTTGGTTTCTCTCTACACCATTGAACAATTTTGATTTGTAAGCACTCAAGTCTAGATACTACAATCATCAAGGCATACAAATTCTTCGGGATTGTCACGTATCAACTGCATCTAGGAAGAGGTGGTAAGCATCTTGATAAGAATGGTTACAAAACAGGCAGCCTTACGGAACCATTATATGGTTGACCGCTAATCTCATTTTTAATTGGAATGCTATTATGGCACATTTTCCAGATAAAATTCTTTTGGTTGGGTGGAATGTTTAACTTCTAAATTCATTCAAGATCAATAGGAGGACTTATTTTGCCTTTTTGGAACTTCATTATTGAGAACCATCCGTTTTTGCTTGGTTTCCAGTATAGCCTGTCAGGTGTGTTATTTAGTGGTATAACGATGTTTGTGATCTTAGCGACATCCTTGGGCTTTAGCATCTGGTTAAGTTTTTATGTATTCCAAGACATATCACCCCTAATGTAATTACTAATAGGCTCCTCCCATTCAACACGACCGGGGGGGGGGGGGTATTTTGGGATTTAAGTTCATTTTTCCTAACCATTTGTCTTTCCCAAACCGGATAGTTTTGCCGCCTCCTACTTGCCATATAGTCCAGGTATGAAGAGCTCGAGCAGGCTCATAATCTTTGACCAGTGCTAGGAGGTGTTATTATGTTTTTTATAGTTTCATATATTCTGACTTCTTAAATACTTTTCAGAGACAATTTTCAGCCACGGATTTTCTAGATCTTCCAAACTAGCTTCAAGTGGAGGGCTTGATTCATGTCCTCCGCTTTAGCAATACCTAATCCAACGTGTTTAGTGGGTCTATAGATTGAATTCCAACCAATTAGTGGTTTATGTCAGCTATGTTTGTTACAAAAGAAAGTCTTGTTGGTTTTATCAAGATCGTCATGCATTACTTTGGGGAGGTGGAAAGATTGCATTAAGTAGTTTGGTTGACCTAAGAGGTTTGCTTTGATTAGCGTTTTCCTCCCTTCTTGAGAGAAAGAGTTAGCTTTACATTTTGTTAGTTGTTCTCTAGTCCTTACTGATAGTGGATTGGAAGTGTTTTTGTTAACTCTCTCATTAATAGTAGGAAAGCCCAGGGATTTGTCAAGAGCCACGGTATTGGTAATATTAGTATTTGTCTGATTTGAATTTTTGCCAAGTTGTCGATGTTTTTGGTAGTTTGGAATTCAGATTTATGGAAATTCACCTTCTGCTCGGATATCTTGTTATAATCATCGATAATACTCTTCACATTTTGGCATGCATTAAGATTTTCTTCTGCAAAAATAATGATATCATCGGCATAGGCCAAGAACAGGATTTTAGATCTACCTCTAGAGATCTGGATTCCAATCCCACTCTTTGGTTTTGTACACACATTCTGTAACTGTCTTGCGAGCACCTCAACTGCTAGCACAAAGAGATACGGGGAGAGAGGATCGCCATGACGCAACCCCTTAGATGGTTTGAATAGATTTGTGGGTCCATTGTTCACAAGGATAGAAAATGAGATAGTTTCGACACATTCTCTGATCCAAGAGATGCATTTTGGGTGAAGTCCAAATTTCTCCATAACATGGGAAAGGAATTCCCAACTAAGGCGGTTGTAAGCCTTTTCCATGTCAAGCTTAATAACCATCTATCCACCTTGTCCTTTTTGCTTTCGGAATGAGTGAAATATTTTATATGCTATAAGAGTATTGTCATGAATACTTTGTTTTTCAACAAATACCGGTTGTGATGGGTGTATGAGTTTGGCCATTACTCTTTTGAGCCTTGCTATTAATATTTTGGAAATTGCTTTGTATTTGGTATTATAGAGACTGATCGGTCAGTAATGAATTGTTGAGAGAGGGTTTTCGCTTTTGGGGAGCAAGGTTATGAACGTGTGGTTGATATGTTTTAAGATTATTTGTGAGTGGAAAAAGCTTTTAACTGCTCGGGTTATGTCTAGGCCTATGTGTTGGATCGAGATTAGTATTCAAGAGTCAAGGACGTCCTTACGAAGCGTCCTTGTGCAGCGGAATCAAAAGACTTAAGCGGGTATTGAAACAGTAAGATAAGGACACATGTATTTATAGAGGAACCCCGCAAAGACCAAGTAGTCCTTAGAGCATACACTATGGAGGGGATTGTCAATCCTCTCTTCCTTATTTTATCCATTTTTTATTAAAAGAGAGGATCCTCTTGATAGTGGTGTGAAAGAGAGGATCCCCTCTTGGAAGAGGAATGGGGTTGATTCCTCTATGGGTAGAGGAATGTGCACATTGGCTTTTGTGCATTCCTCTCCCTATTCACCCAATCAAAATTTGACATGTGTCTCATCTATCAACTACATTCATTTATTTTCATTACAATTTAACATTAACAAATTACAAATAAAAATATCTTAAAAAAGATATTTTCAAACACAAAAAATAAAAAGAATAATTCTTACAATTTTTTTTGTCTATAAATTGAACCTAATATTGCATACTTTTTTCATTTATCATAAGTAATACTGTATATTTTTTGTATTATCTTAATGTTAATCAATATTTAATTATTAGTAGTAATCAATTTATATTGTCATAAGTAATATATTTTTTTATTGAATGCTAAATTAATTAATTAATTAATTAATCAAAATCAAGTGAATAAATCATAAATTGATAATATGAATATTTGGTAAGATATATGTATAAAAAATTGGAAGAGAGGAAAGGAAATGATCCTCATTGTTGTGGGTGGAAATAGAGGAAGAGGAAGAGGAAGAGGAAAGAGTGGGGTAAAATATAGGGTAGGTGAGGTGTCAAAAGGAGATGAGGAGAGAGAAAGTAAAGAGAGGATTGACAATCCCCTCCATAGTGTATGCTCTTATGAGTAAACCTCTACCTTCTTGGAGGATTTTCGAATAGCTTTTCCTTATCTTATATATGAGTGAGTCCTTACAGTTTATAGGCGAGTTACACACTTCTCTGAACTATAGTGTCCGTCCCTAAGTTCACTAGTGAAACCCCTTTGAGCCTAAATGTAACCTAACCTCACATTGTAAGGACGCTAGACCACACACGTCCCTCACAGTTCTTCGTGAAAGACAAACTCTTTCTTTGTTACAGACACTATGTTTTGGTTTTGTGAACTTCTCTAACGATTTAAACACCGGTTCATCATTGTTCTTGAGTGTTCTTGGTGAATCGTTGTAACAAATTTGAACATATGTGAACCACCGGGGTTGTACCTCAACACTTGTCGGACAACTACTTGAAAGTCTGCCCGACCTGTCCATATTCTTTCAATTTTTAATGGTCGATCTTTTATATTACCTTCATTCTGCAATTCGCATGATATCGGACAATGATCTGACGATGAAAAGTTGGATTGAGATAGATAATTACCATCAGATAATCTGTTCATTCATGAGAATACGGTCGAATTTCTCAAAGGTGTTATTATCCATTGATTTGGATCTTTTCCAAGTGAATTTGTTCCCAAACGACGGGATGTCATTTAAGTCACAATTATTTTTAATGTTTAGTAGTCTCTCAAATCTTGTTGTGGCTGGGATAGCTCCTCCTAATTCTTCATCTGGACTTTGAATTTTATTTAGATCCCCAATCACCATGCAAGGGCAATTGGTTTCCAACACGAAATCCTTGGTTTTTTTTTACCAAAACTCCTTCTTGTACGTCTTGAGCCCGAGGGAAGCATACACAAATATAATGGTGATAACACATTTGTTGGACAATTAAGGATAGAAGATATATCTTTAGGAGTTCGAAGATATCTTCTATTTCGAATATATTTTATCTTGTATCTTAAGATAGAATTATTCCTATTTAATCTTTATTTTATATTATAAGATAGGATTTTCACTCTAGCCTTTTTAGTATAAATAGAGGTTAAGGTTCTAGTTAAACCTAACAAGTTTATTGAGTTTTTAGAGAGCTTTGTGCGATCAAGAAAATACACACGGAGAGTTAAATTCAATTGTGTACGAGGTTAATGTTGGAGGATCTCTTCTGAGCTAAATCCCACTAGTATATAATGGAATGTGCAATTCTATCCATTGACTTAAGCTTTTGGGTTAGAAGGTGGATCTAGATCTTATATATGAATTGGCTAAATTTACCCGACATGTTACCCAGTTTTCTCGGCCGTCACAGTTAAAGATATGGGTCGAGTTTACATTGTCGAGTTACAAGGAGATTTTTGACGTTGAGGGATCAAAGTAAGGTATCTAGGGAGTTGTGTACACGTAGAAGCTTTGGTTCGCATTTGTAAGTTTGATTAATAAAAATTGCAAATTTGACGTGGAATTGCCCGTGTTCTTGTTACTTGTTTTCTCATATAAATTCCGCTATCCAGTTCGTTGATCTCTTTAAAGGATCAATATATGTATACTAACACGTAGATTGAACACATTAACTCCGATTTATACTATATTAAGAAAGATTAACGGGGGGGTTTGTTAATAATTTGGATCGCTATACTGTATATATGAAGTTAGATGGGGCAATAATGAACACATTTTGATGCCCCTGAACGAGGGAAAACAAAGAAAAACAGAATGAATGCAAGTCTATCTTGTCTCACTCCTTTCGGCTAAGGGTAGAAATGCGCATGTGATTAGTTGTGTTCTTTTCACTTCTCGAGAAAGTGATGGAAAAGTGAAAAACTTTCCTTCGCAACCACTACCCTCTCAAATTAATACTCTAAAACAAAACTGGAAATTCAAATATCAACCATCATATCATCATAATTAATCAAGAGTGGAAATAAAATCCTTGGACTACTTGTAAATAATTTCGTTAATTGATTGATAGCATTAACGAACACACTGAATCCCATTGTCATGTTTAACAATAGAAGCTACGGCATGAGCCCAAATCCTCAAATGCTTCTTCATATCATTTTCATTGCTCAAAGATGGAAGCTTCCAATTCATCATCTTCTTCCATGATCCGGACAAGTAAGGCCTTGAAACTAGCCATGTAGATTCCCTTGCCTCCTCAGAGAATTCAAATCCCAACTCCATGAACACTTTGAGCTCTTCATGCTCTAGCTCCATTAAGCTCCTTCGGAACCTAGACGGTTTCTTCGATCCCGGCTTCTTCCTTCTACGATTCGTTGTTGTTGTTGTTGTTGTTCTTCTTCTTCTTTATTGCCTCCTCATCGGAGAATTGTTCGGTTTCTTTGGAGAGGGCGAGAACCGATGTTGGAGACTTGGCATCGGCCGGATGGTGATCAATGGAATGTGTGATGATGTGGAGAGAAGGGCTTATTATGGGCTTAGTGGATTGTTCTTCATTGTGGCTTTGTTTTTGAGATGGGTTTGTGAGGATTTGGTGTTTGAACCAATAGAGATCGAATAGATTAAGAATATTTTCTTCTTCTTCTTCATCCTCCTCTTTAGCTGCCATGGAGGATTTGTTGAGCTCTGTTTTGGTGAGTGGAGTGGGGATAAAGCAATATGATTGGGAACAAGGGTATTTATTTTCATGGAATGGATGGGTTACATTTTTGCCCTTGGTGTCTATTTATTTACAAGAAGAGAAAAGTGTTAGTTTAGGTTGAGTTAGTTGACTGATATGTCAACTTTGTCGCCAAACAAAGTCTTTAGAGGTTTTAAGTTCTAACTTCAACCAAAAAAAAAGAGGTTTTAAGTTCTAATTGATGCTTCAATATATTAAAGGTTTTGTTCCCACACTAAATGCCCAATTTATCTGAAATATGATATATAAAATTGTTGAAATTTTCAATCTTTGCAATTATTTTTAGATTGAAACTTCACTATTTGGTTTATTTGTTCGTGTGTTTGTAATGATTCATATTTTACTATGATTACCGAACAAGTTTACTACATGTCACTATGTCAGTCTAATGAATAAAAAATGACAAATATTTTTATAATTATTAAACTAATACGTAATTAAAAATTCAATTATATGATAATATATATTATGTTTTTAATTATAAGACAAATTTATCTTTTACATAACCAAAAAGGTTCCGAATTTGAACCCTATGGATTCGAGTCAATAATACTTATGGTTATCTTTAATATATGTTGATTGGTCATGTGTGGATTGGATAGATAAATATTTAAGCTATAGTGGCTTCGATTTACTAAATAAGCTAGTATTAGTCTCTGTTTCTTGAAAACACGATTTTTACGTAACTATAAAAATTATTTTAAATTTTATGTAACTGTTTAAAAAAAAACAAATATAAAATCTTGTATTATATATTTAGTTTGTTTCTTATGTGATTTATTTTAATGATACATTCTTTTTGTTATATCTTAGTGGTTTAGGTGAACAAAGATTTGTACGATTATAACTTCTATATAATAATTGGATAATTGTTTCATTAATAACTTTCTTTATCTATATTTTCATATTTTATATTTATATTTGAGAAAAAAATCAAATCAAAATCATATGTATAGAAATAATTTTTTAATATGTGGAATCTATATTAACATTTTAACCAATAAAAAATTAGCCAATTATAGTTCAACCAATTAGAATAATTACTAAAAATGGTATTGTGGTTTAATTAGATCTTTTAGTATATATTGATTTAATTGTATATTTATTTGGATTTGACATGTATTATTACATATTATTATTTTTATTAACCCATGATTAAGTACATATATATTAAGATTAATTAATTATACTATATCTTTAAAAAGCCTTATTGATAGAATTTTTATGATATATTCTTTCTTATTGTACATTCATGTGGCCCATTTAGGGTTATTAGTCTAATTTGAACTAATCAAATTATTTTAATGCTATTGAGTGATATGCAAGGTTATTAGAATCCCGACTCGATCCTACGATTCCAACGATTTTATGATTCAAAAATCATAAATTGATCCACGATCCTAAGTAGGATCTTATTAAACTAGGATCTTAAATGATTTAGCATAAAATTCTAATTTGATTTTTATTTTACACACGACTCTAACGATTCTACGACGATTCTAACGATCCTACAAACGATTCTTGCGATCCCAAACAATCACTATTATATTTATATATTATTACTATGATCAATGCTTATGTCTCTTTTCCATTAAATTATTAACCCAATTCATCTTAAAATATTTTTACTCATCAAATTAATAATGTTTATAAAATTTCAGTCTTTATATATAAGAAAATTTACAATAAATTAGGTTATCGTATATTTTTTAGTTATAATGTAGGATCTTACGATCCTAACGATCCGATTTTACGATCCGATCCTACTACCCCCTTCCGATCCGATCCAAGACTCTCGATCCTGACAACCTTGGTGATATGATTTAACATGAAATTGACACAAATCATTTTAATTATTATTTTAACCACTAGTTTAGTAGATATATAAATTTAAATTACAACGATCAGTCGACATGATAAACGAGATAAGTGATATAAATCTAAAAAAACATTTTAATTATTATTTTAACCACTACTTTATATTTTCATGATAAACTTAAAAAATTGGTTACAAATGTGTAAGTTGAGAGAAAGGAATCCGTCAGTTGGCACTGTTGGCGCAATTGTTGACGTGATTAGTAATTGGTAAAGTAATGGGAGGGTGAAAATGAGAAATTAGATCGAGTGCACATCAAGAATCTTTGCAATGCTCACGTTATTCACGGGGTGAAGGTGACGTTGGCTTTTTAGGGGGTTGGGGGTGCATTCATAATTCCATGCGTAAAACCCACGATTTCAATTTCAACTCCCTCCTTATCACTCAATACTACAAATCACGTACCATGTATGGGTAATGTGAGTATAAACTTGATTTTATCGATCCTAAATTAAATTTAAACCCGATCCTATTTTTTACTCGATAATGTATAACCCAAATCCGAACATATTGACCTATATATGTATTTTACTTTTTTTTTTATAATTTAAATTATGTAATCTATTATTTTAATTAATTATATAGAATCTTCATAAAAGGGTAAAAACAAATCGTTTGCCTAAAATGAAAAACATTTTAATAATTTAAATGAAAATTATATTTTCTTAAGATAACAAATTTAGGTAAGATATCAAAATTTGGATAAGATATCAAGAGCATATTAAGAAATTTAAAAAAAGGTACCATTTTAAAAATAAAGTCAGTATTTTATTCAACAATGATGACGTGGCGCAAATTTTTACACAGACTTGGGTTCTGCTTTATACTGTATTATAGTAGATGGAACAATGATAAATCAATTCCAAGTGAGAGCCGTGCTACATTACGTAAATTAAAAAGGAAGGTTCAAGCGAGAATAACTCTCTAAGATAGAAATAAAAATAAATCTCAACCACACGTTACACGTGTGGTTAATTCACGCGAGGTGTAAATCTTGTTTTTTACTTTCGTAGTCTAAGTTTCAAAACATGACTATATAGTCCCACACAATATAACTGTACGTATAGTCCCATACAATATGACTGTATATACATTTTCACTAATCGTACATTATATTACATGTGAAAAAAAGTCATACACAATTGAGTATAAGCATACACAATCATGTTAAATACAAATGCACAATCATGTTATGTGAAAGTGCATAATCATCTTATCTGAAAAAGACACAATCATTTATCAATCACGTACATAATAACTATCTTTGTAGCTCCAGATATTTCAGTTTATGCGTAAATCACATTATTTTATAAAATGGATCATGGCAGTAAGGGTGACTTATCTGTCGACAAGATCTTGCTTCGAACATCGGGGTTGGATGAGGAGCAAAAGGAGGAATCCGCCCGAGGAGGGGCTTGGAAAGAGCCACCCTTATATGGAGAAAAATCACACAGAAACGAGAGAGCATGCATAGTCACGTAATTTGAAATGGCACGGTTATGTTAAAGAAAATACACATTCATCTTATATGAAAAAGGTATAACCCTTTGTCAATTACACACTTATATGGGGAAAAGATCACGTACACACAATGAGATATAGAGCATGCACAGTCATGTTAAGGGAAAGTACACGCAGTCATCTAATATGAAAAAGACGCAATCATTTGTCAATCACATACTTTTATGGAAAAAACTCACACACAATGAGATATAGAACATGCACAGTTATGTTATTTGCAAATGCACAGTAATGTTAAGGGAAAATACACACTCATCTTATATGAAAAAAATAAACAAAGTCATTTGTCAATCACACACAAATATGAAAAAAGCACACACAATGAGATATAGAACATGCAAAGTCATATTATTTGAAAATGCATAATAATGTTAAGGGAAAATACATAGTCATCTTATAGAAAATGGTACAATCACTTGTTAAAGTCACACTTTCATGAAAAAACTCACACACAATGAGATATAAAACATGCACAATCATGTTATTTGAAATGACATAGTCATCTTAAGGGAAAATACACTGTCATCTTATATGAAAAACGCACAGTCATCTGTCAATCACACACTTGTATGAAAAAAAGTTACACATAATCAGATATAGACCATGCACAATCATGTTATTTGAAAATGCACAGTCATTTTAAATGAAAGTACACATTCATCTTATATGAAAAAAGCACAGTCGTTCGTCAATAATACACTTGTATGAAAAAAAACTCACACACAATATAACTTAGATCATGCACATTCATATTAAACCTAAATGCACATTCATGACATTTGAAAATGAACAATCAAGTTAAGAGAGAATACACAGTCATTCTCGTCTTATTCTGCACACTCATTATTACACTCTCACATGAAAATCTCACACAATACGATTAGGAAAATGCACATTCATATTAATCAAAACACACAGTCATGTTATATTGAAACACACAGTCATGTTAAGTGAAACTACGTATCATTTGTTACATTTTGTCCCCGAAAGCATAAAAAAAAATAACGTGTTTTTTCTCACACGTTCGCGAGATCCCAACTCTACATATAACGCGATTTAGCGGATGAGATTCGTTCTCATTTCTCTTCTTAGATTTTGTTCTCACATGATCCATTTTCGAATAAAAACGATTCTCGATCGTTTAATTGGACAAAGAAAATCTCAAATACGCAAGTATTTTGATATGGTTGTCTATGATTCCATATGACATTTGCATAATTTTCTTTTCATTAGTGAGTGTGGAGCATATGAGAATGTACAATGTATATTATTGGCCGTTGGATACACTCCGTCGTCTTATCCAGATTAAAGATTCATCTTAAAGTCTTAAAAGTGCCCTTTCACTTTTCATACTTTACCATGTACTTTCGATCTTTATGATGCACTGTAATGATGTCATTTATGAATGAAGTTTTTTTAAACATGCACTTTTGGAGTTGTACGATGCTTTTTTATTACCACACGCTCATACGGAACCTTCGTTCCGCACGAGATCTATACGTACTCTACTATTTATGTATGATATTAAAATTGACTGTGTTTTATAGTCTTTACTAAGTGCGCTTTACATTATAAGTCGTTATGCAATAATTTGTAAGTAAATATGAATAATTCTAACCATCTATGCGTTATATTATAACTAAGTGTATTGTATTACAAGTGATCATGCGTAATATTTTTGGCAGTGATTGTATGCAATCGTATTAGGCTATTACCGTCCCTGCATAATATTGAAACTAAGTGTGTATGGCTTTTGTACACTAATTATAAATTCATCATTCGCACTCAATCAATAAATAAATGTCTTGCATACTCAATAATAAAATTCACTTGCATAAAATATGAAGGTTGTTACAGAAATATACACAACGAGGTGCAAGATTATACACAATCAATACATAAAATATTTTGTACATTCTAACCCCTCAGTGTAATATTTGTTTTTGACGTGAATCATTAACATACCCAAATTGGACAGCAATCGTGTGTTTTCCTTTCTCTCCCCATATTTTGTTGGCGAATTTGTGGGGTTCCCCTCCCAATAAAATAGTTTTAAAAACACCCTTCAAACTACCAAATTACAATATATGTTACTTTGAACGTTTTTACAATAAAGTTTACTTTATTTTATCTTTGTTAGAAATTTATTTCAAAATGTCAACCAAAAAAAAAATATTTCAAAATACACAATTTAAAACAATAAAATAAAAACAACATACAAAAAAAGAAAAGATTTTTGGAAAATTAAGATTCTTTGGAAAAATAAGATATTGTGGAAGATATGACTAATAATTTTATCCAATAATATAATGAAAAATATATGCATAATTTTTGTTGTTGTCACATATATCTATGATTTTTGAAGGTCGGCTTAATCACAAAGTCGGGATCTTATGTTCCTACTCGAAGATTGTTTGAGTTTTACGCGCTATGGGTAAGATTTATCTTGTCACCCTCAACCAAAATTCTATCATGTTGGTCCTGCAATATCTCACCAGGCAACATGGGTAAGAGATTCGCTTCCTACGGTAATTGAACACATATGTGTTCAAGAAACCATCGTGAAGAACACGCCTATCAAGTTGTTGCGGGTACCCTAACAAGAGATTCATGACATCCATTGCAACAATATCACAAATAATGGTGCCCGTATAAGGACCAATGAAGAAAGTAATGGTACATTGCTCACTAATGTGCATCCCTGAAGAAGAGTTCAACCACTCGAGGCCATAAGTAGTGGGGTGTGGAGTCCTCGGGATGTTCAAGTGCTTGACAAGTGACAACCTAAAGCTCACGTGTGATAGATGTTCTCACGCTAGTTCTAGATGTGGTTCTCTCGTAAAATAGGGCCTATTTGCATG
This sequence comes from Polygonum maritimum, assembly GCA_963924305.1. NCBI lineage: Eukaryota > Viridiplantae > Streptophyta > Magnoliopsida > Caryophyllales > Polygonaceae > Polygonum > Polygonum maritimum. The sequence continues at coordinate 6,951,769 of OZ002736.1, forward strand.
TGAGGCATAAGCAAGTGCTCGCCCACATCGGGTGGTGGTGGGGCACAATCGATTTAAAACTAAGATGTTGACTCAAACCACAAAACTTGTTGTCTCTAACACTATACCACCGCTATTGGTCCTTAGTGAATATGATCAATGGAAGAATGTTATGTATAACTGGATCAAAGCCAAGACCCTTCAGTCCTAGATTGCCATTCAATATGGAGATCATGAGATCAAAACTGAAAAACAGGCTAATCCCAAGTTGCTGGGACCAGATGACTTTAAGGCGATGGAAGCCAATTTCTTGCCTAGACTTTCATTAGCAACGGTCTTAACGTTGAGGATAGGAGAAAATTTTGTAACTGCCAAGGATATGTAGACAGTCCTGGAGAAGAGTTTCAATGGCAACATAGAGAAAAAGTAATCCTTGATCCTTCAAGCGAAAAGATAATTTCTAACCTTCTCAATGCATGAAGGTGAAACTATTTCCTCGTATCAATCCAGATTTGAGACTCTCAAAACTCACATCTTGAGTCTTGGGATCGATGATAAAGAGACCCCCCTAACTAAATTTGATGTCATCATTGACGAACAACTGAAGAGTGGGAACATGACCGTAGCACGTTCTTAGAGAACCTCGGGAACAAAGCTCTTGACTTGCACAAGATGTTTGCTAAACTCTCAAAGTATGAAGACAAAAGGTGCAAGATAAGGAGTTAACAACTCAGGGTATGGCACTCAAACTAGAGAAGGATATGAACTACGTAGTCGAAGAAGGTGAGGTTGACACTGTTGATCTCGACAATGAAACAGTCTTGATAACTAGACCCATGAGGAAGTTGTGGAACGAAGGGAAGTGTAAGCCTATGATGAATACAGGAACAAATTATTACAGGAACAATAACAAGAACAATCATTGATACAACTTTGAAGAACAAAAGTAATAGTGATGCGCTCGTTGATTCCAGATAGTATCACCATGGGATCTACGCAAAGGCCTGAAGCTACGTTAGGAAAGCTGGAATAAACGCACATGCGCTTGGAAGGATCTTTCTGATGAAGCAAGACGCGTTTGTTGGAACAATTTTGAAAGAAGATTATCTTGGGAGTTCAAGATATTTTCTTATAAATATATTTCTATTTTAGGATGTATTTTGTATCCTAGATAGAATAAATTATAAAAAAATTTGTTTTACATTTATATGATTCGCGTTTGTAAGTTCATACTTGCTTAATAGAAAGTGCAAATTTGATTTGATTTCGCTTGTGTTCTTATTATTTGTTGTTTTTTTTGTTTAATTCCGCTATCCAATTCGTTGATGCCTTAAAGATCATCGTCTGTATACTAACACATGTAGATCCAACAGCTGAACCACTAATAGTTTAGTTTTGACTCCTCTTTTTACTTAACTGTTATTCTAGAAGGAAGAAGAACAAATAAACCTATTATTTTGTAATATAATTTTATACCTCAAGGTAGCTTTAAGGCTTAATTAAGATCCATGAGCCGAATATATTTGTAGGAATAACAATTTGCAATTATAGTATTCAAAGCAAAATGAGAAACAACAGACTTAAGAGCTTCAACACAAGTGTAAATTCTTTAGTATGATCAATTGCATTATAATTGAAAAAATAAAGAAAGAGGAACAATGCATAAGTCTCTACTCCAAACCAAATGTTTCATTACAAAGAGAAACAACATAAATAAATAACAAATTTAGCAAATCTCACTTTTCCAAAAGCATTGACAAACTAAACTGTTGATTTCCCTTCTTACCATTTCTTTTTGCCAAAATTTCTTTTTGGAGGCTAATAATATACTCCGCTTGAAGAGGATTCATAGAACTAGTATCCATACACATTATTTTAGTTTCCTCACTTCGAGCTTGAAGTTCAATTTCCTTTTCTCTCAAAGCAACCTGCTTTTCTTCAATATCAATTAGCATCTTAAGTTGTTTTGCGTTTACATGGTCACTTTCTAGCCTTCTCACCTTAACCTCTTCCAGCTCAATTCGGTTTGTTGAAGGTTCCTTCTCATTAGCATCACCTTGTACGTTGGATTTTGCTTTTTTGTTTGCTTCTTTTACAACGTTTCTTCCAAAAGGCCTTTTCAAAGGTGCAAGTTCAGGGGCATTTTCATTACCATCTTTCGGTCTGATTGGTATATGATCTTTAGAAGAGGGAGCCTTGAAGTTTCTACTTGATTCAGTTTTTCTATTTTCATCCATCCACTTTTGTTGAAACTTCAAATCCATCCAACAATGGTCTAATCTAAATTGATGACCCTCCTTATCTTTGTAGATCATTTTTGACTCTTGTATCTACAAAGAATGACTCGTATAAATATCCAATATAAAATTAACATTTGAAAATGCAACATCAATATTGTAATTTGTAAATAGAAATGATCAATGTGATGCTCTGAAGGTAATAAAGAGAATAATAGAGTTCACCTTATCTGTCTCTGTGCATCCATTTTTTCGTAGGTGTTCAACTGCGGCATAATGTCTACTAAACCTACTCACACCAAAGCTAATTTTTGACCACCTGTTAATTAGCGATTTTTCAGTTCGTTCATCCGGCCAACTCTTATGGTCATTGAAGTAATGAGTAACTCTTTTCCAAAACCGATCGTTCTTCTGATTAGATGCTTTGATTTGATCTAAGCTTGTATTCAACCATGCATCTATTAGAAGTTTATCTTCCTCGACACAAAAGTTTGTAGTTCTTCGAGATTGTTTTTTAGATTTATTGTTGCAAGGTGTGGAGGGGGTCTCTTGATCAATTTTATATTCGGTAGTATATTTCTGCTCCAAAATAGGGCTATCAATATTGTACGGACTCATTGAAAAATCTGGTGCTAGATTCGACTCATTAAGATCATCAAGGGATCTTCCATCTGCACAATCATGTATAACATAAAAAAGGTTAACCACTGGTTCTTCTCAAGAACAAAATGATAAAAGTCTATGATTCTCTCGAGACAAAACTAAGATCAAGTGTTGTTAACGAAAGGTAAAAAAACCACCAAACTTCACGATTGTGTAGTGTTTGAGATATGAAGTACAACAATACAAGAGGAAAATAAGGCCAGATTGTGTAATATATATGGGAATAGGCTCCACTAAAGTTACTCTACAAGTAGATGATAAGATCTTGACCTTTGATTTATATATAAAGGGTTCAGATCAAACCATTTTCCCTCCATATTTTTTTGTTTTTATTATTTTTTGACGGGTTTGATTTTTTGTGAGAGGGTTTTGTTATGTATCCATGAAGTTTTTTAGAATACTCTTCTGCAGCTGGGTCAACTTTAATATAGGTCATATTCCTCAAATTAAAATTAAAGTAAAACTTATTGACCTCCATAGATACACAAAATTTGTATGATTTAGGCTAATGTGATCCTAAGAGGGTCAACATTAGAAGTTGCACAATTTAGGTCATCAATATCCTTAAACTAAAATTAAATTTAAACATACCGCAATAAAAAACACGGGATCGCAACAAAAAATGTCGTATCCCCAAAGATCCTTTATTTACTATTGGATACAACAAATCTAATATACCAAGTCAAGCTACATGTTTCAAACCACATTACGTAGTAACAAAAAAGAAGAAAATTAACTAGATATAGTGGTAGCATTGCAAACAATGAACAAGAATTTTTTGTAAAATCCTATGTAACCAGGCAACCAATCTTGTATGCAGAAGACAATTGAAAATTATATTAGAAGAAGTTTTAGGATGTTTCAAACAAGGTCACATTTTAGTGTTGCAGCATGATTATTGAAATCTTAGGTTGCTAGCATTTTAGATGTTATTCTACATAAAATGTGCCTTGAATCTAAATCACACATTGCGACGAGCAGCACGAGGGTCTTGCTGAGTAAGTTGGGTTTCCTAAGACTCTATATAATCTCTCGAAATACATATAACTTTGTAATTTGAATTCTTTTTTTCATAATAATAATATATTGTTTCTCTATCTATGGACATAGGTAATACACTGTTACCAAACCACGTAAATCTCTATGTCGATTCTGTTTATTATTCTTGTTCGATCTCACGTTACAAAAAATTGGTGTCAGAGTAGGGTTTCGAATTCCGCCGAGAACGATGACTGGATCTATGATGAAAATCGACAAATTCATAGAGAGAAACAATTTCAGTCTGTGGAAAATAAAGATGCAGGCTTTGTTGAAGCAATAGGGTTTGTGGTACCTTTAGCCACAAATAAGAAAGGAATGGATGTATCTTCTAACGATTACAAACTTTTGGAGGAGAAGGCCCATTCAACGATTATGTTGTGTCTTGTAGACGACATCATTACAAGAGTTGCAGATTTGGATACTATAGACAAACTGTGGTTGAGGTTGGAGAGCCTCTATATGATGGAGTCCTTGACGAAAAAGTTGATGCTAAAGCAATGACTTTTAAGCTTGTGCATGGCAGAAGATACGTTTCTTAGAGAACACTTGGATCAACTGAAATGCTAAAATTTCATAATACTGATGAGGATATGGACGATGAGAATGCTACCCTAATATTATTGGTGTCGTTGCCTCCGTCGTATGAGAACTTTGTTCAATCTTTCATTGTTGGGAAAGAGATTGAGTTGTTGGAAGAGTTTAGTTCTGCGCTTCACACTAGTGAGTTGCATCACAAGGCAATTGTGACGGACCTAACGGTTATAGATAATCAAGCATTTGGGTTGATGGCTAAAGGAAAGAGGGAAAGATGGTAAGAAAAGGGCAAAGTAAGAGGAGCAGAAGTCAAACCCTAAATTACTTCGATCACGATGTTTGTGCCTACTATAAGGAGAAAGGGCATTGGAAGAATGAATGCCCTAAGAAGAAGAAGCAGCAGTCAGAGCAGAAATATGGGTCCGCTGCAGTAGCACAAGGAGGAAGCAATTCTCAAGATGATATTGTTCTGCTAGCAGGAAAATAGGCACATCAGGCACATGTGTGGTTTCTCGACTCTAGGGCGTCGTATCATATATGCCCTAAGAGAGAGTTGTTCGTAATGTACAACACTGTAGATGGTGACAATGTGTCTATAGCAAAAGATTCAGTCTACAAATTAAGTAATTGAGATCGGCTCAATCAAGATTAGGGCACATGATGGAAAATTATGCACATTGAAGGAAGTCAAGCATGTTCCACTTATGACGAAGAATATGATATTTCTTAGTCTATTATACAGTAAGGGTTTAGCTTCAAGGGTGAAGGTGGACGTCTACATGTTTGCAAAGGCTCTGATGTGATTCTAAAGGAAACAAAGCATGGAACTTTTTATGTATTGTAGGGTTCAACAATCACAGATTCTGCAATTGTTGCATCAGTTCAAGTTGAGGATGTTGATTTGACCAGAGTATGGCGTATAAGGCTTGCTCATATGAGTGAATGAGGAATGTAGATTTTGTCAAAGGAAGATATTCTTGAGGGTCACAAGTTCTATCTATCATTGACGATTACTCTAGGATGACGAGGGTATTCATGATGAGACATAAGAGTGAGGCGTTCAGTAAATTCAGAGAATGGAACACTCTAGTGGAGAATCAGATTGGGAAGAAGGTCAAGAGGTCATGAATTAATAATGGTCTGGAATTTTGTTTACTTGAGTTTCATGAGTTCTACAGAGATCAGGGGATTGCTCACCATCACACACTCACACATACACAACAACCGAATGGTGTAGCAAAACGAATGAATCAAACACTCCTAGAGAAAGCAAGATGCATGATTTTTAATGCCGAACTTACTAGACGGTTCTAGGCTGATGTTGTTACAACAACCTGCTATCTCATCAATTGAAGCCCACATACATGCATTGATTGCAAGACACCCTACGAGATATGGTCCTGAAAACCTGCTGATTATTCAAATCTGAGAATTTTTTGCTGCATTGCCTACTATCATGTGAATGAGGGTAAGTTGGAGCCTAGGGCTAAGAAGTGAGTCTTAATGGGATATGGTGCTAGTGTGAAAGGATACACGATCTAGTCTGAAAATAAGATTACACTAAGCAGAAGTGTAGTCTTTGATGAGAGTTCCATATTGAATCCCAAAGAGAAGAGTAGTTATACAACAAGAATAATGGTTGTTGCTGAGGAGGTGGAGGTGCAATTAATTACTCTAAAGGATAATCAAGCACCTAGTTTGGATGATGATCAACCACCTCAATCTGTTATGGATGAGTCAGAATCTGATCAACAGAGAATATGCCACCAAAAGCAAGTTCAAACGAAGTTGTGCATCAAAGCATTGTTATAGACAGACCAAGAAGGGTCAAAATCAGACTTTTACCAAGATATAGATTCGATGATCTGGTGGGAGATGCCTTGCAGGTGACCGAGGAGGTGGAGGACAATGAGTCGTCCACCTACAATGCTGCAATATCTAGGAATGAGTCAACATAGTGGCTTGCTGCAATGGGAGAAAAGATGGAATCCTTTAGAAAAATCAGACTTGGGAACTGGTGAAATTACTTGCTGATATAAAGGTAGTCACTTGCAAATGGGTCTTTAGAATGAAGGAAGGAATATTCAATGCGGAGTGTATAAAGTACAAAGCATGAGTGGTTATAAAAGGGTTCACTTAGAGGGAGGGAGTAGACTACAACAAGATCTTGTCACTAGTAGTCAGACATACCTCCATCAGGGTGTTATTAGCAATAGTTGCACATCGGGATTTGGAACTTGAGCAACTAGATGTGAAAACAACTTTCTTATATGGAGAGTTGGAGGAGGAAATATACATGACTCGACCAAATGGATTCCAGGTTCCAGGAAAAGAGAATCAAGTTTGTTGGTTGAAGAAATACTTATATGGATTAAATCAGTCCCCAAGGCAATGTTATAAGAGGTTTGATAGTTATATGGGACAGCTTGGCTACAACAAAAGTCCATACGAATGTTGTATGTCTATAGTGATATTAAGAGTGGCTCACACATTTATCTGGTTCTGTATGTGGATGATATGCTGATTACTACTCAGAATAAATCAGACATCCAGAATTTGAAGGATGCTCCCAGTGTATAATTTTAGATGAAAGATCTAGGTGCTGCTCAAAAGACTCTAGGAGTTGAAACATCTGCTTGGACTTACTCAACATCACTAGTTAGTAATCTGAGCCCTTAGGGGCAATCTGTGGTACAGAAACTTCTGGCACTTGTTATGGTTTATCTGTTTCTGCGGAGAATTCAGGTTAAGGAAGAGACTTGTTAATGTGCCTTGAATCTGAATCACACACTGTGATAGGCAGCATGGGGGTCTTGCTCAGTAACTATAGTTTCTTGAGTCTCTATATAAACTCTCGAAATACCTAGAACTCTGTAATCTGAATTCTGTCTTCCATAATAATATACTGTTTCTCTATCCGTGGACTTAGGTAGCATACTGTTATCGAACCACGTAAATCTCTGAGTCAATTCTATTTATTATTCTCATTCGATCTCTCGTTACAATATAAAGCTTAGAGAAAGATACGGATTATTAAAGGTCGATCCCAAAATAAAGCAAAATTTGATTGTCCAAGCCCTTGTGATTCTCATTACCCATCATTAAAGTATTCTCTCTTAATGCAGTTATCAAAATCTTATCTCCTTTAATTGCTTGTTCCTCCCATCTTTCTCTCTTCTTATATCCTAGATAACCCAATTACTCTTTAGCAAAATAGTTGATAAATGTTGTAACAAGAATCATTAACCAAGAACAAATCAATGTTTATTGCAGAAGGTAAGACTATTTATTATAAGATAAGAACATTATATTGTTTCCATGCCATTATTTTTTGAAGTTGGACTTTTATCCTATACTGTATGAACATTGGTTAGAGAAATGGATTTGAATATTACTTTTTTCCCTTCAAATACTATACCATGCTAATGATCTCGTAGCTATTGATGACGGGAATCTCTATATGTAATGTTAGTACTTGCATCTAACACATTATAAAACAGACAAAGACGGGCCATAAACTCAAGCATCAATAAATTGGATGTAATTGAAAGAACAACGTTAAAGGGTATATAGCTTACATGATGATATTTCTTCTTGCAATATATATGTCGAACAAACAAAAGACAATAGCACGAAATGAATTGGAATTCGGCAAAAGGTGGAACAAGAGCGTCGAATCATAAATGAACTCGGCAAAATGTGTTCAAATAGATGATATCACAGTGATCTGTCTCCGAAAAAATGAGATTAAAAAACAAATTGCCATTGAATTTTCCAAATATAAGGTAGACGCCAGATTTTCTCCATCCCTATAATGGGGAATGGAATAGGAGGTTGTTACAATGAAAAAGCGTCAAATTCTCTAAAAGCCCAATTCTCAAGACAAATTCTCCCAACTAATTCTCTATTTTTAATCTCATTCCTCAAAATATAGAAAAAGTGAAAAAGACTTCAAGTAGTATTCTCTAAATAAATTCATGACTTTTTGAATATTTAAAGTTAGAGAAAAAATGAGTTAGTGAATTAAAAAATTTGTTTCACGAATTTGTAGAAAATTTAGGAAAAATATTGGACGAATAAGTTGGGACAGCTTGGCTACAACAAGTTGGGAAAATTTTTGTTCCTCCCATCTTTCTCTCTTCTTACTAAGAGCGAATAAGTTGTCGAATCCCTTTCGTTCATTATAGTAGATCGAAGCGTATCTTATGAACCAAAGAAAGGAGAAATTTGAAACTTAAGTGTAAACTCTTAAGGTTTTAATTTAGATAATTTATTTGGATTTTTCGCATGATAATCCTCTATTACTGTCAATTTTGCAAAATACCCACAAATATTGAAATCTTCACGAGGTAATCCTCAACTTAAAAAAAATTTGTCTTGTACATGACTGTTACCTAATGGTTAAACTCCAAGTTAATTTAGAAAAGAACAAACAAAGAAAAAAATAGAAGGAAGAACTCGTTCGACGAAGATGAAAACCGAATGGAGAGGAGAAGGGCTGGTCGACAATGACTCTGGTTGGATTTGGACGAATCGGCTGCTATTTGGACGGTGAGAGGTTGTCATTATCGCCTGAGGATAGGATTGTCCATGATTTTAAGTAAGATTGAAGGTATTATGGGGATTACAAAATTTATGTTTTTGGTAGAGAAATTGAAGAGTGTTCAATCGGCTATAAAAGGGTTGTTCAACGGTCTGGGTCACCTGTAAACTGAACCGACCCGACCCGTAAATTTATGGGTCGGGTCGCGGGTCAAAAGTTTTGCATTTACGGGTTCCGGGTCGGGTTACGGGTCGACCTATAAACCCGTAATTGTTTTTAATTTTTTACTAGATTTACTTAGGGTTTACCATATTTGCTTCCATCGACGTTCGACCTCACCAATCAACTCAACAACAACAACCCTACTCGGCGTCGGCGTCCCTGGAGGCGACGGCCTAACCCCGAGTCCCCGACTTCCTTATGTCCTGACCCCGATCGGTGCCGCTCTTCTGCAATTTGGCTTCGCTCGAGTCCCTAACGTCCCTATCCTCGATCCGTTCTCTCTCCCGTAGGTTCGCCTTCGCTCGACGTTCACTCGCCTGTCTTGCAAGTTCTCACTTAACTCTTTTTCGTCGACGTTCACTCGCCTTCACTTGCCTTCTTAAACATTGCAAATTCGGGGTCTGAAAGCTCGCCGGTAACGTTGCTTGACCTTGCAGATTCGGGATCATCCTCTTGGCTAATTGACTTGCAAATTCACCTTCACTTGCCTGACTTGTTGATTTGTCTTATAAGTTATTGATAACTGTAGCTAATTGTTGATTTGTCAGTATAGTAGCTAATTGCTCTTAGCTAATTAATTATTGATGGCTAATTGCTCTTGTATCCGCATTAGTGAAATTGCTTAGAAATTGATTATTGACGTGGTCATCCTCCTGTTTTATAGTTAATCTGACCAACCCAAATAAAATAATAATGTTTTGTAGTTAATCTGACCTACCACAAATAATCAGCTTGAAAATTGCTAGGATATTGTGATAATGTGATTTGTTGTTGCTTCAATCGTATTCCAGGAACTAGTTTTGAATATCAAATTGATAATTTGAAGATTGAACCTTTTTTCCCTCAATTGCATTAACTGAATTGCTGAACATGTTTGTGAAATCGTGAATAGACAAATTTGTGCTTACATGTATCATACCCATGTACATAAATGGATTTTGATTCAAAGATGGGTGGACTTGAATGAATAAAGTCGGTACATGACGTGTAGAAAATCAGAATTCAGAAAGAAAGTTAACAAATCATGGATAAGGAATTATCCATTGAATTATCTACGAAATTTTCATGCAACGTAAGTTGGAGGAGTTTAATAACTTAATCTTTGAATTTTTTGATTGAATCTTAGAATTTTAGTTTTGTATGTTTTGCAAGTTTTGCTAGATGTTAATGTTAATGGTTTGTAAATTTGTGGTTTGATTAGATGGATCCGAGTGAAACGGAACAAACTCTAGAGTCTCCGACCGAAGTTGCAAGTGGAAGGGCACCGGTTCCAAAACCAAGAGCAAAGAGAAGAGAGTATTGGGATGATTTTGAGGTGTACTTTGAAGAAGGATCCAAACGAGCTAATTAGTGCAAGTATTGTGACAAAAACTAGGCTTGTGATTCAAATAATGCTGGCACCAAAAATGTCTTGAAGCATTGGGAGAATTGTCAAACAATCCACAACATGAGGGATCAAGGTACACAAACTCAAATCAAATCACTCAAGAAAGTTATGGTGATAATAATGTGAGAATGAAGAATTGGACATTTGATGCAAAGTACATTCGAGATTATGTTGTTCGATTGGTGATTATTGATGAGATGCCCTTTAAAGCTGTAGAAAAGAAGGGCATAAGAGATAATTTCTTTGCTTCTCAACCTTTATATACCATGAGTTCTTGGAACACTTTAAGGCGTGAGATTTTTAATCTTTACTTGAAAGAAAGGGATAAGTTAAAGAAGGTTCTCAGAACTTGTTGTGTGAGTGTTTGCCTGACTAAAAATACTTGGACATCAATCTCAAATGAGAATTATGCTTGTGTGACTGCTCATTAGATTGATGATAAGTGAGTTCTTTAGAAGAGGATAATTGCTCTTTGCTTGACTGATTCTCATACTAGAGAGTCAATTCTGGGGTTTATCTTGTAAGCTTCTGACAATACAACTGATAATGTAGGGGCAAATGATGTTGTTTGTAATCATGTCAAGGAGAAGGCGAAAAAGCGTGATACTATCACCAAGGTAGAATATCTGCATGTCAGATGCATTGCACATATGATTAATTCGATTGTGCAAGATGGTTTGAATGTAGGTGGAGAGCATATTGGAAAGATCCGAGCTATGGCTAAGTACATTAAAGCTTCCTCTTCAAGAAAGGCTGAGTTTAGAAAGGTGGTAGATACTCTTGAAGTTGAGTGCACGATTATAGTGAAAAGAGATGTGTCTACAAGGTGGAACTCCACCTACTTGATGTTCGATTCAATGTTGAGATATAGATCTGTGTTTGAAAGTAGACTTGACATTCCAACATTACGTGAAGGATCGGCCCTGGGACCGATGGTAGCATAAGAGTGGAAAAAGTGTGAGCTTAGAGCGTTTTGAAGGGGTTTCATGATTTGACTACTCGGATTTTGGGATCTTTATATGTCACAAGCAACTATCTTTTATTTCATATAAGAGAGTGCTTCAGGTTATTGAAGGACTTAATAGATAATGATGATCATGATATGTGAATGATGGGATATGAGATGAAGTTGAAGTTTAACAAGTACTTTGGAGACATGAAGAAGGTGAATTGTTGTTGTTTGTGGCTACACTTCTTGATCCTCATCACAAAATGCGTGGTGTGACATCGGTTTTAAGAAGCTTATTTGATGAAGGAGAGGTACAAGAAATGGTGAAGGTGGTAAAGGATTTTGCATATACGTTGTTTGCTACTTACAAAACTATGCTAAATCCACCTAATGAGGAAGAGACAGAAAGATGTCAATTTGGAGATGGTGAAGAAACCACATGGTTAGATGCCTTTGAGGAAGACGAATATGAATGTGAAGACGGCTTGAGATCAGAATTTGACTTGTACTTGGCTGATAGATTGGAGTCGAAAAACACAATTGCTTTAAAGTGGTAGGGGAAGAATCACCAAAGGTATCCTATCCTTGCGCGAATGGCTCGAGATATCCTAGCCATTCTCATATCAACTGTCCTTTCAGAATCTGCATTCAATATAGGGAAGCATACTATTTCAGAACATAGAAATAACTTGAAGCCTAAACTGAGTAATTTTATTTGTTCATTTGAATATAATCAATACTTTAATAGCTAGTTAATTTATTTTGAATCTCATCTCTTAAGTATGTGTTAATATGTTTTGATTTTTGTCTTATAAGATGGTTCAAGCACTTGTTTGCACTTTAGATTGGATTCGTGCAAATGAAAGATTTGAAAATGTTGATGGTTATGATGAAGATGATGAAGATGAAGATGTTCCACGTGAGGTCTTAAAAGCACATTTTATGCTCTTTGATAGTTTGATGGCTTTTGGTTATGGTAAGGATTCAATTTTATTGCATTATGTTTACTACGAATGTTATATTAGTTTTGGTTATTTTTTGATTTCGGTAACTATTCTAAGACTATTAACTTTATTTTTTTGTTGCAGAGGTCGTTATCAAGAATCGTTATGATTATAGGAATGTTCTATTCGGACTTAAGACGATCCCAAATTTGATTTGCATTATGTTCAAACTTATTTTCTTGACATCTGACTTAAGGCGATCCAAGTGTTGAACTATTATCTATGGATTGTGCTACTCTTTTTTTTTTTTTTGAGACTCATTTTTATAATTTTATTGTATTGGGTGTTAGTAGAATAGTATTATATTATGGGTCCGGATCCGGTAGGAATGATTATTGTGGTAGGAAATAGGAATGAATCATAGCCATTGGATGAGGAGAGATCAAGAGCTCAAGAAAAAAACGGAAAAAAACGGCAGGGACGTATTTTTCGGAAAACGGCAAGGGCGTCCAGATTTGTGCAACCGTATGGCCTATTTGTGCAACCGTATTTGTGCAACTCTATGGCCGATTTGTGCAACTCTATGGCCGATTTGTGCAACCATATTTGTGCAACTCTATTGCTTATTTGTGCAACTCTATGATCAATTTTGCATTCATGTCATATTTTATAGCAATCGAAAGTTCGTATAGTTTGTTTCGCTGTGGCAATTTATGCAAGTCTATTGCCAATGTGTTGAATTCTATGGTCAATTTATTCATCAATATTTGTGCAACTCAATGGTCAAATTTGTGCAACTCAATGGTCAAGTTTGTGCAACTCAATGGTCAATTTGTTCATTCATATTTGTTCAACTCTATTGCCAATGTGTTGAATTCTATGGTCAATTTGTTCATCAATATTTGTGCAACTCAATGGTCAAATTTGTGCAACTCTATGGTCAAGTTTGTGCAACTCAATGGTCAATTTGTTCATTCATATTTGTTCAACTCTATTGTCAATGTGTTGAATTCTATGGTCAATTTGTTCATCAATATTTGTGCAACTCAATGGTCAAATTTGTGCAACTCAATGGTCAATTTGTTCATTCATATTTGTTCAACTCTATTGCCAATGTGTTGAATTCTATGGTCAATTTATTCATCAATATTTGTGCAACTCAATGGTCAAATTTGTGCAACTCAATGGTCAAGTTTGTGCAATTCAATGGTCAATTTGTTCATTCATATTTGTTCAACTCTATTGCCAATGTGTTGAATTCTATGGTCAATTTGTTCGTAAATATTTGTGCAACTCAATGGTCAAATTTCTACAACTCAATGGTCAAGTTTGTGCAACTTTGTGGTCAATTTGTTCATTCATATTTGTTCAACTCTACTGTCAATGTGTTGAATTCTATGGTCAATTTGTTCGTCAATATTCGTGCAACTCAATGGTCAAATTTATGCAACTCAATGGTCAAGTTTGTGCAAATCTATGGTCAATTTGTTTGTGTGGAGCAACATTCATTGATTGAAAGGAGTCAAATCCATGTCTTAATTGAACAAATGTCATATTACTATGACCAGTAAGTAGTAACCAAATATAGAAACTCAAATTGATTTACAAAAGCTCTGCCAATCAACTAACAAATATAAGTCGGCCCACAAGACAAATGGACAATACAATACAATACAATACTTGAGTGATTTTGATGTCAGCAAGGTTTTCATCATTAATCCCAAAACAACCTTCTAAAACTAAAACTTGTAATCTGCACAACTTCAAAACCTTGCTTGAAGGCAGCAAGGTTTCAAATAGGAGTAGGAGGAGAGCAATTACCACAATTAGTTGTTCCTTCTGTCAGAAAACTAAAATGTAGTAACACAAAAAACATCAATTCAGCATCGATCTTTTACCAATTTTGTTCATAATCAGAAATCAATTATAGGTTGTTGACTATAACAGCTTCCATCTTCGCAACACAAGGATGAACACTGAAATCCAAACACAGGTATGGCAATTCCTGGTTTCCAACCCGATTAATCTACCTAGATCGCATAATCAAACTCAAAAACTTCACAAGACGACCTGAGAATCGAAATCCTAATTGCCTAGAGGAAATCCATACATCAACGTTCTAGTTAAATGAGCCATACGCACAAATCTATTAATAATCACCATCAATATTCCAAAATTAGGCACATACATAGCAAATGTTATAGATCTGCAAGATTCAGAACACAAGATTCAGATACGTTCACCTTGCGGATTGTTGTAGAAATTTCTCTCTAACTGGAAATTGCAGTGAAATAGATATCATAATTTACCTGACTGGAATCTCTCCCTCCGATGAAGCTTTTCCTTGCGATTTCGCCTTTTTGCAATTTATCCTTCCGATGGCGAATCTCTCCCTCCTGATCGTGAATCTGTCACGACACCGTTGAGGCCGGCGTCGGCGTAGATCTGGTCCACTTCGGCGTCGGCGTAGATCCGGTCCACTTCGGCGTCGGCATCGGCTTGACGGTGTAGTCCTTGACGGTGGCCGCAGTTGATCTGACAGCCAGGGAGCGCCGGTGGAGGAGCGAGGACAGAGGAGGATCGGAGTCGAACAACCACAGTCACGAGCGATCTCCGAGCAGCGACGTGAAGAAATGAGCCAGCTTCGGAGGAGGAGGAGGAGGCGAGGAGGCCGGGAGGATAGCGGAGGGGAGAAGAGCGTCGGCGATGATGAGGATGATCGGAGCAGAGAAGACGAAGAAGGAGAGAAGTCATGGTGATGAGGAAGAAGACGGAACGCGTATGTCCGTATTATTCAGTAAGGTTTTTTTAGTTTTTTTTGGAAGGAAAGCGTAGGTTTTGACGGAGATCCGACGGTGGGGATGTATAATCCAAGGGTCTAGATTCATTCTTATTTCCTACGGTAAGACTCATTCCTACATGAGTCTTTCTCTTATATTATTGCACAACCACATGTTTTTGTAAAAGGGCGAAAATCGACATTGTTGAAAGCATAAATATACAAACGGGTCGACCCGAGACTCGAACCGTTACGGGTCGGGACTCGGGTCAAAAAATTTTAACTTACGGGTAGAGGTGTCAAACGGGTCGGGTTGGGTGTATTCGGGTTCGGGTTGAGTGTGGGTCTGGGTTAATCGAGTTACAGGTCAAGCCGGGTCGAGTCTTGACAGGTTATTGTGCGAGTTCGGGTCAACCTAACAGGTCAACAATTTGAATTTTTAACGATTATTAAAATAAAATTATGATTAAATAATAATATTTAATAATAAAATATTATTTTTAATAGACTTTTATAATAATATTTTATTTATAATAGGCTTTATGATAAAATATATTATAATATTTACAAGAAAATTTATTTAGCCTACATATATATAAAATATCGGGTCGGTCGGGTCGGTTTTGGGTTTCAACCCAATCGGGTTTGGTTTTTTTCTTTGCTCGCTACTATTCAGGTCGGTTTCAACCCTAAAATTTTCGGTCGGTTCGGGTCGATTTTTCGGGTCGGGTCAGGTTTTGACAGCTCTACTTACGGGCCGGGTCAAGTCGACCCGTTCGACAACCCTACTAATTTTGATTTAAAAAATGTAACATTATTTTATTAAATAAGATTAAATATTTTAATGTTTAAGTATTGATAGAACTATAATATCCTTAAATTTAAAAAGTTATCCTATTTTTGATATTCCTATTTTATTTTATTAGGTTGGTAATTTATAATAAAGAATATTTATCTTTAAAAATATATTCAAACTCTTACTACTAAAAAGGAGATTATTTAGACTCCGTATTGATGTCTTCTTATTTGGTGGTGTTTTAGTATGTGATTTCCTCAGTAGTTTTGATTCTTTCCCCCTCTTTTCTTGTGTGTTTTGTTCCTTTTTAGCTTAGTTCCCGCATTTCTATGAGATTCGGAGACTATGTGTGTTTTTGTGTATTTTATAGGCATTCGGAGCAAGGATCAAGGATCTTCTTGAAGGTGGATAGATGCATGGAGCAAGGCATGAGCTAAAAGAGGAAGGGAAGGAGCAAGCCATGAAGAAAACAAGAGGAAAAGCCAAGAAGAAGAGGTGGCACGAGGCGTGGATCGAGGTTAAGCCAAACCGGGCCCGAGAATGAGATTTTGCCCTTGGACCGAGTTACCCAGTATCTCGGGCCCGAGGTTGCTCCGTGTCGGTCGTGGCTTGGGCAACACGGAATTGATGAGTAATCTTCCACATTTGCCCCTCTTGTTCTTCTAATTGAGGGGGGCTCTTGGACACATACACACACAACCTCTCAAGACAATACTTGGAGAGTAAGGAGAGAAAGGAGAGAAGAAGGAGAAGAGAAGAGAGAAAGGGAATCGGCCAAGGAGGAGAAGAGGATTGCTAGGTTTGATTGACTAGTTTAGCTTTACTTTGGTTTGTTCTTTTGGATTTGGCAAACTTGGCTTTGAGATTGTGGATTGAACTTGAGTTTGTTGAATGAAATTTGCCTTTGATTGGTAATCGATGATGATGATTGTGATGTGTTGTGATTTTGGTGCTTTTGTTGCTTGCCATATGGAGTAGATCTCCTTGATCTTGGGTTATGGGGGAATGATCTGGCTAGATTGAGCTAGAAACCCCAATTCCATAAGCCTTGAGTGCTTGATCTAGGAACTCACTCTACATAGAGCTACAATCCCTTGCGAAAGTTGAGGATCAAGGCTTGTGCTTGGCGAAGTAACGAAAGTTAATAGCATCCATCACGAGACCTTGCATCGAAGGGGAGAAGCGAAAGCCAATCAACCCCATGTTCGATATGTAGAGTGGTTTGGACGAGGTGAAAACGTCTCAACCCAACCTAGACCATCACTTGTTGCTTGAATTGGGGTGGAAAAGGCTCAATCTACTAGAGAAGGAACCCAAAACAATCACTCGAGTTCGACATTCCCAGGTACCTCGGGCCCGACTTCCAGTGTGTCGGTCCCGTCGTCCTTTGTCCAGCCAACTCGGGCCCGACGTGACCATTAGGTCGGTCCCGGTTGTTTCTCCTCGTTTTCCTTCGTTTGTGTTCTCTTTTCCCGTTTTCCTAGTATTGTGGCACATCATTCGAGTAGATATCCCGAGTGTTCGACACCCACCACGTACTACATCGGGGTCGGGTTCAACATGTATCTCTAGACCCTCGCATCCGTGAGCGATCACGTATAGGGTACGGGAATTACACTAGTTTGGAATAAACTTGATTTCGACTAAGGATGATTGATTGTCAAACCTTTTTTTTTTTTTTGAATAAAAGGGTAGTATCTTAGTCCAAAAAATCGGTTACAAAACTGCTAGCTATTTACAGTTTGTTTAATCTCCAATCTCTCCAATACTCTAGTGTCTTGTCTAGTACATTTTCTCCCTCTCACCTTAAGGAAATTTCTAATATATCTCACACAAATGCCACTACACTTGTCCACACTAATGGACTGATTCTTGACCACCAAGGAATTTCTAACTTTCCAAACATGGTAGAGCACTACATAATGGCAAGTGTTCCACAGATTGTGGGCAAGAGTATTCTTCCCATTCCATGTAGTGGTAGAAGATATCCACTCCTCCAAGTTCCTGCTACTTCTGTGCAGCTTAGCCCACTTCAACACATTGCTAAGGACTTTCTTCGAGTAAAAGCATTCAAACCATAAGTGACTCGGGCTTTCCTGCACATTTTATTTGTTCATTTGAATACAATCAATAGTTTAATAGTTAATTTATTTTGATCTCATCTCTTAAGTATGTGTTAATATGTTTTGATCAATAGTTTAATAGTTAATCAATAGTTTATTTTGATCTCATCTCTTAAGTGCTTGTTTGCGCTCAAGATCGGATTCGTGCAATGACAACAACAACAACAACATTTACCCAGGGAAATCCCACGACCGCAGTATCTGGGGGGTCCGGAATCGGTATGATTATGAGAATGTTCCATGCGCACTTAAGACGATCCCAGATTTGATTTAATTTGCATTATGTTCAAACTTATTTTCTTGACATCTGACTTAAGGTGATCCCAATTGTTGAACTATTATCTATGGATTGTACTACTTCCTTTTTTTTGTGAGACTCATTTTTATACTTAATTTTATTGTATTGGGTGTTAGTAGAATAGTATTATAGTATTGCACAACCACATGTTTTTAGAAAGGCAAAAACCGACATTGTATAAAGCATAATTATATAAACGGGTCAAACGGGTTGACCCGAGACCCAACCTGTAACTTGGATATGGGTCGGGTTTTGGGTTGAAATTTTTAACTTACGGGTCGGATCGGATCAACCCGTTGGACAACCCTACTAATCTTGGTTTAACATGGGTTTCTATATTTGTCCTTGTTAATTCTTTTCCTAGAACCAATTCCTTATAACCAAACCTTGAGCCAAACAATTCCTAACGCACTAAAAGAAACATAAAAAAGATGCTCTTTTGATCATTTCATGAATCCATTTATTGGTTCATATGCAATAATCCACAAATAATAAATTAGGGCTTACAAAACCTGGAAAAATATAGTTGAACTTTTTTCAGAAATAAGCACTTTTATAAATTTATTTACTGAATTAGGCTCGTGGAAAAAATAATTCTGGATATAGGCACTCCAAGGATAGAGACGCTATTCCTGCCAGCGGGTTTTGTTCGGAATTGAAAATGAGAAAGACGCTATCTTGTACCGCGTCTATCTATTTTTGAACAAAAAAAAATGAACACTCATAGAAACACGCTGCATTCATCAGCGTGTTTGCTTTTACCCACCAATTCCCTTAGCATATCACTAGCCATTTTAATCTATTATAATACACTCCTCCCCCGTTCTATAATTTTTGTCCATCTTTCTAATTTAGGACGGAGGGAGTATAATGTAGTATAAAGCGGAATCGAAGTTTTTTCTTAAAATTTGCATCACGTTGTCGAGATGGAATGCAATAATGAATTAATTTTTTTTAATTACATCCTATAAAATTATTCTTTATTTTGACTTCATAACTTGTCCATTTTTTGACATCTTACTTAAATTTGTTATCTTAAGAAAATATAATTTCCATTTAGAAAATTAAAACATTTTTCATTTTAGGTAAAAAGATTTCTTATATTATTGCTATATCGATTTTAGATAGTTAATTAAAATAATGGAATTCCATAATTAAAGTGATTGTGTTTTATATATTTATAACTAAAATACAAATATCCATATTATTACTAATATTTGAAATTATTAAGAAAATAATACAAAGAAATTTATTTTAATAAATATAACTTGGGAAAGTAATCTTACATAATAATCTTGATCAAACTTATTCAATTTATTTATTTATAGACAAAACATAAAACGGTATATTATCAAATAAGATATTAATTTATTTGAGTTATACATTATTGAGTAAAATTCAAACTCGGGTCAAAATTTGATCTCGGGTGATCAATTAGTTGGATTTGTAATCACTACTAGAAAACTCGGCCAATTTCGACACTTGTGGAACGACACCAAGGACATGTGTCGGTAAAAAAACGCGCGTGAGCAAACCCGCTAAAATTACGACACCTTAGGGTGTCGTAAATTACCGACACCCTTTGCTGTCAAAATTTATCAAAATTATGACACAAGGTGGTGTCGATAGAGTCGAAAAAAATATTGTAAATACCGACTCCTTTCTTTGTCAAAAAATACAACCATTTACCAAAAAAATAAAGGAAAAACATTAATTGGTGGAACTCATCGTGCCTCAGCCCTCAGCCTCAGGTGGAAACCCTCACAGAGCCACAAGCGAAAGCCATTGAGGAGGCGAAAACCCTCATCGGGGATTCTGGAGTCGGCGGCCAAGTCCACCATTGGCTCGATTTGCTCACATCGAATTCGCTATTCGTACTCTCCAGGTCCTCCATTGGCGTCCAAGTCCACCATTGGTGTTGAATTCTCTACTCGTACTCTCCAGGTCTACATCTGATTTCGCTACTCGCTACTTTTCCTTAGATCCGATTTTTGAACTCGATTTGCAATTGGTGCCAGGAAAAGTAGGTTTTGGATTTGGCTGCAGTAGGTCGAGGTGAAAATCCTGTCGTTGTTTACTCCCAGAGTTGGTATTCGTAAGAATTCTATCCGTTTTTGATGATTTGGATTGGGAATTTTGGTGGTTACTTTCAATATGGTGTACAAGGTACTTGTCGGAGGTGAAATCGTTGTTCAAGAAGCTTGGAGCTGATCCACTGGTCATCGAATTGGACGATTTAGGTATGTTTCTCTCATTTCACTCTTCACATATATGCTTGTTGAAGTGTGAATTCAAGGGGTTTTGTTTGTGATGGATGTTTCTGATTGTTTTTAGCCAATTTTATGAATGCTGGCATGGATTTGAATGTATGATGATGTTCATGTCAATGTACTCACTTGAAGTTATGCTGGATGAGATTATGTTGTCATACTCAGAATAGTCTCATTTCTTGCTGTGTATAGCTTCTCTACAAGCATAAGTGTGTCTTAGTTTGCTTGGTTGAGGTGTTTAACTTTGTAGATAGCATATTAGTAAAATATTAGTAAAATACCTTGGAAATTTGGAAAAAAATAAAAGATTTTGCCCAATAGGAGAGAAGTCTTGGGATGAAGTCAATGATCATTTGAAGGCTGATATTATTCAAGTAGTTAGAGTTAGTATTTTCTACTTATAGAGTTTATTTGGATTTACATTTTTTTTATATTAATTGCATATGATGGCTGACCATGCCTTTCCAATTATGCAGTCTAGATTTGTCATCCCAGAAGATGCATGGATCTTCAACCAAGCAATCCTCGTTCGTGTTGGTAAACACTGGAGGCAGTACAAACACAGCTTGAAGAGAGAAAAATTTAATCCAACGGTTAGGACTAGGGAACAAATTTACAATGATGTTCCTAATGGACAAGAGCGTAACAATTGGATGCATCTTGTTGACCATTGGTATTCTGAAGAAAGCAAGGTATATCCACATTAATATTTGAAGGGATCTTTTATATATATCTGAAATTTTGATTAGCTGACATGAAAATGTTTAATTTCAGAGGTTGTCTGAACATGGAAAATTGGCAAGGGCAGCCCAAAGTCACGTCCACACCACTGGCGCCACAAGCTATGCTGAGAAACGGGCCGAATTTGTAAGTTTTCGCAACAGATATTAGTAAAATGTTTAAATCTGTTGCTTGCTTCCTTACTTTTGATGTTTAATTCTATTGAATCTGTTGCAAACACAGTAAATTTCTACAGAATTCGTCCTTACTTTTAATATAAATTCAGGTCAAATTAAACGGAAGGCAACCAAGCCATCTCGAGTTCTTCAAGATGACACATTGTAGAGTTGATGGTACTTATGTTGATAACACACTCACATCAGAATTCTTGGTATGTATTTAATCTTTTGTTCCAAACTCTTTTTGTTTTTTTGACAATATATAGTGATGAATGATGCAAATCGCATCTGATTTTTCTTCTTTCAATTTCTTCTAGGGAGTTCCAGATTTGTGCTTTCGTACTTATGTTTCCAGGATTTCATAACTTGCTCTCATGTCTCTCTCTTTTTGACAATATATGAATGATGAAAATGTTTCATATTTTATTATAGATGGAAGCAAATTCAAAAGTTAAAGAGCTTGCTCAGTCATCTTCAAAGTCTGAATTGGAAATTCAAAATGAAGTTTTTGATAGTCTTATGTATGAAGAGGGCAAACCAAAGAAACCAATTGGTTTTGGGCTAGGAGTGAAGGAAAGTGATGTTTTTGAGGTGAAGAGCTTGGTGAGGAAAACAAACAGCTCTGCAGCTGGAATGAACAACTGTATGGAAATCGAGACATTGAAATCCACTATATCGAAGATGAAGGAGGACAATCAAAGAGAATTGACAGCCATGAAGGAGGAAAACCATGTTGCATTAACACATATGAAGAAGCAAAATGAAGAGCTTCAAGCAAGAGTTGAACAAACCAACCAAATATTGATGCAAGCTCTGAATTCCATGCGTAGTGGTACATTTACTAATGAGTTTTTGGACGCTGCACAGTCAGCCCTTAATCTGGCAGATTCGCACATGGCTTCCACCAATGGAGAGTCTTAGGTACGTCTATGGCACTCTCTGCATGGGCTGCATATTCTATGTAGGTACAGATTTTGTTAGGAATTTTCCCTGATTGCCTTGTTGATAGGAATTTTGTTTCATCTGTTTTTTTTATCATGCTCATGTTGGAATTCTTTCATTCAAATGGTGGTTGTTGCTTTTTAGGAGGTTGCTAGGTTAAAATTTTGAAGTTAGCATATACTATGTAGGTATTTAGGAGGGCAACTGCCTTTTTGAGATATTTGATGGGTCTAGTTTTGCAAAATGCTTTTCAGTTGTATGAGTTATGTTTAGAGGATCAAAGTTGATGATTCTTCTTTGCTAGATATCTGTTTTATTTTCACTGGAAAACATCTATAATGTTTCTGTTTTTGGAGTGAACTGGTCTAATGAGATGGTTATCTGTGCAATGATCCACTTAATGTGTTCATTCTCCCTTGGCAATTGCTTTCCTGTTTTAGAATGCTTTTAATGTTGTGGGTCATTCAGTCATCACCATTTGAAGATATGGTTTACAACTGTAAATTGAAATACCTTAAAGACAAACAAATCTGTGATTCTCTTGCTAAATAAACTTTTTCAATTATGCTGACCAGGTTGCAAACAGAGGCTGCTGGTGCACAAGTTGGCATTGTCACAAGTTGAATGGCGTTTTTTGGACCTACTAGGGTAGCTTTTGAGACTATCTTTTGTAAACAATGATAACCATTTATTATGGTTTAGTATTATGGGAAATGTAGAACTTTACAATAGCCAGGGATAATATTATGGATTAGTATTATGATATATAAAATCTATCTTTTGTTTGGTACATTCACTTTAAATGTAGGTATTTTAAGAATGTATGTGGCGTTGAAGTCTTGAGTGAAATGAGCCATTCGAATTTTACAATAGTCAGGGATAATATTTTCGTATTTGAATGCTATAAAAGATAGTAATTTTTTGACACCTTATATTGTCATTGTAATTTTCGACACCTAGATATGTCGAAATTGGCATCAATGTAATTTTGCATAGGAGTTACAATTTTGGTCACCCTAGGGTGTCGAAAATGACTTAAAACGTTGACACTGTAAGGTGTCAATAAAATAAATGTAAATTTCGACACCCAGAGATGTCTTAAAACTTTGCGGCACTCTAAGGTGTCGTTATTTACGCGCTGACAATACTGACACCGTTTTTCTCGTCACTTAGCCATTGTGTCGGTCCTTAAATTCTCGACACCTTAGGGTGTCGAAAATGGCTTTAAAATCTGTCGAAAAAGGCCGTGTTTTCTAGTAGTGAATCACATTATCCGTACATGGTACGGAATTGTAGTGATTGTGTTATAAAAAAAGAAATACTCCTCTCCATGACGAGAGCACGTACAAAAAAGAAAAGGTTAATAAAATGAAACAAGTGGGTGTAGTAGACAAATTGCACGAGGTTGGTGGAGCAAAGAAAGACGCTGTCTCGGACAGCTTCTTTCTCCCTAACCAAAACACGCTGTCCATCACAGCGTCTCTTTACCTCCATAGTGCCTAACTGCCTATGTTCAGAAATAATTATTTTCTGAGTCTAATTTGAGAAATAAAATACAAAAACTGCCTATTTCTAAAAAAAAATCCAACAAAATTAATTTCGCTTGATTGATGAGAACAAAACTCACGGCATGTGGCCCAGATTGCATATGACAATTGGCTAAAAGGGGCCATTTGGGTCCTTATATTGTGCCCATGCTGTCTACCTGTTTTTTTAAAGAATTAACAAAAAAAGTGTTGTGAATTGTGATTGAAGTTGGAAAAATGAGAGTTTGTTTTATTTTGGTCGAAATAATGAGAGTTTCTTGACCATGCATATTTAGAACTGTTACAAATAATGAAGATAGTATAAAAAGGAAACATGCATACACTCGATGAATGCGTATTTGGTTGCACGACCCCCTGAATAAACTATTTGGCAACTTGCCAATATGCCATCACGACCAGTCCGGATCCTCTGTCCTCGATATTGTGTCCCCTCCATATGTCCCAAAATTTTAATTGGACCACTTGTAAAAATTTTCCACATCAGTCCTCTTTTTTTTTCTTTTTCTTTTCATTACAAATTTTACCCTTTCCCTTTCCCTACCATCCCGATCGCCGACGCCGTTGTTCAACCCTTTCCAAATCAGCCTCCTGTTTCTCTGGCTCGTCGTCGATCGCCGAATGCCGTTGCTCTCGCTTGCCCTCACCGTCCCTCACCCTCGCCCTCGCAGTCTCTGCCATCGCCTCCTCCCTCGGCCTCGTCTCGTCCACCTCTGGTGTGACTGCCTCGACTCCACCAAATCCCTCGTCGTCTGCAACCGCCTGACTCACCATCACCGAGTCCTACCGCCACTCAGCTCCGCCTGGTCCAAACACGGATCAGTTCTCACTGGATCCGGTAACCGAGTCCTCGCCCTTACCGAGCTCGCTACCCTATATTACACCGCTTCCAAGTCCTGGCTCAAATTCTCTGTCCCCAGTGGGTCGATGGAAGCCCGGGTTTGGGAGATGCGCTTTGTCGAGGGTTTGTGTTTGATGCAAGGCCACCGATTCAGTGTGATGGACTGATGGCCATGGATAAAGGGGGAGAAGCGGAAGACCTCTAGCCTCTAGGGTTTGTGTTTAATTAGGTTTTAATTTGTTAAATGAAAAGAAAAAAAAAGGGCTGATTTGGAAAATTTTTCCAGGTGGTCCAATTAAAATTTTGGGACATATGGAGGGGACACAGTATTGGGGACAGAGGACCGCATCACGACCCCCCTTATAATTCAATCACCCCCATCTCTTTCTCATTTATCACTATCATTATTCTACAACTTAGCTTAATTAAAAAATTCATTACTATCGTATAGTATAATTCACATCTCATCTATAGTACCTATATATAGTATAAAGCAGAGACAATGTCTTCACAAAAATTTGCGTCACGTGTCATTTCAATAATAAAATATTCAGTCGGGCCCTCATTCATACAAATTAGGTAGTTAGAATCTCATATAATCTTATCCCGTAAAAATTGATTAAATTTTACCAAAAATTATGAATTATCTTGAAAATTATAAATTATAACTTACCAAGAATTAGTTATAATCTTCCCATAAATATTACTATTTAATAAAACATGATATTTATCATAAAGTAATTTTTAAACGAATCCAACTTATTTATATTATGAGATGATTTACTATTGATAAAAAAAATTAATCATAATACGAAAATAAATATATATGATCCTATAATTTTAACATGATCATTGACATTACGTATCTATATTAAATTTGATTTATAATCACATTACCCGTACATGGTACGGGTTAAACTAGTTTTCATTAAAAACATACGCGTATTCGTTGTTATCCTTATTTCCTTCTTGCTTGCTCCCCTTTTTCTACGATCCAATCACCAACACATCTCAATCCCTCCACAAAAAAGATAAAACCAAAAAAAATCCCCTCGATTACGTACTTCATTTTTCCGGCGAATCAATTTGCATGGCCCACAAGCACCGGAGCAGCGCATTTCTCGGCGGCGGCGGAGATCACGTCGACGATCCCCAGACATCATCGGAGCACGGCGGAACTGACTCTCCGATCTCCGGCGACGACTCCCAGTCCCGGTCCACCGCCGCCGCTCTTTCCCCCAACAAAAGGTATCGGATTTAGTTTCCGGATGATCCGACGGCTGTTGTTAGAGATTGGGTTTCTGAAGGTTTTGGGCCGTTTGATTCGATCGGTGTATGTCTGCAGGAGGAGGGCCGTGCAGAAACGAGTGGTGTCCGTACGAATTGGTGACGTGGAGGGATCTCGGTGGGGCGGCGGAGGGAGTGGGGAGGCGTATCCGCCGTCGGATTCGTGGGCTTGGAGGAAGTACGGGCAGAAGCCCATCAAGGGATCTCCTTTTCCAAGGTGTGCTTTCTACACTTCTATTTTTTTTTTCTCTCTCTGGCCATGTCGCCGTCGTAAGAACCGCCGCCGCCGACCATGTGCTGGCGGCGCGCATTTTAGTGTTTTGGGGGCGGCTGCGCTATCGTGTGCTGGGATTCGGGAGTAGTTGAAAACGTGCGAGCCCACAGTATTGGGATCGTGCCATGCTACTCTAATGCGCGTCCGTCTGACGCGCTATGAATGAAACCATTTCTATAATGGGGTGATCTAGTACTAGTAGGATGAAATAATATAAAATTGGGGATTCATATACTCCCTCCGTCCCTATTTGTTTGTCCAAAAGGACAATTTTCATGGGTTTTAAGAACGGTATAAAATAGTATTGGTAATTAGGAAAAGTTGGTATAAAGTAGTATAAAGTAGGTGAGAGAGTTGAATAGTATGGGTAAAAGATGTGATTGATTGGGATGAAAAGAAATAAAGTAGGTAAGAGAGTGGAATAATGAGGGTAAAAGAGTGGATATAAATGGAAAATGGACAAACAAAAGGGGACGCCCGAAATGGAATACTGGACAAACAAATAGGGACGGAGGGAGTATTAGATTTTGTGTTGGTTACATTTGCTAAAAAAGAAAAGAAAAGAAAAGAAAGTTTATATTTATAGTAAAATTTTGTAATTTGTATTTTTTTTTATGCATTGTAAGTTGTGTTATTTGTATTTTCTTAAAGATGTAACTAGTTTTTTGTGGAGTAAGTAACAAAGATTAAACCTTAATTGTTTAAATATATTTTTCAGAGGACGTTATAAATCACCTTTTCAAGTTTATAAACATATTATACTTTTTTGAGAGGACGTTATGTTAATAAGGCCATCCGCAATGGTGAGCCCAAAAACGGGTTTTTAACCCCCTCAAATCAATTTTCTCACTCTTTGACCTCATTTAAAATCTCATTTCTACTTTATTCTCACAACCCACATCCCCACTTCATTCTTTAAAACCCATAATCTTTATATTATTTTTATCTTTATTTATTTCATTTCATTATTTGATTCTTACCTTTATTTAATAATACGGTATAATATTCAATTTAAATATTCAATTATAATGATTTGAAATATATGAGCAATTTACTTAATTAAAGTATGACGTTTAAAATGAATAGAAACGACAAACGACATATTTTATTTCATTTTGAATTAAAAACATGGGAATACATTGAAACAAAGGGATAAAATATTGTGGCAATAACACGTGAAACAAACAAACAAACAAAAACTCACATTTGTGTTTGTTTATATTTTTTAAGTACTTCAAATATGCTTATTTATTTTCATAATACTTTTAAAATGTTAATTTATTACTAAAATGTGTACAACTAATATCTTTGTGATGAAGTATATTAATTATCTTTGTATAATACATAAAGTTATATATATGTGTATTAGTTTTTTTTAAAGCCAAAACATATATAAAATGGGTGTCTATGTATAGATAAAAGCAAAACAAAAATAAAAAAAAAATTATTTTTGAAAATATTAAAATGCGTTATTGTTAAAATAATCCCAAAACAATTTTTTAAACACCAAAAGTGAAAAAAAATAGCTAGCCGTTGGATTGGATTGGAGGGATGATATTGTGCCATGTGTACATGTAACTTTATTGGGTACAAAATTGGAGATTGAAGATTGGACTGAAATGGTTTTTAGCCGGGCTCTTAATTGAAGGCTGAAGCTTGGGTTTTAAAGCCCAATTCACTATTTGGAAGAGCTTAAATATTAAAATAATTTTACAAACCCCCATTGTGGGTGGCCTAATGATGATTGCTTTTAGGATCAAATCTCAATAAAGCAACCTCAAAGGCTACATGCCTAAATTAATTAGTACTGAGTATGTTTTTGTTCATGTAAAAAAAGAACACAAAAGTAACTAATTAATTTAATGAGATACATATTTTATAAAGTTCGGATCTCATTGTTTGGAGTTTGGAGGATTGTTTGGATAGTGGGGAAGGATTGTTTGGACTTTGGAGGAATGAACCTCTAATACACCACCAACTAAGCACATAAGTTTTTCATCAAAAAAACTAAGCACATAAGTTAGTTAAATGAGTTCCATCAAGAGCTAGTTTAGTTGTGTATACACGCGCGAGAAATTGGTATAAGCTAGGAATCTTCTCCCACAACAAAGTCCTATCCACCTTGTATTACTTACGTGAGCCGCCCAATGGCGGGCCAGAGAAAGAGGATATTTTTCCTATTTGTTTGTTTGTTCTATGTTATTTTATTCGGTATATTAGTATATTCGGATGAAGAAAAACGTTATTCAGTTTTGCATTGGGCGAAAAGCTAGGCAGCCCTTGTGGTATGATTGAATTAACTAATTTGAACGTACACTTCCGAGCACAGGGGATATTATCGATGTAGTAGTTCCAAGGGCTGCCCCGCAAGAAAACAAGTGGAGAGGAGCCGAGTGGACCCCACCATGCTCCAGGTCACCTACGCCGGCGATCACAACCACCCGGTCCCCACCTCCAAGACCCACCACTCGTCCGCCACCTCAGCTCCCGTCCCCACCACCCCCGTTACTAACCATGTGAATGCTGAGGTGGATGATGACGAGGATCGTATGGAGGAGTCGTTCTCTTGTGCTGTGGAGCTTGGGCTGGGCGGCGCCGCCCTCGTGGATTGTAGCTGGCTCTCTGAGGCCGTGGCGTTTGAGGCCCCGTGTTTCGTGGGCCCCCGGTGCGATGACTCTGACTCCGACGTGGCGATGGTGCACGTTGGTTTGAGGGAGGAGGATGAGTTGCTCTTTGCTGACTTGGACGAGCTGCCTGAGTGCTCTGCCGTGTTTCCACGTGGCATTTCCACGTGTAATTTGGCTGCCGCCGGTCCATTGTGCAGCCGCACCGCGGGCTAGTCCTTTTTTATTTATTTTTTCACACTTTTGCTTCATTTATTGTTTTAGGGATTTTTTTGTAAAAAAGAATAATATTTTATTTATTTATATATCGTTTTATAAAATATTATAGGAAGTGGGTGGCGTTTTCTTGGCCATGGTATACGAAACATAAATGCTAAACATCACCCCAATTTTAGTACAGCATCACCATTTCACATATTTTGGACTTAATTAGCCTTGCATAAGAATCTAAAATTCCAATATGAAAACAAAGAAAAGACGGTAGAGAAACTTGCTGGAAAGTTGATTGAAGCTGCTGAGAAAATTGGGGTGAAATTAATTTACAGCAAACACGTACATATCAACACAATTTAGAATATTTGGGCATATTAATTCAAAGTCAGACAACACCATTAACAAGAAATTGAAACTGAAGTAATTTGGAAAATGAACATAGCTAAGAGGGGTCATTGAGGATTAGGAAATGGAAGTATCCACTGTGAAAACCATGGAGGGAGGCGGGCGGAGACGAAGATGACACCTCGCCGGAACTCTCAAACGGAGGCGGGCGGTATGCTGAGGAAAGATCGGAAGCAGGAAAATGAGAAATCGAGATACAAAGAGAGGGAGAAAGAACGGGAGGCGGAAAGCTCACGGGCGACGGTGACCATGGCGGCGACAGCGAGATGCAGAGTACGCGGATTAATTCCAATCCCACCTCCTTCCCCCAATTTTTTTTTTCTTGCATACAGGTATGGAAGCTTAGTTCGATTAAAAAAAAAACAGGTATGGAAGCTTAGGGCTATTTTTTGGATTGTCCGGCAGAAAGGAGGGAGAAAAGATTGGAGAAGGGAAATAAATTAGGCCGGGTTTGGGGAAGTTTTTTTTTGGTAACAAGGGTTTAGGGAAGTTTACTTTTATGTAATTTTTCACATGTGATGGGGACAAATATGGAAAATGAAAATGGTGATACAATTTTTTTGGTGATGTTTAGCAAATGAGTTTTTGTTTCTTGCCCTTGGAGTTTGTCTTGTTTCGATTTGTGTACATACGTGGCCATCCACGCCTTCGGGCATTTAGTCAAACGGTTAGGCCTCCAAAGGTAGTACCCAGAGGTCACCAGTTCGACTCTCATGGGCAGTGCCCTCAACCAAAAAAAATACGTGGCCATCCACGATGAAATTAAAGCTTTTCTATGGGATCATAAAGGATAAAAGAATGGTAAAATAAGCATACTGTATGAGATATTGAGTTTATTAGGGAGGTTTGTAAGCACTACTCTCAAAATTTCCAGAATGAATAAAGATGGAATGCATTGCTTTCCCGTACGCGTACGTAATTGGGACTACGTTCCAGCAAAAAAGACAACCACTCATTTCCAATTAGGACTGTCTGGTTGCAGGGGCGGACCCGGGATAAAATTGTTGGGTAAAAAAGCCGAAATCTAGACTTTGTTGGGCAATTGTGAGTGATAGGATTCGAACCTAGGCTATGGGAACAAACAAAATACCACACTTACCGCTTATGCTGGGTAGAATTCGTGTTTTACATTCCTACTATTATTAATATATTTACTTTTTAAGGTGGGCTAGAGCAAACCCTAGCCCATCCTTAAATCCGCCCTTGTCTGGTTGATCAATCATCTTCATTAAAATGAAGGTGGGGATGGCAGCAGCTACATGGATTTTGGATGGGAAGGGGATGTAGAATGCGCAGACTTAGGGTTCGTTTGGTTTTTTTGGAGGGAAAGAAAATGGTTAAAATATGTATCTAGACATTATTTAGTTTATGGTTCATTGATAAAAAGGATAACCATTACCCATTTTTTCCACTTGTCATGCAAAATTTGAGCAACTTCTCTCCACCCCCTCAACATGGGGTAACTATATCACTCATACTCCTCTAACCATTACCCATCTCCTTCTATTTTTCATCCAAAAAAGAGAAGATCATCACCATTTTCTATACAAATTTGTTTCCTTTCCGTTTCCTTTCCCTAAATTTTATATCAACCGCCACCTTACTGTGTTCGGCAAAACAAGGTTTTTGGGCAGGTGAAGGTTTTTAAGAAGGGTTTTTGGTAGGTGTAGGTTTTTTAGCAGGTGGAGGTTTTCTTATTTAAAACCTCTTAAAACCTTATAAGGTGTTCGGTATTGCAAGGTTTTTAGATAAGTTTTACTTTAAACTACCAAAAACAATATTAATTAAAATAATTAATAAGAAAAGTTGTGTTAAAATTTTTCACAAACCGCCTAAAACCTATCTCCATCAAGGTTTCTATTTTCTGCTTTCAAACCTACTCAGAAACCTACTAAAACCTCCACCTCCTAGAAAACCTTATTGTGTCGAATGCCTATTTGAGTAGGTTTTAAATAATAGAAACCTTCAAAAACCTCAAAAAACCTATGCCAAACACCTATTTGAGTAGGTTTTGCGAGGTTTGGGTTTCGGGAATAGACAAGGAGCGGGGGCTCGTGTGTTGAGGGGCGAGCTAAGGTTTTGGTGTGAATGTTGGACGTAGGGCAAGCTATGGAAAGTTGGGGTTGGATGTCAGACGGCGGTAGCGGATATGACATGCTCATGTGCTATAGAAAAAAGGTAACACTTTTACATACATGTTACACCATCCATAACAATTTGTTTTGGTTTCCACTTTACATCCATATCTTACAAGATATTAAACCAAAAATGCACGCACAATCACGTCACAATCATTTGTTATCATTATACTTAACGTATGATGAGAACACGTACTCATACAATTAGGAACCTTACGCACTGCGGAAGCATAAGATTCAAGCTTTAGCTAGCTAGCGAGGATGCAAATTATCATAGTACATACCAGTCGAGGAGTCAACAAATCCACCTTGGGAATGTTGGCCACTATGTCCATATCGAGTATCGGAGCCAATGACATCTTTATGAGGGCTACGGAAGAAGTTGGAAGGTGCAGACGGATAAGGTAGCTCAAGGGATTGGTTTTCAAGCATCCCAACAACCAACCTTATATTTGGTCTACTTGTTGAGTCATCTTGAACGCATAACATGGCTATTTGAAGGCATCGTTCTGCTTGGACTTTTGAATAATTGTGTCGTAGTGTTGGATCAAGCAGCCTTTCAATTGCCTTTTCTTTCCAAATCCTCCATGCCTGTAACAAAATTTAATATCATACATATTGTTAGCACAAAGCATTGAATTTCTTGCACTACGATCTGATAATGACTTGTACTTGAAAAAAACTATAATGGAGTTGATGAGTGTACATGATGTAGAAGTCCATCGCCATTGATCGGGTCAAAGAATTGACTAATACTTTTTCCACTTATAATTTCTAGAATAATTACACCAAAGCTATAGATATCTGACTTGATAGAAAATCTTCCGGCCATTGCATATTCAGGTGCCATGTATCCACTAGAAGAAAACATAGCAAAAACTATTAGTTGTAGACGATGTAAGGATGGACTATAAAATTTGAAAATTTAAGTTAAGCTTACAAGGTGCCGGCTATTCTGGAAGTGTTTCCTGCGGTCTCATCAATGTTTACTAGTTTTGCCAATCCAAAATCCGCAATCTTAGGGTTCATATCGTCATCAAGCAAGATATTGCTAGATTTGAGATCTCGATGTACAATGGTAAGCAGCGAATCAATATGAAGATATCGAAGTCCCCATGAGATTCCTTCAATGATTTTGTATCGAGTTCTCCAATCTAGCTTGAAAGACTTGGCTGGATCTGTGTATATTTTTTGGTTCAACAAGTACGTACACACCTTCAAGTTAGCGTAATTATAATAATTGCGCAACTAGCAATCTTAAAAACATGAAAACTCCAATCTTAAAACAACTAGAAACCCGAAAATTGAAGTAGACTCATCGAACCTAATACAGTATAATGTTTGAGTTAACAAAGTGACATGTAAATTAAGGAATATATATGTATATATCGAAGGCCTAATGTGCATGACTTGGTAATAGAACAAATTAAATGATCGATGGATTAGTTTTCTACTTACCGAAAAGAAATTTATCCAGACTTAAGTTTGGAAGATACTCATAAACAAGAATCCTTTCTTCATTTTCAACGCAGAATCCTACAAGTCGGACCAAATTCCTATGTTGAAGCTTAGCTACGACTGCAACTTCTGTCTTGAACTCTCTAATCCCTTGGCCTGAACCTCCTGAAAGCCTTTTTATGGCTACCAAATGCCCATTGGAAAGCATACACTGCACATTTAATCAATTACCATGCACAACAATAAGTAGCTACCCAAAATTAATCAAGATTTATATTATATGAGAAAGGCATTTAAATCCTTTGTGCTTTTTTTGGTTGGTTAACTAAACTTTGATCAATATTTATACAATTTAAAACACGAACATATATTAAAAAAAACATTGATAAGGAAGGATTTGAATAATCAATCACCTTATATACACCTCCAAATCCACCTTCGCCCAATTTATTAGCAAGGGAGAACTTCATAGTTGCCTCCTCAATCGTCCTAAAGTCAAAGCTTTCTATATTCCCAATCTCAGGGTCTTTTCGGGCATCTAACGTACACCAGAACAAGTTGATCCATAATTACAAGCCAGCTAGCTTATCAATTCCCGTTTGGTCGTAAATTGTTGAAACGTAAACGGAATGGAAATAAATCTAGTCTATTTTAGTGTCATGATACATTGATAATAAAAATATCTCTCCGTCTCTCCTAACCACTTATTCATAAGAAATTTGAGTGTCCTTCACCTCAATCATTCCTCTACTAGATGTAGGGATAGCAAATTGGGGGTTCGATCACTTCTTTCCACCTCACATTTACAACGAGTAAGATGTTGGAAGATTTTATTACATTAATATACCATGACACTAAAGATTGTCTAAATTCGTTTTCATTCCGTTTATGTTTCCATAGATTGTAACCAAACGAGCCCTAAGTATATTATAACTAGAAAAACAATTAATCAGTAATAAATTAATAATCCACACAATCCGATCGAGTTGACCTTAATTTTTTACCTCCAATAGGATTATGCTGAGTCTGAGAAGATGTTTCATCTTTCTTGTTTCTTCTACACAAGCAAAACCATAAAGCAAGGGAAGCACCACATAAAAGCAATATAGAACCAACTGCAGCTGCCACAGGGATTACTATACTTTTCTTTGCATCCTTCCCTGCAATTAATAGATGAAATAGATGAAGGACAGGCATGTTATAATCTACATATATATGTAGATTCAACTAGCTAGGTATGGTTGCTGATAAATTCCGGTACACGCGCGCCGGTTATATTGTGATTGATCATAGCCGTCCCGTCTTACTTAGAAAAGTTTAGTTCTTAAACTAAGTGACAATAAGGAAACTAAAAGCCAAAATTGTCAAGCGTAACTCAAGCCCACGGGATTCCAACCCAAAATTAATTGACAATGAGAGGAGTAACCATGTACGATTCCAACCCCCAACACTAACTTTTTGCCTTGTAACATGTTTTTAAACTCAATTACCCGGAGTTAATGTTGGTGGTGGTGGCGGCGGCGGCGAAACTGGTGGTGGAGCACTCGAGTCGGCCGAGTAAAAAGGTAAAAGACCGTACCTCATTTGGCATTTGAAATAGAACAACATAGCGAATTCCGGCCATTCACGACCAAAAATGTTGTTAACCATGTACCTAAACCCTGCCCTGAGGCAATTATCGCAATCGGACGGGGCGATGTCAGGGCTGCATTGCACCAAAGAGTACACCGTCTCGAATGCTGTGACGGTCTGGTCCCCGGTCGCAAAGCGCAGGGGATCACCCCCGTAGGCAGCCTTCTTGATGAGCGTGTCCATCGAGTCGGTAAGCACTTGGTAGAACGCGGTTGGGTCGGAGACGTTTGTTAGGCTGCTCCTCCAGGTGGGTGTCCACGCGCTGTCCCAGATCCCGACGTTGGACCGGTGGTCGTAGACCAGGGTGCATTCTCGGAACGCGATGGCGCCGGCTCTGACGGGGAAGTGAAGCAAGGGAGAGGCAAAAGAGGCCAAAACAAATCTGCCCTTTTTAATATATCAATCACCCATATATACACATTTACAAGAAGCTGTAGGAGCACAACAATAAGTGCAGCAGAACAGCAAACGAATCAGCTCAAATACAAAGAGTCAGGACAGCTCATTAAGTGCAGCTCATTATCCCCCCTCAAGTTGGAGCGTGCAAGTCAAGGACGCCCAACTTGCGAAAAAACGTATGGAAAGGTGCTTTTCCTAAGGCCTTCGTGAAAATGTCTGCTAACTGAGATCCTGTAGAGACATAGGAAGGCAGGAGAGTTCCATCAGTAATGGCATCACGAACGAAATGGCAGTCGACTTCAATGTGTTTGGTCCGCTCATGGAAAACGGGATTCTTCACAATATGGAGAGCGGATTGGCTATCACAAAACAACTGAATTGGAGAAGTATGACGAACACAAAGGTCAGACAAGATTCCTTTCAACCATTTTAATTCACATGTGATGGAGGCCATAGAACGGTACTCCGCTTCAGCCGAAGAACGAGACACGGTGGGTTGTTTCTTAGTCTTCCAAGAGATAGGAGATGAGCCAAGAAAAATCAGCCAGCCAGATAAAGAGCGTCGTGTAAGCGGACAACTTGCCCAATCCGAGTCACACCAACCACTGAGGCGTAGAGCGGAGTCATTGCGAAGCAAAATCCCTTGGCCTGGCCGCCCTTTGAGAAACCGAACCACACGCAAAGCAGCCCGCCAATGATCTGTTGTAGGCTGCTGCATAAATTGTGACAGAATATGGACGGAATATGACAGCTCAGGCCGAGTAAAACAAAGATAGATGAGGCGTCCGACAAGGCGACGATAGGGCTCCGGATCACTCATGAGAGGGGCGGTGGAGAGAGCTAATGAGTGATGCGAGTCCATAGGAAAATCAGCTGGCTTAGCTCCAAGCAGCCCAGCTTCTTTAATTATGTCAAGAGCATATTTTCTCTGACAAAGATAAATGCCATCAGTACCTTGAGAAACCTCAACCCCCAAGAAGTACTTCAAGGAGCCCAAATCCTTCATATGGAAGCATGTACTCAAATACGTTTTGAACTTTGCCACTGCACACCCATCATTACCTGAGATGATAAGGTCATCTACATATACGAGCACATGTATCTGGATGTTGTCACAAACATATGAAAATAAGGAATAATCATGATAGGATTGACGAAATCCATATCTCTTCAATGCAGCAGACAGTTTGGAAAACCAACATCTCGGAGCTTGCCGCAACCCATATATGGACTTCCGCAGTTTACAAACAAGTCCGGGACGTGGAGTTCGAAACCCAGGCGGCAGCTTCATATAGACATCTTCGGTGAGGTCGCCGTGAAGGAACGCGTTGTGTACGTCCATTTGATGGAGCTCCCAACGGCGCGAAGCGGCAACCGCTAGGAGAGTCCGAACCGTCACCATCTTGGCAACTGGCGCAAATGTTTCGGAGTAGTCGACCCCAGCAACTTGATGATTCCCAAGAATAACCAATCTAGCCTTGAAGCGTTCCACAGATCCATCGGATTTGTATTTGATCCGATAAACCCACTTGCAACCGAGAGCCTTCTTCCCAACGGGAAGCGAAGTGAGATCCCAAGTATGGTTGTTCTCTAAAGCTTGAGTTTCAAGCCGCATAGCCTCTCTCCATCTTTCATCTTTCATGGCCTCAACATAAGAATAGGGTTCTGTTGTAGTGGAAATAGACGCCACGAAGCTGCGATGCTCAGAAGGAAACCGATCACAAGACACATAATCATCCAACGGGTATGGTTTACCTGCTGCAGGTTGAGGACGAGTCACACTGATTTTATTTGTTACAAAATCACGCAACAATACAGAGCGTTGTCGAGTACGCTGACCACGACCCATTTGTGCAACCGGCTCAGACTCATTTTCAGCAAGAACTGTAACAGAAGAATCAGCAATGTCACCTTGAAATTCTGTCACTGATGAATCGCCGTTGTTGTCTCTCCCGTCACTAGGCATGACGCCATTTGAGCTGGGCACAACCATTTCAGTCGAAGATTCAGCTGCTGCAGGAAATTCAGTCTCATCTTCATCACTGATAGTCTGAAATTGGTTTGTTGACAGCTGTGGAGTAGATTTAGAAGCATAGTAGAATTCTTCCTCAAAGAATGTAACATCACGTGACACAAGATACACTTTCAGCTCAGGATCATACAACCGCCAACCTTTTTGTCTGGAGGAATACCCCATAAAAACGCACTTACGACTTCTATCAGAGAACTTGTCACGTCCTCTAGACTGAACGTGGGCATAACATATGCAGCCGAGCACCCGCAAATGCTCGTATTTAGGAGCCTTCCCATATAGCATCTCAAATGGGGTCTTCCCTTTCAACACTGATGATGGCAACCTGTTGATGAGATATCCAGCAGTCAGAACACACTCACCCCAAAAATCAAGGGGAAGATGTCCTTGAAATCGGAGCGCACGAGCGACATTCAAGATGTGTCGGTGTTTCCGTTCGACCCGACCATTTTGTTGCGGTGTTCCTGGACAAGATGTCTGAAATACAATCCCATGTTCATTGAAATAGGCACTCGTACAGGTGAACTCAGTACCATTATCGCTACGAACCACTTTAACTTTCTTTTCAAATTGTCGATCAACCAGAGCAAAGAATTGCAAAAGAGTGTGTTTTACTTCTTTCTTATCAACTAACAGATAAATCCACACAGCTCTTGTATAGTCATCAACGATAGTCAAGAAGTAATGTGCACCACAAGAAGACGCCCTTTTATAAGGTCCCCACAAATCACAGTGAATTAGATCAAAGCTACCATTCGCTCTATTATTACTCAACGAAAAACTGTTTCGAGTTTGTTTAGCTCGCTGACATACATCACATGCCTCTTTATTCTTCATGCTACTAGCACATCCATCAGCCCTAGTTATCAACTTAAGTACCTCCCACGAAGGATGCCCGAATCTCCTATGCCAAAGATCAGTTGGTTGCACTCCAGCTGCCTTCGACGCCTTTATTTGTGACACCCGTAGAAAGTAGTACAGCCCACCTCGGCGTCTACCCGCACCAATCACCATCTTCGAAGTGAGGTCCTGAATAACACAGAGGTGTTTAGTAAAATACACATTACAGTTTGCCTCATCGAAGAGCTGCGTAACTGATATTAATTCACAATTCAACTGTGGCACATAAAGGACATGATCTAAAGTCAGATTCAAATCAAGCTGAACCGTTCCTTCCATGGTGGCCAAGGCTTGTTGCCCATCAGGCAAGCCGACAGAAGTACCAGGAATATCTCTCAGAGAACTAAATCGCTCCCTTTTTCCTGTCATGTGATTAGTCGCACCACTGTCAATAATCCATGTATCAATATCTTGGTTACCAGTCATTCGCTCATGTGCACCTGACTTCTGAGAATTCAGCATATCAATCAACGCTTGAATCTGATCACCACTCAGACCTGGGATGCTGCAAGCTTCAGTTTCCAGATTCGCCCCGCTATTCTCGCTTCTTCCAGAACCTTTAGCCGCATTAGCTTTCACAGTGTTCTTGGTACGACTCATTCCTGCCTCGGACTTAGGCTTTGTCTTTCCGTCGTCCCTGGGACGATCTCCCCACCAGTCTGGATATCCGACCAAGCGGAAGCAGTTTGTTGCTTCATGCCCTGGTCGTTTGCAATAGCTGCAATTCATGGTTCGATCTTTGGGCTCACCACGATTTCTTGTGTCTGATCGGTTTCGTTGTCCTGTTTTCGTCGACAGAGCCATCTGATTTTCTTTAGCATCATTGCCACGACTCATGTTCCTTACCTGTTCTTCCTGAACTAAGGTTGAATACACTTTGTTAACGGACGGCAAAGGATCCATTGCCAACAAAGTAGACCTAACCGTTCCGTAGGCCTCATCATCCAAGCCCATCAACATTTGATGAACTTTGCCTTCTTCACGACGTTTTTCGAGCTTTGATCTGATGTCGCACTTGCAGCCGTCGCAAGTACACACAGGGATTGGATCATAGTGACCCAGTTCCTCCCAAAGCGATTTCAGTTTCCCATAATATGACACAATCGTGTGTCCCTTCTGCTTGCAATCAGCAAGTTCACTCTTCAATTGCTGAATTCGCGGCCCATTGACCACTGAGAAACGATCCTTGATGTCTTCCCACAAGTCCTTCGCATTCTCCATATAAGAAATTGAAGAACGAAGGCTCGGCTCAATGGTGTTGAGGATCCACGACACCATCATCGAATTCACCGTCAACCAATCGTCCATCTCGGTGCTTTCGACCGCTGGTTCTTTTAGGGTTCCATCGATAAACCCCCACTTTCTTCTTGCGCGCAGTGAGGTACGCACAGCCCTGGCCCATTCTTCGTAGTTCTCACCACGCAACTGGACTTGGGTAATGATATTTCCTGGATTATCATTAGAGTTCAGATCATATGGAGAAGGAATTTTGCGATTTTGAGTAGTGTTTGAATTTTCAGTGATGGGGTTGGAGGTTTCTTCTTTGCCAGTCATGGCTTTGGATAAAAAGAGATTTTTCAGCGAGATTTGATAATTTGCTCTGATACCATGAAGCAAGGGAGAGGCAAAAGAGGCCAAAACAAATCTGCCCTTTTTAATATATCAATCACCCATATATACACATTTACAAGAAGCTGTAGGAGCACAACAATAAGTGCAGCAGAACAGCAAACGAATCAGCTCAAATACAAAGAGTCAGGACAGCTCATTAAGTGCAGCTCATTAGGAAGCATATGCCTCCCTGCGTCGAAGCCTGGGCCATGGCGGCCTTGATGCAGTCCTGGCAGAGATGGGTGGAGATGTCGCCCCGGCAGTAGTATTGGCCGTAGGCGGCGGTGCCGGAAGAGGTGTTGAAGAAGCGGTCCCCAGAGCGAGCGCGGGAGACGAGGTCCGAGAAGACGAGGTTGAGGTTGGTGTAGTAGGTGCTGTTGAGGGTGTAGTTGCCGGCCTCCACGCTGTAACTGCTTCCGCAGGTTTGGCCCACGATGGTGGGCTGTGTAGGGATTTGGGAGCTCACATGTTTTGTTAGCAACAAGGCAACAACAACAATGAGCATGATGCTTGAAAGTGGAATCATTGCTCCTTAATTAAGTGTTTGTGCGTGATCAGTTTCGTTTCTGTTGTTCAGTACCTATATCCTTCCATTTTGATTTCCAAGATCAATATATGAACGTGACCCAAAAGCTAATTATGTAGGTATAGATGACTGAGTCGTTTCATTATAGAGCTGAGATAGTGACCCAAAAGGTAATTCTTAGCTTTGATTCGATCAAAGGAAGATTAGATTTTGAAAGTAGTCGTGCTCGTGCACTCGTACTATATAGTATTAATTATAGCCTGAAGTACGTTGAAGGAATAATCTAGACTTTGGAGAACAAACCCACGAAATTAATATATCCGAGGCATACTTTGGATTTTAAATTGCACTGGATTGATCATGTCAATCCAACTTAATCAACTGCCTAATACATAAGTATATAATTCCTTATAATTAGGGTGGGACTTCTCTTAATCATTTATGAAATAGTAAAGATAATGGCTTAACAAAAACAAAGATAATCGTTGCCTTCGGGCATTTAGTCAAAACGGTTAAGCCTCCAAGGATAGTACCCAGAGGTCACCGGTTCGACTCTCATGGGCAGTGCCCTCAATCAAAAAAAAAAACAAAGATAATCGTTCTACCAAAAAAAAAAAACAAAGATAATCGGTCTTTCGGGTACTTAGTCGATCGGTTAAGCCTTCAGGGTAGTACACAGAGGTCCCCGGTTCGACTCCCATAAGTAGTATCCTTGACCAAAAAAAAAACAAAGATAATCAGTGTTTTCGGACATCTAGTTAATCGGTTAAGCCTCTAAAAGTAGTACCCTAACTCCCAAGGATCACCGATTCAACTTTCACGGGGACACTACCCTCAACAAAAAAACAAAGATGCACAATTTCAACCGAAAAAAACATACTCAACCAAAAAAAAACAAAGTGAATGACCTCGAAGGACGCAACTTGAAAGTTTGAAAATTTCATTTCCATTTCCATTTCCATTTTTTTATTTTTTGCCAGCTTAAGGTAACGGTAATTCCGTCAAACTAGCTTATACTATGGTTGCTACTTGCACTAGAACATTACTCGGTGTCCCTCAATGGTGTTTAGAGGCCCCCTTTCAAAATAAAAGGAGGTAATAAAAGATGAAATATACAATTTCCAATATAAATTTTCTAAAGCAAAAGTATAAACTACATATGAATGGTTATAAATATTACATATGGGTTGTAAACAAATCACTAGATTACACCTATTTAAATAGTAATATATATATATATATATAGGGTTTAAAATATTTTGGACCCTATTATTTAGAGTCTCTGTAGAG
This sequence comes from Polygonum maritimum, assembly GCA_963924305.1. Taxonomy (NCBI): domain Eukaryota; kingdom Viridiplantae; phylum Streptophyta; class Magnoliopsida; order Caryophyllales; family Polygonaceae; genus Polygonum; species Polygonum maritimum. The sequence goes on from OZ002736.1 coordinate 6,993,549, forward strand.
TTATGGGTTACTCAGGATATCCGTTTTATGAAAGTGAGTGGTTAAGACCACAAATCACAAATGGGCAAGGGAGTTGCAACCTAAAATATCCCTTAGCAATTGTTAAAACCCTAAGGCATCTTAGAGCGCACCGACGACTATTCTCTTGGTAGGTTCTTCGTGCGTATTCTAACTTCTCTCCGGCTTCTGGTCATGAGCGCTAGGGTAATCCCGCGGTCACATGCGGGTTTCACCGGATTTGTGTGGATTGGGTACTAAGTTTTTTGGAATGTCTAGGGCAAGAAAGGAGTTGCATCTTACGTAGGTGGAGTGCGCTGAATTTGAAGGGATCGTTGAAGGAAAGGAGAATGATAAGGGGGGGGGGGGTTGTCAGTGTACGTTGGCTGGATCTCTTTTAACAAACAGGCCGTTCAATGCCTTTCATTCTTAACAATACTATGAAGAGTGCATGTCGACTTCACCACGGCTTTGTCTTTAATGAACTGCGTAATAATCTCTTACTCTTCAAATTCGTTGATAAGGAGGACAAGGTAAGAGTTATTGTGGGTGAACTGTCGACGAGGAGGATCTTTTAATATGTGCAAAGTTCATCAAGCTTAGAGTAAAGATTGATGTGAGGGAACCTTTACGTAGGCGTTTGGTGATGAGGTTGCATGGTGACCAGGCTAGAGAGGTCATTATGCAAGCAATCAAATTAATCATAAACTAACAAACAAGTATAACATGCAAGTAAGGGGTCAAACCCAGCAGAATCAAGTGTTCTCAGACAAATCGGTTCAATCAAGAAGAATAACAAGGGAGTTTTGAAAAGTTTTGATATCAATAATAGGAAGCAGAGGACATTTAAGTAGATCAACATAAAGAATTATTCGATCGATCATGAGTTCATCCAGTTTCTTAGACTTTCTTGACTAATTCCAATTCTCATCATAAATAACCACCTGTCCATGGTCCAGGTAATACCTAAACCTAGGCAAAGACACTTAACCTAGATCTAGCATGAAGAACAAGAATATGTAAGATATCAAGTCAAGCAATCAAGTTAGGAGTCAATTGCAAGATAAAACAATCAAATCTTATTCTTAATCCTAGTCCACGGTCCTAGAATAAGTTGCCTTCTAGAAAAGATAAGTTCACACAGACAATGAAACAAATCTATTCAGACGATAAAACAATGACAATTCAGTTACTTGATTAGGCTCAAAGTGTAACACGTACCCCAATTTTAAACCAGGAAGGTTACACGCCAGTGACCTCGGATTTGATGTCCGAAGCCACCTTAGGCTTGATCCGAACAATTAATATAATAATATTAAAGAGTAAAAAGAAAACAATGGATAATAAAATTGGTTTCTTTGAATTAAACTTCTGTTAAAAGAGGTTGAAAGCTTACAACGGAAGATTAAAAAATTTTAAATTACATAAAGACGTTAATACCTACACCTATACATCGTCTAGGAATTGAAAATCTTAATTCATTTCTCTTCAATTTGAAAATGAAATTTGACTTTATAAACTACTAGTATTTCCGGCCCCTGCCTACGGAAGGGGGCAACACTCTTTTTATATGGCCTTTATGTAATTTGATTTAAATGTAGAAACAGATTTGATAGAGTTATAGTGCATCTTAACTCTTAAGCCTTTCTTATCACGGTACATTATATGTATGTATGGAAGTCATTCATAAATAATAACTAACGGGTCAACGGGTACCTTGCATGTACTAATTATTTTACTGAGAATTTGTTTGGATATATAAGTAAGAAAGTATGTAGCACCGTAAGTAATTTTCGATGATGATAAAATATTTCACTTGAGATTTCATGTAGTATCACATATGATTTTTTAATTGATCAAATATATTGTGAAATAAAATGATAGTATTTTATCTAAGTTTTTTATTTAAGTTATATTATATAAAGTTCTAATTCAAATTTATTTTTAACATCAAATCATGATTTTGGATTAACAAAATATTGTAATGATTTTGAATAAAAAAGACGATATCAATGTCTAATTCCTAATAATATTATTATACATTGCTTTATCAATTGAATAATACATTGAAAAAATATTACCGATCGTGTCCCATACAGGGTACGGGCAATAATCTAGTTTTTTTATACATACTATGGATGTGTGATTATCAATATATAATAGAAGACTAATAATCATTTTTGTGAAATATCAAAACAAATTTGAGCATTTTGAATACTAATTGTATCAAATAATTTTGAAGAGTTTTGTAACGTCTATAGGAAGAAAGTGCATTGAAGCTTTGCATCAATTATTTGAGGTATGTGCAATCATTTAATTAGCATGAAGCTTGAGATTTATTTCAAATTAGATGACACTTAATCATGTCAATACGTAAGACCTAAATCTTTGGCTAGATTAGATCGGTTTAACAAACTAAGTGTGATCCTCACAAACCTATGTACAGAATGTCTGGATGGAAATTTTCGTGTCATTTAAGTTGATCCCAACTCTCTTAGATCATCAACTCCTTAAGAGGATGAGGCATCTCTGTCTCTATTTATAATGTGTAGCAACTTTTGCTGATTAATTTTTTGGCTTGGGAGCAATATTCTTTATAGCCCATACTACTTGTGAATGCCTATTTTTCATCATTATGGTCTCACATCTTTGCTCCATATGGTTTAAAACTTCAACCACTAATTGCTATCATTCAACTGGTGTTTTATGAATATTCGACTATCAATTTCTTTTGGGTGCAATTTATGGGCTGTAAAGTTAGCACGTGAACCACGTTCTAACATACTACTTGTCAATGCATGATCTTAATAGAAATTATGAATTTGGAAAGATAGATTGATAGAGCTAAAATCAGGGCCTAAAACATACACAGACACTCGAACTTATGCATTTTGGTCATTTAGACACCCGATCTTTGAATCGGACCTATTAGACACTTGAACTTGACAATCCTTAATCATTGGACGGCTTGCATCTGATGTGGTATTTGCGTGTACTTCACTCTCTTAAAAGAGGGTGAACACCTACAACAGATCTGATGTGGAAATTAATTAACAAAAAGAATAAAGTCTTTTTTGTATTTTCTTCTCCTCCTTTGAAGAATTCTTTCCTCTGGGTACTGACGAGTTGTTTCTAGCCATTTCAATACATTGAACCCAGACTCCCCCGACCCTTTCCCTTTGAACAGTACAAACAAAGAAAAAACTGGAACCCTAGATCCCAAATCCCATCCCAAACCATTACAATCTTGTGGTTTCTCCTCCCATTAAGAATCTATGATGAGCGTAAGGCTCCTCCTTGGAAACCGATTAGAGAAAATCTGCCCCGAATCCCGGTTTGCCCTCGTGTTGTTGGCGGCGCTCGGCTCCGTCCTCGGGTGAAATCCGACCTTGTGGGAGGAAAGAACAACGGTGGCTCCTCGCCGGCTACCTCTAGGAGGAGAAAGAAGAAGAGGATGGGTCTAGAAAACAAGAAATTTCTGTCCGTCGGGTGGCTAACCCCAAGTAACAGTTCAAATCTGGGTAGCAGAGTGCTACTGTGGGTGAGAGACCATGGAGAAAGACAATGGCATATGTAAGAAGTTACTTGTCTCAGAGATCCCGCTGCTCATAGACCAATTCTTTAAGAGTAATGTTAAAGACAACATTGAAGAAACCTCTACCATGGCCATTAAGGCCTTAAAGGGTAGTGTATCCCAAAGGCTTGTTGAAGCCGCCCCTTATGGAATTAAGAAAATTGAAGGGGTGAGTAAGACAACAATTGGCATGGTTGTGTTGTTACAAAAACTAAGTAATCAATGTATTTTGGTGCAGGTCTGGAGAAAGTGTGTTTACCATAGAACCCTCCAGGCAATGTGCTTTTGTTTATCATTTAGTGGGCTATAACTGAAATCCAGTATGATAATTAACACTGGAAAATGCAACAAAGATCTGATCAGGAATTATGTATGTCGGTGTATCAACCATGGGCTAATACTTATTAATGTAAGTATGTTGATGTTGGAGTTTATCTTTCGTGGTTTGCTGCTATTTGCTTCAATTCAATTGACTTGATATATATGAAAGGCCAGGTGGCTTGGCAAACAAGTGATCAAAGCATAAAGAAGAACCCAGGCATTGTTGGGTGCTTTCATGTTTCCCAAAATTTTGAGTTTTGGTTGAAAAAATAAAAAAGAAAGAAAGAACTGAAAAGACTTTAAGGAATTCTGGAATAAAAAAGAAAAGGAAAAATAGAAAATTAATCTTTGGAATAAAGATATTTTTTTGAGAATTACTTGCATCGCAAGCATATTAATATGTGCTTGTGAGACAAGTTTGTCTTCACTTGCGCTGCAAGTAAATCATGTTCGTTTTTCTTGCGGAGTAAGTTTATTCCCTTCTTTGGTTGCAAGATAGCTCGAGGCTTTTTTCATGTACTATTTTTCCGAGGAGTTGGAGCTTGGTTTGGGTATTGGACCGAGTTGTGTTGGGCTGGGTCATTCTGTGCTCTGAGACTTCTGAAGATCCTTCATCTCGGTGGAGGGAACGTCAGTTGTCCGTTTCGCACGCCCATGAGGGGTTGACCAGTTGTCCACAGCACTATTCTAATAGTGTTTTACTCACCCCATCCCAAACTCTTCTAAGTTCATATTTTTCGGGTTTTTGTACTTTTTCTAGCTAGACTTGCTCTATTTGAATTTCCTAGCCGTCTTCGGCTGCCGTTTTTACACGGCCTCTCGGTTTACCAAGTTTGGTTCGTAATCCGAATTCTCACCTTCTCAAACAAAAAAAAAAAAAAAAATTTCAATACATTGAACAAATTAAACCTCAAATACTCCTTATCCCAATTTCACCAACATATGAGACTTATGAGTTCAATAAAACCTAAAAAATCCTTAATTTAGTTAAAAAAAAAAAAAAGAATTTTCCAAAAAATTTGATCAAAGGGAAAGCATCTGCTGCTGTAGGTGGTCGCCGAAGTTGTAGTGAGGCGGTCCAGGCGGAAGATGGTCGGTCGAAACGGCCATGGATCCAAGCTTCTGGAATTGAGCTTCACAACAGTATCAACAAAGAGACGAGTATCCTCCTCCGAGTTCCCCTCCAGAACATCGACCAACTCCAACACCGCGCTCCAGATCCGGCCACCTCCGGCCTCTCTGGATCCAGATCCGGCCGCCTCCGGCCTCTCTGGATCCAGATCTGGCGATCTCGTGGACAGTCGTCATCGTTCGGTAGTTGACCAGGCGGTGGTCGCCGCCGATGATGGTGAATCCGATCCGCACCGCTCGTAGTGGTGGACGTCGAGCCGCTTCGTGCTCGCCGCCGCCGGGAGGCCGGAGATGACGTTGACGTGCAGCCGACGGCGAGCTCGAAACCTTTCTTCACCGAGCAGCTCTTGATGAGGTGTTTGTAGATCTGAGGCTTGTCGAACCGGCGGAGGACCCTCCGCCCCGCCATAGGTCCTCTTCTCCCTCGACGGCGCCGGCAACTCGACCCCGTCGTTCGGGCACAAGCAGATCCGGACGAAATTCAGCGGGCGGCGGACGACGGCGGGGAAGGCGGTGCTTCAGGGGCTGGATCTCTACGTGGGTTTTGAGGGGAGGAGGTTAGGTCTCCAAAAAAGCCATTCAGGGAAAGAGATTACAGAGCAAGAGAGGGGAGTGAATAGTGATGAAGGAGGTTATTTTAAAATTAATAATTAAAATTAAATTGCTGATGTGTCAGAAAGTGATATCTACCTGGGCGAGTGCAATACACGTTACAAAGTGAGATTATCAGAGGTGCTTGATAAGTAGGAATTATCAAAGTTAAAGTGTCCAACAGGTCCGTTTTAAAGATCGGGTGTTTAAGTGACTAAAATGCACAAGTCCGAGTATTTGTGTATGTTTTAGGCCAATAAAATCAGTAACATGGATAAGTTGTTATTGAGGACTAAATTTCAAAGTTAGATTTAACATGTATTGTTTAAGAATTATGTGACAATATGGTTAACTTTCAAAGGCCGTCTTCATGTTAATTGCATGTGTAGAGACTGCAAGAACCACAGAAGTTGTCCATCATAACACACACTCAAACATTAGCAAAATAAGTCACTTTTTTTTTTGGTGAGAAGCAAAATAAGTCACTATACTTCACACTAAGTTCATTTTGATTGCCAGACTTGTTTTTACATAATTTCTTATGGGAAAAGATGCTCAAGTTTTAGGCATCAGGAATAAGCACAACAGAGCCAGAAGCTTCCTGTTTTGGAGATCCGTGTCAGCCTAGGCAGCTTCAGACAGAGTATACTTGTGATTCACCCGAGAACTTGTAAGACACCGGACTCAAGCTTTTCAAACACCTGCCCAACATATATCAGGAGCTCGTCTCGTGTCGTATGGTAGCGGTTGTGTAATTTGCTTTGACAGGCACAAAGTGTTGGGTCTATCCCTGGAGCCTCATCAACCCGGAAATCATCATATCTAAGCGTTCTCACCTGTTTTTATGATAAGGCGAGCGGTGATTGCATATCAGAAAGCTTGAGTAGTAAGCAAATTATGAATGAAAAGCCTTGAAGAACATCAACCTACCTGGTTTGCCTTGACAGTATGTATGTTGGAACCAAGCTCCCGAATCGGCATCATGGCAGCTTCCTCGTATAATGCTTGCAAGTCACTCCCAGAGTATCCTGAGGATTATAAAAAAATACAATAGTTAAAAGGTAATGTAGGTGTTTTGAACATTGGTAAGACCATTACAAATGAGGATCTCAAACACTTGATCATACCCTCTGTTTCCCTGGCAAGCTTTTCTAGATCTCTACCTGTCTAGGAGGGCTATTAAATATCAGTTGGCTAAATAGACAACATATTAAAGATGCACATCAAGCTAACAACAATTTTTATGCAGAAAAACAGAAGTTCATTTAGGAAAAAGAAGGTAAAAGATTTACTACAATGGAAAAGCAAACTAAAAATTAAGGGACACTAAAGTGCAGGAAAAAGAAATGGATTCAGCTCTTGAATGATTTCCATTTTTCCAGAATCAACCTACTAATTAAAAGTCCTCTCGTACATCAGTTTACAATCTGTTTTTTTTTTTCCAGATGAGCCTCCAAAGAGAGGAAACTAAAGGTCTAGAATCTTCAACTCATTTCAAGAACTTGTTTTCATATCCTTTATATACCCTGAGATCAACTGAGTAGTTATGAAAGTTCAATTTAAGATTTAGATGATAGTACAGATAATGAGACCAAGTAGCTCATAAGACATTGAATATATTAAACTGCTAATTCAAATTAGTGCACGACTTGAGTAAATTACTGAAAATAACTTTCATCAGAAATCATGAAGCACGTACAGGAAAAAACTGAAACATGAAAAGATAGTCTAAATTGATTGTAGGCGGTCTTATCAAACCATGCTGTTTAGAAATCATCCTGGTATGTTTCCGTTGTAGAATCCTGCAAGGCTATCGTCTGTGAGAGGAAAGAAGCTCCAATAGTCACCTGCCCAAATAAGAACAAACTCGATTAAGTTCATTCAGTCACACCATAGGAGCTAAAACTTGCCACATATCTCATATTCAGGGGCACATAATAAAAGTTCAAAATATGAATTACAAAATTCTCTACCTTGAAAATAGGATCGAATTGGCCCCGGGCGAAACGAAGATGAACCTATAACAACCAATATAACTTTAGTCAATTCAAATTAGCTTTAGAAGTAACAAAAGAAAAGATCTTGCTGAAGTTAATTACCTTGTGTATCCTAGACAATGGTAGGATGATCTGTAAGCTTTCATAGTTCGCATCTCCCTCAAACGTGGGCCTATAACACAAACAAAACAAAGAAAAATCTGAATAAGTAGTTTTTATCCCATGACATATTAATAAGATAAACTTACATTCGAGACCCGCAGACAGCACAAACGCCACCTCTATCGACGTCTTCATCCTTGTTCGCCTACAAACACCACCCCTCGCCGCCGACGACCTTTCTTCGATCTCCCTTGGTTTGGTTCTCGCTATTTCCATGTGGCCTGCAATAGAAAGGAAAAAGAAAACAAAAAAAAATAGCCATCACAATCAAACACTTCCTCAAACCTAAACCCAAACTAATATAATCATCAAGATAAACTTACCCTTATCCTTATATGAGAGCGCATCAAAAGTCTGCTCGAAAAAAAAAATTAGATTAAAAAGGGCATCCACAAATCAAAGAATAAGGAGAACCTAAAAGTAGAATTCCAAACGTAACAATATATAATCAAAGGGATATATTAAAAAACATTATGAACGCTTGCATTAGTATTTAAGAGAATATGTAAAAAAAATAATTACCTTTATAACGACCACTAATTCACCGAAAACAATGCAGCTCTTTCCAACACCAGAATCTCCGAGCAAGACCAGCTGAGCAGCTAAGATTATCTAAAATCCATCAAATTTTCGTATTGGTTTGAAACTTGATTGCATTGTGTACAAATAACCTGGATAAAAGCAAAAAGGAGGGGAAAGGTGCAATCTCTATAAAAAAAGGCAGCAACTGTGTATCTTTGGTATGTAGCAAGTAATTCAGGCGTGGGAAATTGTCAATGATAGGCAATTAAACCAAACTGGCAACCATTCAAACCACACCTTCCTCACTTCACACCATCCCAATTTCAGGACATGATTCAAACCCAACTAATAAAGCTGAAAAGGACGAAATCAAGAGAATATAGAAAGTACCGGTTTGGGGATTGTAGAGGGACCAAAGCCTCTTCTTGCGACTCCATCTACAAACCCAACTCTATCTCCTATGTTCCCTCTCTTTTCCCCAAACCTCCGAGCCCCCGATCCGCCAAGCGGTCGGTCTCTCCTGTCCGGGTCTCAGCGCCTCCCACCTCTCCATCTCTCACCTCTTCCAAAGACGACGACGCCTTGTGACTCGGCTAAAGTCGTCGTGCCAAGATCAAAGATAAATAACCCAAACTACAAACTAAGTATAGTAAGCAAGTAAGGGGTCGAACCCAAGAGAACTATGGCTTCTAGTATTAATATAATTATCAACCAAAGAAAGGGGGGTTTAGGAGAGAAATCTATACTAAACTAATCTAAGAAACAAAGAACAAACAAATAAACAAACATGCAAATATGGGGAAACAATTGATGAAGAGACAAGTTTATTCAAAAGATCCACTCATGATATAATTCCTCGATCATAGATTTATCCATTGATTTCATTCACACCCATGGTTAATTCCTATCCTGATCATTAACAATCGCAAGTCCACGGTCCAAGCAATTCTATAACCCTAGGCAAGGACGCTTAACCTAGAATTAGCATAGAGAACAAGGATATGCAAGATATAATATCAAACAATCAAGCTACGAGTCAATTGTAAGATAAAACAATCAATTCTCTTCTTAATCCTAGTTGCATAGACAACAGGTCTAGGTTAAGTTGTTTTCACAGATTAGTTTTGTCCACGGTCCAAACCTAATCAAACAGTAGAACATCAATCAATTCAATAGGTTAGCTACTCCTAGAGAAACAATAAACATTCATAAGATGAAGCACAAGAGAATCAATATCAACCAAAGGATAGAAATCAATTACCAAAATCTCACGAGTTCATACATCAGAGCTTCTCCCTTGAACAAACCCAAGGAGACTAGCTCTCCATAACTAAACTAAAAACCTAACTTGTAGAAGAAGGTAGGAGGTAGAATGTAGAATATACTAAAAACCTAAGGCTGACTCCTCCTTAAATAGCCCAAGGAACAAGCTCCACGAGATAGATAAGAAAAGAGGCAAAAGATAGAAAAGGAAACAAGATAGAAAGATTTCGGCCCGCTTCGGATCCGACATCACCGCTGTCGCGTCGCTCCCACCGCGCCCGCGCTTTTACGACAGAGGAGAACAACTTGTCTCGGCTGCCACCGCGGTCGCGTCGGCCTGGCCGCGGTCGCGGTATCGGGACAGGGACCTCTGGCGTCACGTCGGAGGCTGTTTTGACCATCGTACGCTTGGAATCTGACTTTGGTGTAAAAAGATGAATTGAAGCCCTTGAAGTTATCTTTCCAATAGCACCGGAATCAGCTCAATCCGACCTCTGTAGCTCCAGATATAGCCCTCGCAAGAAAGTGGTGTCGCGCAGACAGTTCAAAACGCCTTAAAACTCTTGATTCTTGCATCCTTGTGTCTTCGGCCTAGATATTACAATTTGCACAAACTCTAACCTAAACACACTCAATATAGCCCTAAAATACAAGAGTTAACCTATACAAAATAGGCCGAATCACCTTGTCGGAGGAAGACACTGCCGACGAATCCACCAAGTTCACATGGCGGGATCACTGGTACCCGGTCTCTCTCATGGAGGACATCAGACATCAGCCGGCTTCCAAGCGTGGGCTCATCGTTGGCCCACCGAGACTTCCTCTTCCTCCCACCGGCCCCGCTGCCATCGCCGCCATCCTTGTTGTCCGACTCGGACGGCGGATCCCACCCTCTTCCTCTTGCTCATGGTCTCCTCCTCACCGCCCGATTGGTCAGCTTGCTATGCGTGTTGGTGACGTCGGAAGACAGCGGCTTCGTCAGCTCCACCAGGCCCGCGTACGGCTTCGTCAGCGGCTTCGTCGGCTCCGTTCCCGTTCCCGTTCGCCATATTTCTCCCGATTGAAATTCGAGGGGAGGAGCTAGGTTTTGGCCGGCTGGGGATTTATCGGGAGCAGATTGCTCAAGAATACGTTCAGGCATTTAAACGGGCTTCTTCAACCCAAAAATTTAATTGGGCTTCGGTTTTTTTTTTGGGATTAGCCGTTTCTATTGTCATCAATCTTATTAAACGTCCTTCAGTTTTTTTTGGATAAAAGATATGATTTAAATGGGCTCTTTTATATTTAATGTAACATATGAAAATTGAATGGGCTTATAAAAGGTAATGGTTTTTTTAATTAAATTGGATAAATTTTCTTTTTTTTATTAATCTTACTAAGAATCCCATATGTATTTATTACACTTTATTATGAAATGAAAACTATACAAATTTGTATAAAACGCTTAGCATTCATTACGCTCCAATTCCTTTCTTTATAGGTTTTATGATTTTGAAAAAAAATCCAACTACAACTCAACTCTTCTCCAACTTTACTTCTTTCGACCTGAATTGCAGCTCAACTCTTCTCCAACCTACTTCTTTCGACCTGAAGAATAAGATCGTCTGATGTGCCGTGACGAGAAATACAGTTGACACCAGCCGAACCATGCAAAGGAAAGAAGGTGGTCGGCTTAGTCTTGTGACAAACTAAGCAAATGGGGTTTTGAAAATGGTTCTTTTGTGGTCGTACCCAATTACTAGCATCGAACTCCGAATAAAAGCCGGTCGATGATCTAGCAACCAAAGTACTTCCCACGAACGAGGAAAACTATGAGATGCAACAAAAAGGATTAGGACACCACACGAGTATGGTTCTTTAGAAGCTTGATCGATTTGTTGGGAACGTTTATTATTCACACAGAGATTTTTTAAAAGCCTCCGCTTATGCGAATTCAGATTGGAAAGAGGAACGTCATTAGCCGGGAGCAAGAATGGTTTTCCAAGTTGAACTAACCATCTTGGTTCGTTAATTACGTGCACTAGCACTTATCTTATTAGTTTCAAAACTTCACACTTCACGTTAATAACTTTTACTTCTTTTTCGACACTAGTCGAGATACAACGAACAACGATTTCCGCGGATTTGAAGAACGCACTAGCTAGGTGCAACGTCCCTCATGCCCAGTTGAGGAGACATGGTCATGACCAACATTAGGGTATAGGGTCATCCTAATGCAGTTATAAAGAGGTGTTCCGAGTACCGAGGGCTCCACCCCTATTTCTATCCTAAGTCCATAACAAGCCACTACGAGGCTAACAAGAAACGAAGCCACTACGAGGCTAACAACAATCAAGGCCACGTACAAGCTAGGCCAACACAGATCGAACCTAAGTCCATACTAGCGTAGCCTAGCAATAATAACTACGCGAATAACAATGTCGTTAATACTAGGTAATAAAGCAACAACCTAGTTCATTTTAATTTCGCACATTTAGTTCCCAACAAACGGATAAAAACGAACATGGTAAAACTGAACCAAACCACTTGCCTCGGATACGACGTTTGACTACGGTTGTTGACTCACGGAGGAAAGGTTAACGACGATAGCTCGAATCTTCGTTAATCGAACGATACCGGAAAGGGAATAATTCAAAATAAACTTTAATAATTTATTTTGAAGAAAGAAATATTAGAGTTCATATCCTTCATGACTCTAATGTAATAATAACCCCTTGTATTTTAATTTTCCATCCAACATTTTATTGATAAAGTTTCTTAGTAAAATCTTGTATAATTTCCACTTCTCATTTTATTACTAAGAATCATTGACATATATAAATATTATAAGGTCATTGTACTATATAAATTTCATCATCATTGTCTAAGCATGATTTATAAGTATTATCTTAGAAATTATAATCATCATTCTCAAATTTTATAATTCCTCACATTCTATAGTCTTTTAATAAAAGTAATAATGAAACTAATTCATTTTATCATATAGAAAATCTATGTAATTTAATAATAAAAGTATAACTATATATGCTCATGTAATCTCCATAATAGTTTACTTAAGCCTTTCTTATTAAAATTAATTTAATTTAAATAATTTAATAAATTCAATGTATTTATTTATTTTAATTAACCAAAACCAAATCCAGGTCGGTCGGGCCGAGTCGGGCCCGATCCACCATCGTGTTTCCCATCAAAATAACCCAAAACGAGCAGCCCTTTCACGAAAAAACAGAGCGGAGAACGCTTACTTCCGGCGCGTTTCTGGGAGGAGTACGGCAGCTTTTCGACGAGACGGCTACAGATATGGAAACTAGGAAAAGAGACGAAGACGATGATGGCGTTTCGTTGTCGGATGAAGGAGAACGAAGCCGTAGAAGTTGGCTCGTCGCAGGCAGAGGATAGCACCGGAACTTTGACTTTCCGGCGATTTCGGACCAATTCGAGAGCGTTTTGTGACGGGTTTTCGAGAGATTTTGGTGTTGTGATGTGGATGTGTTGAGTAGATGCATCAAACCCATCTTATAGCTGCAATTGCTACCTCGAATATTCGATTTCTCGTCGGTATCCAAGAACACTTAATGGCGTCGTCTTCAATTCGATCCTATCCAATACACATTGGTCTTTACTCGGATTCTTATCATAGAATTTAGTCCTTATCCTCCCACGTCACTTATGACTCAAGAATCATTCTTATCCCTTTCTGAAACGATCGAATTTGGCCGGAAATCGAGCCAAATACATAGACCCTAACCGATAACTACACTTGAATTGGTGATTAATCGGATAATTAATTCCTCCAATTAATTGAGAGGTATTCAAGTTCTCTAAGAGGAGAATCCAATGCCACTAACGGCATTCATTTTCACGGAGAAACGAATAAGATATGGCCGATTGAAGATTGGGTTTAGTTTAGGTGGATTTGGAGAAGAAGAGGTTGGGTTTTACCCAAAGAGCCCAACATTTCCGAAAAGTTGCAATTATGTCCTTATGACATATTTACTTATAAAATTGAACACTTCACTAGGATAAAACTTATTTTACATTTTATCACATAATAATTATCTTAAATATATGTGTACATAAATTTGTACATTTCAATATAATAAAGTTTATTATAATTTAAATAATTATTAACATGATTTTATAAGCTTAAAACTTATGTTACAATAACATTATTCTTAAAATTCATTTAACCATAGTTCCAACACAATTTATATTATTAGCAAGGTTTATTATTTTTAATAAATTAATAACAACTTATTATTAATATTTTTGATAAAAAGGTAAAATTACCTTTTTACCCTTATAGAAAGAGAGGGTTATTATACATGAGGTCTAGCTTTGCATCATTTCGTTTTCTACCAAGAATGGGAGCAATTATAGAGTAATGCTTTTTTAGCAAGATGCAAAACTCAACTTGATTGACAAGAAGTTCCCGATGACACCGATGAGTATGATTGGTGTAGTGTGAACTCTATGATGGTTGGATGGATTCTTCGATCAATTGATCCAACTTTACGTTCTTCATTGTCGTAATCTGACTCCTTCTAGACTCTTTGGCGTAGCATCAAGCAATGGTTTTCCATTAGTAATTCGCCATGGGTGCATCAACTCTAAATTGAAATTGCTCATTCTTTCCAAAACGGACAATATATTGAGACTTATTTTGATCGTCTACAACTTTTGCAACAAGAATTGTCCATCTATACTAAGAAACATGGTTGTTCGATTGGATCTTGCAAATGACTTCAAACATAGGCTATAGAGCTTGAATCTAATTATGAAGAGGAATTCATCCATAATTTTATATGGGCTTTTATGAAGATGCTTTTAGAACCATTCATTCTAATATCTTGGCCAAAGATCTGACGTGGCCGAAATAAGCTTGGAGGCAGCCTCAGCAAGTGCCTTATAGTCAGCCTCCCTAGATGATCAGGCAATGGACATTTGTTTACAAGAACTCCAAGGAATAGGAGTTCAGCCAAGATAGAGAAGAAAACCTATTATAGACATGTAGTCATCACAATCACCAACCCAATCCGCATCGGAGAATGCATGAAGATGTATGGGTGATGACAATGAGATGTGAATGTCGAGGTCAAGAGTTCCAACAAGATATCGTAAGAGTCGTTTTAGGGCTAACTAATGATCTGTCCTGGGGCTCTGTATAAATTAAGAAATCTTATTGACCAAGAAGGAAATGTCCAACCAAGTTACACATAGGTAATGATCGAAGACTGCTTACTAGTGCTTTATACTCAAAAGGGCATGGAATTGGATCACCACCAAATTTTAACAAGGTCACAAAGACCAAGAGGGGGGTGGAGATGGATTTTGTAAGTTTCATGCTAGCTTTGTGCAAATGATCAAGAATATACCGACGTTGGCTAAGAAATATGTTGTTAGAGGCATGCAAAACTTCTACTCTGAGAAAGTATGAGAGCAAGCCAATATCTTTAAGAGAGAACCATTGCCAAGATCGGTAATTAGCATACGAACCTGAGTAGTGTCACTTTTGGTGATGATGATACCATCGACATAAACCAACAAGTAAACTACTTGCGAAACCTAATGATAGATGAATAAGGAAGTGTAAGTCGTGGACTTGACAAACCCTAGTCGAAGTAGATAGTTATAAATCTCATTATACCATGGATAAGGTGCTTGTTTCATCCCATAAATAGCCTTGCGATGTTTAAACATGGTGAGGAAGATCACGGTCTATGAAACTAAGTGGTTGGGCCATATAGACGTCTTCATGCAAGGTGCCTTGAAGAAAGCCATTATTTACATTGAGTTGGTGAAGCAACCAACCTTCATAAACAACGATGGACAGAACAACTCGAACTGCCACCGATTTTACAACGAGATTGAATGTTTCTTGATATTCGTGTCCATACCTTTTATGGATGCCCTTGGAGACAAGGCGGGACTTGTAACGATCAATTGAGTTATCGGGTTTGTACTTGATTTGAGCACTTGCAACCAACTAGATTTTGATTGGAAGAAGGGGGACATAGAGACCATGTTTGGTTGGCACAAGGAGCATCAAATTCCTTTTGCATAGCAAGTCGCCACTCGGGATTTTTGAGAGCTTGGGTGATGTTTTGGTGTTTTTTGGACGAGGCGAGTTGAGCATGTAGATTTAGCTTATGAACTGGTTTGGTAATGCTGTTTTGGAATAAGTCACCATTCCATAAGGTTGGGGAGGAGAGGGTGGCATGTTTACAGAGAGAATGGGCCCAAGGAGATATGAAGGTGGGGATGCTAGCAACAGCATGGATGTTGCATGTGAAGGAGATGTCGAATGCGCAATATTAGTGTTTTTGCGAGGTTTGGGTTTCAAGAACAGACGAGGAGTGGGGCTCGTGCGTTGTGGGGCGAGCTAGGGTTTTGGTGTAAATGTTGGACGTAGGGAAAGCTATGGAAAGTGGGGGTTGGATGTCAGGTGATGGTAGCAGATATGAGATGCTCACGTGCTATAGAAAAAAGGTAACACTTTTACATACATGATACAACATCCATACCAATTTGAATTAGGTTTCCACTTTACATCCGTATCTTACAAGATATTCAACCAAAAACGCATGCACAATCACGTCACAATCATTTGTTTTCATTACACTCAACTTATGATCAGAACATGTACTCATACAATTAGGATCCTTACGCACTGCAAAATCATAGGGCTCCTTTCAAGCTATAGCTAGCGAGGATGCAAATTCTCATAGTACATACTAGTCGAGGAGTCAATAAATCCACCCTGAGAATGTTGGCTACTACGTCCATCTCGAGTATCGGAGCCAGTGACATTTGTATGAGGGCTACGAAAGAAGTTGGAAGGTGCAGACGGATATGGTAGCTCAATGGATTGGTTTTCAAGCATCCCACCAACCAACCTTATATTTGGTCTACTTGTTGAGTCATCTTGAACGCATAACATGGCTATTTGAAGGCATCGTTCTGCTTGGACTTTCGAATAACTGTGTCGTAGTACTGGATCAAGTAGCCTTTCAATTGCATTTTCATTCCAAATCCTCCATGCCTGCAATAAAATTTAATATCATATATATTGTTAGCACAAAGCATTGAATTTCTTGCACTACCATCTGATAATGACTTGTACTTGAAAAAAATTACAACGGAGTTGATGAGTGTACATGATGTAGAAGTCCATCGCCATTGATCGGGTCAAAGAATTGACTAATACTTTTTCCACTTATAATTTCTAGAATAATTACACCAAAGCTATAGATGTCTGACTTGATAGAAAATCTTCCGGCCATTGCATATTCGGGTGCCATGTATCCACTAGAAGAAAACATAGTAAAAATTATTATTTGTTAATGTTAGGATGAAGTATAAATTTTAAAAATTTAAGTTACGCTTACAAGGTGCCGGCTATTCTGGAAGTGTTTCCTGCGGTCTCATCAATGTTTACTAGTTTTGCCAGTCCAAAATCCGCAATCTTAGGGTTCATATCGTCATCAAGCAAGATATTGCTAGATTTGAGATCTCGATGTACAATGGTAAGCAAGGAATCAATATGAAGATATCGAAGTCCCCATGTTATTCCTTCGAGGATTTTGTATCGAGTTCTCCAATCTAGCTTGAAAGACTTGGCTTGATCTGTGTATATTTTTGGTTCAACAAGTACGTACACACCTTCAAGTTAGGGTAATTATGATAATTGCACAACTAAACAGCATGAGCACTCTCAACCTAGTTTGATTTGGCCAAAACATGAAAAGTCGAAGCTTAAAACAACTAGAAACCTGAAAATCGAAGTAGACTCATCGAACCTAATACAGTATAATGTTTGCGTTGCAAAAATTACAATGTAAGGGAATATATATATATATATATATTGAAGGCCTAATGTGTATGGCTTGTTAATAGAACAAATTAAATGATAGATAGATTAGTTTTTTACTTACCAAAAAGGAACTTATCGAGACTTAAGTTGGGAAGATACTCATAAACAAGAATCCTTTCTTCATTTTCAACGCAGAATCCTAAAAGTCGGACCAAATTCCTATGTTGAAGCTTAGCTACCACCGCAACTTCTGTCTTGAACTCTCGAATCCCCTGAACGTCCCGAGAGCCTTTTTATGGCTACCAAATGCCCATTGGAAAGCATACACTGCATATTCAATCACTTACCATGTACAACAGTAACTACCCATAATTAACCAAGATTTATATTATATGAGAAAGACATTTAAACCCTTTGTGCTTTTCTGGTTGGTTAACTAAAACTTGATCAATATTTATACAATTTAAAACACGTACATATAAAAAATACGTTGATAAGGAAGAATTCGAGTAATCAATCACCTTATATACACCTCCAAATCCACCTTCGCCCAATTTATTAGCAGGGGAGAACTTCATAGTTGCCTCCTCAATCGTCTTAAAGTCAAAGCATTCTATATTTCCAATCTCTCGGGCATCTAACGTACACCAGAACATGTTGATACATAATTACAAGCTAGCTAGCTTGCTAAGGCCCGTTTGGCTTTAAATCGTGGAAACATAAACGGACTGGAAATGAATCTGGTCTATTTAAGTGTCATGATACATTGATAAAAAAAAAAATATCTCTCCGTCTCTCCTAACCTCTTACCCATAAAAAATTTGAATGTCTTCCGCCTCAATCATCCCTCTACTAGATGGAGGGGTAAAAAATGGGGAATCACTTCTTTCCACCTCACATTTACAAGGAGTAAGATATTGGAAAATTCTACTACATTAATATATTAGGATATTAAAGATTGTCTAGATGCGTTTTCATTCCGTTTATGTATCCATAGATTGTAACCAAACGGTCCCTAACTATTATTAAAACTAGGAAAACAATTAATAAATAATAAATTAATAATCCACACAATCCATTCGAGTTGACCTGAATTGTTTACCTCCAATAGGATTATGCTGAGCCTCAGAAGATGTTTCATCTCTCTTGTTTCTTCTACACAAGCAAAACCATAAACCAAGGGAAACACCACATAAAAGCAATATAGACCCAGCTGCAGCTGCCACAGGGATTACTATATTTTTCTTTGCATCCTTCCCTGCAATCAAAAGACGAAGGGCAGTGCTCAAAAAACAAAAAAAAAAAAAGACGAAGGGCAGGCGTGTTATAATCTACATATATATCATTTCAACTAACTACGTATTGTTGTTGTAGCTGTGAGATTCCACTGGGCCGAGAGAGAACTAGTTAACATGTCGGGTAAATTTAATCATTTCTTATATAAGGTTGGGATCCACCTTTTAACCCAAAAGTTTAAGCCAATGATTAGGGATTTTACATTAGTTATATACTAGTGGTATATTTTCTATAGTTCCGATGTGGGAAGCTCTCTAACAGAAGCGTGTTATAGAGCGTCTTAATTAGAAAAGTTTCGTTCTTAAACCAATTGACAATAAGGAAACTAAGCGCGGTTACAAATTTGCATACGGGCTGTCTAACTTTTTGCCTTGTGACATGTTTTTAAACTCAATTACCTGAAGCTGATGTTGGTGGCGGCGGCGGCGGTGGGGGCGGAAGTGGTGGTGGAGCACTCGAGTTGGCTGAGTAAAAAAGTGTAAGGCCGTACCTCATTTGGCATTTGAAATAGAACACCATAGCCCATTCACGCCCAAAAAAGTTATCAATCATGTATCTAAGCCCTGTCCTGAGGCAACTATCGCAATCGGACCGGGTGATATCAGGGCTGCATTGCACCAAGCAGTACGCCGTCTCGAATGCTGTGACGGTCTTGTTCCCGGTTGCAAAGCGCAGTGGATCACCCCCGTACGCAGCCTTCTTAATGAGCGTGTCCATCGAGGCGGTAAGCACTTGATTGAACGCGGTCGGGTCGGAGACGATTGTGAAGCTCTTCCTCCGGCCAGGTGTCCAGGTGTTGTCCCAGATCCCGACGTTGGACTGGTGGTCGTAGACCAGGGTGCATTCTTGGAACATTAGGGCGCCGGCTCTGACGGGGAAGCATATGCCTCCCTGCGTCGAAGCCTCGAGTGTGGCGGCCTTGATGCAGGCCTGGCAGAGATGGGTGGAGATGTCGCCCCGGCAATAGTATTGGCCGTAAACGGTGGTGCCGGAAGAGGTGTTGAAGAAGCGGTCCCCGGAGCTAGCGCGGGAGACGAGGTCTGAGAAGACGAGGTTGAGGCTCTTGTGGTAGGGGCTGTTGAGGGTGTAGTTGCCCGCTTCGACGCTGTAGTTGCTTCCGCAGCTTTTGGCCAGGTAGTGGGGCTGTGTAGGGATTTGGGAGGTCACATGTTTTCTTAGCAACAACAAAGAGCATGATGCTTGAAAGTGGAATCATCGCTCCTTAATTGTTTGTGCGTGATCTTTTGTTGTTCAGTACCGATATCCTTCCATTTTAATTTCCAAGATTGATATATGAACGTGTTTTATACGAGAATATTACTGTTACATTACATGTGTAGCATATATTGTGTAGACATAGATGACTGAGTCGTTTCATTATAAGGCTGAGAAAGTGACCCGAAAGCTAATGATCTCAGCGTTGATTTGATCAAAGGAAGATGACATTTTGAGGGTAGTCGTGCTTGTGCACTTGTATTATATCTAGAACTCATGTCCCGTGCTACGCACGGGTTCAAAAAATATTTTTAAACTTTATTAATCAACTTTAATTAAAAAGTCTTTTATGTTAATTATAATTAATTCATGTAATTGACCAAATTGGAGATATAGTTCTTTTAATTTTCTTGTAATTTTTGAATAACTAATATATATACCACTCATATCTTTTCAACTGAATGACTATTTAATTAAAACTACTGTTCGTTCTAAAAAAAAAACTATTGTTCAATATAGAAATCAAGTTCCTTTTAACCAATACTACTGATACATGTTATTTGTTGTAACGTAATAAATTAATAAGTGTGATAATTATTTAGCCAGGAAAATAAGAAGAAAAAAAAAATGTTTATCAAAGTGTAAATTAAATTTAAAAAAGTTGCAAATAAAACTCCTTATGTGTACAAAAAAAAATTAAAATAATGTTCAAACTCTAATAAAGATTAGGTATTTATTTTCATTATTATGCACGTCTTGAAAATTTACATATTGATATATATAACTACATACCGATATCAATTTTTTAAGTACTCAAAATTCAATTCTTTATTTTAGCCATTTTCCATATTAGACTTTGTTTTTTATATGATGAGGGCCATCATATTTTTCCCAATTCTTTTAACATGAATAGTGTAAATATGTTTTTGCAAAATATTCTTGTGTATATTGTGCACTAACACTAATTATATTAGTGTTAATAACATTGCCAAAAAAAGTAAAAATTACTCTCGAAATGATAATTATGCCGTAGGTTTTAGAAAATATTTGAACAAAAATGCTGCTACAGAGGATTGAACCCCCAACCATTGGGTAATTAGAGGAAGGCTTTACCACCATGCTATTGTGGTTATTTTGATTATGATTGCATAGTGTTTATTATATAGGAATAATTGCAACCAACACTAAATAGAGCAATAAATGGTGACACCACCTAACTTTTATATATATATAGATTAATTATACCCTGAAGTCAATGAATAATCAAGACTTTGGAGAGCAAACCCACGAAATTAATATATCCCAGGCATACTTTGGATTTTAAATTGCACTAGACTGATCATGTCAATCCAACTTAATCAACTGCCTAATACATATACAATTCCTTATAATTAGGGTTGAACTTAGGGTTTAGGGTTGAACTTATGAAATAGTTAAGATAATGGCTTAACAAAAGCAAAGATACCATATCAAAAAAAAAAAGCAAAGATACCATATCTTCAGACATCTAGTCAATCGGTTAAGTCTCAAAGGATAGTACCCAAACTCTCAAAGGTTACCAGTTTGACTCTCGTGGGACAGCGCCCTCAACTTTTAACGGAAATTTCACGTGGTAACCCCGAGGTTTAACATTATTCATGAAGCGTACCAAAGTTTGACATATTTCATGCGGTAACCTTGAGATTTATACGAAGTTCATGGAATAACCTTACAATATATACAAAATTTGTCAAGTACCCAAAAGGTTAAAATTTGTATTAATCTTAAAATTTGTGAAATTAAAAAGAAAATTGAAAAGGGTTTGACGATTCTTCAAGTATAACTTTATCCGATATTAATATTAAATACTAAATATTATAATAAAATAAATTTATTTTTCCTATTCATATTATTATCTTATAAATTTATTAATAAAAAATAATCAGATATTTTATTTTTAAATTGAAAATATTAAAAATATAAATAGTTTAAAAATTGAACATTTCATTACATGAGGAGGGATCTGATGAAAACATTTCTTAGGGTGAGAACTAAGATCAAATTTAGAGCATTGGATCAAGAATATGAACGGATAAGATTAGACAAGACAAAAAGGAAAAAAATGCTGATTCATTTATGAATGGCACGGAATGTAATTTTTAAAAGAATACCATAATTTTCCAAAAATACCCTCTTCTCTCCCAAACCCTTCTCTTTCAAACCACGCTAAGAAGGAGTTCAATTAGGACGGAACGACGGCGGACTCGGTGAGGAAAAATTCTTCACGTATCTTCTTTCCCTCATCAAAGGCTATAAATTCCTCTCCAAAATTGATTGGTTTGAACTTCTCGTTCTCAATTGATCCAAATTTGTGCCCACTTCTCAGTTCACACTCGAGGTTCGAAAATGGTGGTCGATATCTCCGTAGTCGCAGTTGTTATCTCTCTCCACCTTAACCACCTTCGTCTTTGTCGTTGTCTCCAGACTTATTTTGTGCCACTGGATCCAAATTGTTGGTTTGGAAATTTATCGGTTTGAACATGGTTTTCTAAATTGAATATTTTTTGATGTTTTTATATCAAAAGTGGCTCTTACTTCTTTCAACGCTAGCTGATTGTGATGACCTGCAGGGATGGAGAAATCAATTACTACTTTATGGGCTATGGTTTATGCGTTCAAGTCCCATAACACATTATCAAATTAAATCTGTTCAGGCATTCAAGGATGAAAACACAAGTACCGACCCAATCGATATTGCAAAAAAGCAGTTCCAAATTGCTGCAAAAGCAAGATGTGATCTTGGCTTCAAATGGTTAAATAAGCTCGAGGAGGACGAAAAATATAGATTGAGTGCTTAGTTAATCTTTGAAAAATTACATTGCTTGCATATGATGGGGTGTTTTTGTAAAATCATACATGGCTTTGAAAGCTTATTAGCTCAAATGGTAGAGCAATGTGCATGTGCACATAGAGGTGAGTTCAAATCTCACGTAGTCTAATTATATAAACGCTTTATATATTTTAGTTCATTATAACTCTTCTTTCGGTTCATGATTTTGTAAGCTCGGGTTCATTATAGTTCATCTTACATTTCATGTCTTTTGAGTTCATGACATTAGTTCTTTTGGTTCATAGTAAATTAAAGTTTGGTTCATAATAGTTCATCTTACAATTCATGTCTTTTAAGTCATACGTACTAGTTGTAATTTTGGTTCACGATATTTGTTTTTTGGTTCAAAGTACATTAAAGTTTGATTCATGCGTTTTTAAGTGTATTTGATATTTCAATTTATGTTTGTAGGTTGATTGAATACTACCCATGATTTTAAATTACATTGCTATTGCAATAGTTAACTAGAAGCAATGGAAATCACTACAGGTGCTACGCAATGGAAAGGGTTCATTTTGAGAAAACAATGTAAAAGATTGAACCATGATTACTTACACGGTTCATAGAATTAATTACACGGTTCATAGTGCTCGACATGAAGGTTCATAGTGTTCGACATGAAGGTTCATAGTGTTCGACATAAAGGTTCATATTATTCAACATGAAGGTTCATAGTGTTCAACATGTAGGTTCATGGATTTTAAATAATCAGTTCATTTAAAAAGAAATGCATAAAATTTGTAAAGAAGACATTCAGCTCATTGGGTTCGATGTGAAGTAAAAAAAACCTTAAAAGCAATTACAATGTGCAAAGTGATTTGTCAAACACAAAGTAACGTAAACATAGACAACTTAATCCCCAAAAAATATAGCATCTACTAAAAAGACAAGTAGAGAATTGGAACTTCAATGTTCAATCTTGGGCATAAAATTAGAACGATCTTGTGATAAGTGAAGATTGTACGTGTCACTAGCTTCTTCATGATCATCCAATGGAACTCCATCAACATTCTCATCATTATCAATACCCTTCAATGAAACCCCATCAACACTAGCATTATTATCCGAATAAGGCAAGTTAGGATGACTGGAGTTTGATGAACAACCTACAGTAAAAAAAAGAAAAAATTAAGCTAATTTATTAGCAACATAAAACACATGATGGGCAAAAATGTGAAAAAAAAAACATTTTTCTTTTGGTTCACAAATATTGCCATTACGATTCATAATATTACACTATAAGGTTCATTGAAAATCACAATGCAATTCATATAAATAACAATAGTATTTGGCATAAATTACATCAAATTTGGTCATTTTTGGTGGATTCGGAAACCAAATGAACAATGTCTACTAGTTTACTTCAAATGTTACGATAACAGGATCTTGATGAACCCCATCAACACTGACATCATTATCAAGACCCTTCAACTAAACTCCATCAATAGTATCATCATTATCCAAATTAGACAAATTAGGTTGATCAGAACTTGATGAACAACCTACAAAAGAAACGTAAAAGCTATGAGTGAAGCAACATGAAACACACATAATGAGTAGTACAAATGGGCAAATACGGGTATTCTTTTGGTTCACAAAAAGTATCGGTACGGTTCATAAACTTTCAAGTAAAGGTTCATTGAAATCCATTGAACGGTTCATGTAAATTAAGGCACGTTGGTTGAGGCATTTTGTCGAACACATGGTAGGCAATCAGGCAAACGTACATAATCAACTTCTATGGTCAATCGAAAACTTCAAAATCACTTTCTAATGCAATCAAATCATGTAAACACCAATCATACACCCAAATCTTATCTCAAATTCACAAGTTCTCAGTTACTTGCTCAAGGAAAACCTAAAACTAGCAAAGCATAAGTTCTCACTTTCAAAAATCCCAAATCGTTACCTATATCCATAGAAGCAATTGAACAAGAGCCAAAGGACGAAAATACAATTGAAAAGAACAAGAGAGCCGAAGAAGGATGTTGAATGAACAAGAGAGCCGAAGAGATTTGCGAAAGAGCCGAAGAGATTTGCGTTTTCGGCCTGGACGCTCTGTGCAATCAGCTGGGAAGAGGGATGAACAGCGCAGAGGCGCAAAAAGACGAAAATACCCCTAGCAGTTAAAAAGTCTTTAAAATCTGCGTGTACATCCGGCCGTTAATTTTCCCAGATTCAACGGCCATGATATGTTCTCATTTTACACCCTAAGAAACGATCTCACCTGATCGCAAATCTTCATTACATTACTTAATTTTTTTTCGTAAATAATGTCGATTGTAAATAAATTTCAAGATTTGATATTTTACATTATTTCTTTTATGAGAAAAGAAATTTTTTTATAAAACATATAACGAAAAAATTTCAATGGTCAATTGGTCATTGATGAAAACTTTAAAATAGTTAACAACTCAAATAGATGCATTGTATTGCCTATTATTTTACAATAGATTAATAATAAGTTGAAACTATAATGATAAAATTAAATATATTCATTCAATTATAGTATATAATCTCAAGGTAATAGATAAGGCTATATTGAAAAAATCTTATAACCTTTTAAACTAATATTTATAAACGACCTTTTAAATCTATGTTATTAAATTAAATAAATGCGTTACATGTTTAATTTCTTGAATTTGCATTGATCATGTTGACCAGTACGTAGGTTAAATTATTCACATTACCAATATTAATTTACCTCATAAAGGAAATAAAGTAAACTATCAAAATACTAAAATATTTACATTATAAGTTATTTGTACAAAACTTTCCTTAACTTAAAAAATAGGAATTTTGAATTTTAATTACTTATATCATCAAAGTTTTCAATGTAAATTTAAATTTCTGATCATTCTTTGTTAAATAAAGAGGTTATATTATTTTGATCAATACATTTTTATTTTAAATAACAACTCAAATAAGAAATTTAAAATTGAACAAGTATAATCTTAAGATTTTTTTATTTTTTAAAATCGTTTTTCACAACTTTAATATTTAAAAATTAATATTAACTTTTCTGGACATATGATAAATTATGTACATAACATACGGTAATTACGTGAATTTTATATAAACCTCAAGGGTACTGTGTGAAATATGACAAACTTTCGTACACCTTATGAATAACATTAAACCTCTGGGTTACCGTGTGAAATTTCCGAAAAAACAAACATACTCACTTTCGACTAAAAAACCAAAGATACACAATTTCAACCCTAAAAAAAGAAAGATACTCAACTAAAAAAAGGAAAAAAAAAATAAAGATAATGACCTCAAAAGACGCAAATTGAAAGTTTGAAAATTTCCTTTCCATTTTCCAATTTTATTTTTTTTGCCAACTTAAGGTAATGGTTCAGTCAAACTAGCTTATAATATGGTCACCTTAGAACATTATTCACGGACAGTGCCGGTCAACGGTGTTTAGAGGTCCTGTTTAAAAATTATAAAAGGAACCTAATTTTAGATAAAATATTTAATTCAAAATACAAATTGTCTAAAGCAACAATACAAACTACATATGAACGGTTAAAGAAAACAAAGATAATGACCTCAAAAGACATAAGAGCTATATTGTTAGAAGTAAGGATGCAACTTCTCGCGAACTTATTGTTAAAACCATAGGGTTTAAAAAAATTTGGACCCTATTATTTTCTGGGCCTAGTGTAGGTGTACAAGTTGCACCTACCTTGGGCCGCCCCTGTTTAGGGAATACAGAGTTATGGGTTGTTCAAGGATATCCTTTTTGTGAAAGTGAGTGGTTAAGACCACAAATCACAAATGGGCAAGGGAGTTGATGAGGAGGTTCTTCGTGCACCAATGACTATTCTCTTGGAAGGTTCTTCGTGCGTTTTCTAGCTTCTCTCCGGCGTCTGGTCGTGAGAGCTAGGGAGTCCCGCCGTCACGTGCGTGTTTCACCGGATTATTGTGTGTTTGTGTGGATTGGCTATTGAGTTTTTTGGAGTGTCTAGGGCAAGAAAGGGGTTGCATCTTACTGAGGTGGAGTGCGCTGAATTTGAAGGGATCGTTGAAGGAAAGGAGAATGATAAGGGGGAGGAGTCGTTAGTGTTGTTTGGATCTCTTTTAACAAACAAGCAGTTCAATTCCTTCGCTCTTAACAATACTATGAAGAGTGCATGACGACTTCGCCACGACTTTGGAGGTGGATGAATTCGATGAGGAGAATCTTTTAATATGTGCAAAGTTCATCAATCTTAGAGTAACGATTGACGTAAGGGAACCTTTATGTAAGGGTTTGATGAGGAGGTTGCATGGCAGGAGAATGTGGTTAGAACTAAAATATGAGAGGTTGCCAAAATTTTGCTACTCCTATGGAAGGTTGGGCCATGTTGAGGTTAGCTACGATGATGATGGTGCAAAGGAGCTACACGGTGAATATGGTGATTGGTTGAGGGATACACCAATGAAACAATCTCAACCACGGAAGTTAGCAAAAAGGGAGAAGGAGAAAGCAATCTTGCAAGGTAGAATGGGGAAGGCTAAAGCAACATAGTGTGAGGGCGGAGCAAGGAAATCCCTATTGGATTTGTTGGAGGAAGAACTAGAGGAAAAGGAGGTAGAATGTAGTTGTACGAGTGAAACGAAGGATGCTAGTGAAGTTGAGCAACGGGTGGAGAGATTGTCCCTTGTGGATAAAGAGGAAGCTACAGAGCATGTAGTAAGAGAGAGCCAAGTCAAGGGAGATGGACATATTTTAAAGAAGAAATATCATGCAGACGCACAAAGTAGTATGATATGGTGAAAGGCAGTGCAATCGAAGGTAGATGATGAAGTGAGGGAGAAGGTGGCTCAAGGAGATGTGGAAAAGCTCAATAAGAAAGGAAAAACTAGCTCAGGAAGTGAGCAAAGTATGTGGGAAGGTGAGGAAAGGCCTGAAGAAAAAAGGTTGGAAGCATAGGGCGAGGAGTAAGATTCATGTGGTGCATGTTGTAAAAGGTAATGAAAGAAAGAGGAAGGCGGGAGACCATATGCAGATTGAGTGTAAGGCCCGAGGCCCTATAAGGGCTATCCCATGCCAACCCGAAAGACTTCCCAGGAGGTCACCCATCCTGGGACTACTCTCGCCCTAGCACGCTTAACTTCACAGTTCTTTTGACCTCTTGAACCATGAAAAGGAAGAGCTCTTGTTGGCATTCGTAACCCAGAGTCGGCTCTAATACCATTTGTAAGGCCCGAAGCCCTATAAGTGCTGTCCCATGCCAACCCGAAATACTTCCCAGGAGGTCACCCATCTTAGGACTACTCTCGCCCTAGCACGCTTAACTTCACAATTCTTTTGACCTCTCGAACCATGAGAAGGAAGAGCTCTTGTTGGAATGGGGAGCACCTCAATCCATTATAAATTACCGGGGTGTTGCTAGGTTGTCCCCCGTATGTGGGACTCCTAATTCTTACCTTATCAAAAAGAAAAAGGAAATTCCGCTTGGTTACCTCGAGGTTTTGCAAATATCGAGTGATAGCCTTAAAGTATTATAAAGTGTTAAAAATATTTAAAATGTAAACATATTCTTTTGTTTAATGAATAAATGACGCATATATTATATAAATGTCTTATAAGTTATATACAGTTTTTTTTTATATAAAACTACATATTCACAATTTGTATGGTAAAATAATAACATGTTTAATTATGAAAATCACATGTAATTTTTGAAAACTTTTCACCATTTTTATATGAGGGAAGGGGGTGGGAAGGGCATTTTCCACATTTTATGTTAGTACCTAGACCTCTTTAAAAAAAAATTAACTAACTAGTCGGTTAATAAGGGCCCAAAATCCACTGTTCACTCTCTCTCCTCTCGTACGCTCTCGTTGCTTCTCTCGCTGACGAAACCCTAAAACCGCCATTAAAGATCTGCTCCAAGCTCTCAATCCCCATCTCCACCTTCTCCAAGCTCTCGTTCTCCGTCCCCGAGCCCGAAGATATGCTCTTCTATGGCGGCCTCGAGTACTACGACCGCTCCTACGAGCGCCTCACACCCAAGAACGAGCGCAGATTGGAGCGATTTAAGAATCACAACTTCTTCAAGGTCACCGTCATTGAAGAATCGCCTCTCGCCTCCGGCTAATCCTAGTTCCGTCGCCAGCCTCTTCGCTCTCGCTCTCTCCTTCGGCATCTCCTGTTTCACTTCCATGGTACGATACTAAGATCCCCTTGCCTCTTAGTTTCACTATTCAGATTGTCAATTTTGGATCTCATTGCCCGATTTTGTGATTTGGTGCTGTAATTGGAGTCTGATTGTTCAGATTTCCGCCGATCTAGGGTTCCTGAAATTTGAATTTCAATGTTGTTGCCGTATCTGATCTTATTATGATGACATGCTTTGACTTTTCATTTAGCATCTAGTTATTTGGCTGGCTGTAAAGTACTTAGTTTAAGGGAATGAACATCTATATAATCTCTGATCTCTATATGTACGTGGGGCTAATGGATAATCATCCGTCTAATTGGAGGAATGAGAATGGCTTGTTTCAGTTTGCTGAGTGCTTCTACTCTTTTTATGACAATAGAGTTTTATTCAGGTGTCCAACATTCAATGTAGCGTACATGTATAATGTATGTATCTACTCTCCCCAGTTCTGCAATTAGATTTCTTGAGTTCGGTGATGTTAACTATTTGTTAAGTATATGGTTGAAATAATTCAACAGCTTCTTAATTGGAGATTAGCTACTAATTGTACGTCAACCTCCTAAAGCTCAATGTTATTGGTTGTTTGGCTTGAATTTATGCTTCTTGTTTTTGTTATGAGATGAGCACGTCATTGAAATTAAGGTTCACCTTTCTTCATTGTATTCTAAGTTTGTAAGCTAGCTATCAATATCACGTTTACTTTCTGGAGCTTCATGTTAATGCTGGTTTAGATAGAACTTCTCTGTTGGATGTCCTTGCTCTGAGCTGGTTGGTCTTAAAAAGGGAATTCTTTGTTTATGGGTTTTGTCG
Organism: Polygonum maritimum; assembly: GCA_963924305.1. Taxonomy (NCBI): domain Eukaryota; kingdom Viridiplantae; phylum Streptophyta; class Magnoliopsida; order Caryophyllales; family Polygonaceae; genus Polygonum; species Polygonum maritimum. The sequence goes on from OZ002736.1 coordinate 7,023,265, forward strand.
GTGACAAGGTTTTATGTGTATGAGTTTTGTCGGTGACAAGGTTTTTTGTTTATGGGTTTTGTCGGTGACAAGGTATTGGTGGTGACAGGCTTTTTGTTTATGGGTTTTGGTGGTGACAGGTTTTTTGTTTACTTGTTGTGGTTAATTTGTTTATATATTAATTTTAATTATAACCTATTTGCTCAAATGGTATAGCAACGTGCTTAATGCATGGTAATATGGGTTCAAATCCCGCATAGGCTCAATAATAATCTTTGATAATGAGTTTTTTGCACACGGTGATAAGTTTTTTATACATGCTGACAAGTTTTTGTGCTTGCTTGTATATGGTGATAAATTAGGGTACATGGTGACAAGTCTTACGACAAGATTTGACGACAATTTAACCGATGACAATTTCGGTGATATTAAATAGGTGATAATACATGAAGAATGACAAGATTTAACCACAATTTAAGCGATGACAAGAGGACGAAAAAATAAGCGATGACAGGGTTGATAAAATTTGGGATAAACGGTAACAAGATGAACGGTGACAGGATGAACGGCGATAGGATGACAGGATGAACGGTGACATGATGAATGATGACAGGATGAACGGTGATAGGTGACAGGATGGTCGGTGGGACGCAGTGGCACGCGCGTAATTTTGGATATGGGGTGGGACGCGGTGGCAGCCCGTAATTTTTTTTTTTGGCAGGGGTAAATTAGGAAAACCGCCTAGTTACCACATTCTTTTTTGCCATGGGCCTTCCGCCCCATTAGAAATTCCAAAAAGGGTAGTTAGCCTTTTTCCTCTTTTTATATCTCCAAAAATATATACATATGTAAGTTTTATAAAAAGTTTAAATTTTCAGAGAGTTTTGTTTTATGCATTATTTAAAAATTGGCCTTTGAATGAAAATAACAAGGATTTACAAAAATAAATATATACTTATCATGAAATATGTGCAAACAAATAAATTTTATATAGTTTTATTACATAAACCTATAAGATTTGGTGTTTTTTTCAAGCTATAAAAATCATCTTATTAAAAAGTATGTACATTAAGTGTTAAGTGGTGCTTGTAATTAAACATTTTATAAAAAAGATTAGGTAGTTTAAAAAACTGAAAATATGAATCATTTATTCAATTAAATCAAATAATATTGCTATACTTTTACTATTTTAAACATTTTATAATATTTTGAGACTATCCTAGCAAATGTGTAAAATCTCAAGGTGACAACACGGAATTTCCATAAGCATTGCACACAGAACGCGAAAACTCAAGAAAGTACATCTCCCCCCAAAAAACATATTTTTGTTGCACTTGTTTGAATAAGACCCACAAATACCAAAAGAGGTTGATTCACATAAAAACTCCTCTTAAGATACAAATTGTAAATAAATAATAACCGTTAGATTCGAAGAATCTACGGTTCAGATTGAAACAAGAAGCTAGAGATGGGAATTGGGTTTGAAATAGGTGCCGTGACAATTTTGCAATTATAGGGAACTTTAAGGGCAAAATTGTCCTTTGACTTTCAAAACAGAAAAAACGCGTGTTCGTTCACCACCAAACTCACATCCTCTTTCATGGCGATTTCCGCTCCGTAGAATTCCTCAAATTTCAACAACTACGCCTTAAAGGAAGTCGTTCTACGGCCGGATCGTGACGGTGAAGGTGTTCGAGGACAACGTCCTAGTGAAGAAGATGCTCGAGGCCAGCCCTGAACACGGCGCCGGCAGCGTGATGGTTGTCGACGGCAAGGGGAGCCTACAATGGGCTCTGGTCGGCGGAAATCTCGGCCAGGTCGCATACGCTAACCGATGGGGCTAACCGATGGGGATGAATTTTGCGTGTTTAGGTTCGAGTGTTAATCTTAGCTAGATGAAGTGGAAGACACTAGGGTTTCAGTAGCTCGTAAAATAAAGCAATTTTGGAAGCTCTTACTATAAGCTGAATTCAGCAGATGGATATAGGTGGTGTAGGAAAACCAAATTCAGGAAAGGAAGCGGAATTCGTCCTATCATCTTATAGACTTATACGCCGGTTTCCATATCTTTGCCTTTTGGTGAGGATGATTAATTATGCTTGGATTTGTTTCCATGTGTGGTGTTTAACTATAACCAACGGTATAAAAACCTTTGGGTCCTATTTGACTTGACTGTACCCTTGTAGTTGTGTGAAAGCATGCTCAAGAATAGAATTAATATGTTAAAGATGAGCCAGGTTCACGTATTTATCTTTCATGTATTTAAATACTATGTTCACATATTCTATACATTTGTTCACAAATAAAAACGGTAATGTTTCAAATGAAGCATATTCACATATTTGTTTTATTTGTTAACGTGTTTTACAAAGATGTTCACATATTTGAGTATAATGTTCACGTATTTAAGTATCATGTTCACGTATTTTAGATGCGCGTTCACATACTTGAGTGTAATGTTCACGTATTTGAGTATCATGTTCACGTATTTGAGTATCATGTTCACGTATTTTGGATATGTGTTCACATATTTGAGTATAATGTTCACGTATTTGAGTATCATGTTCACATATTTTAGATGTATGTTCATATATTTGAGTATAATGTTCACGTATTTGAGTATAATGTTCACGTATTTGAGATGTGTGTTCACATATTTGAGTATAATGTTCACGTATTTGAGTATCATGTTCACGTATTTTAGATGTGCGTTAACATATTGGAGTATAATGTTCACATATTTGAGTATCATGTTCACGTATTTTCTTTGGGTGTTCACATATTTGTTTTCATGTTCACGTATTTTCTTTGAGTGTTCACATATTTGATGAGTATGTTCACATATATTATGTCGTGGTTCACATATTAGTAAAGATGTAGATTTTGGGGTTAAAAATTAGAAGACTAAAAAAACAAAATTGGTTTCGCCCACCGTGGGGTGAGAACCCACGACCACAAGGTTAAGAGCCTTGCGCTCTACCAACTGAGCTAGACGGACTTATTGATGAACATTTTATGATCATTGTAATTAATCTTATAATCTGTATGTTTCAGTTGAAAATTTCAACAATCAACCGTTTACTTATTTTATCACTCCCTCTCAATAAGGCTTTTACTTAAGCCATAATCTCAAGTGACATGTGTGTATATATTTTATAGGTTACCATAGCTCTACAGAAACTTGTGGAAATTCTACAAAGTTACAACTTCAGAATAGTTTTTATTGTTGATGAAAATCTTAGAATCGTTAACTAGCAATGTAGTGAAATTGTAGACCCGGTGGAGACAATAGCAATGCAAAACCACAATTCTAGATTCGATCCGGACCTCAGTAAAATATGAATTTTTTTGTTAAAATAGCATCTTGCTGCTGTGATTAAACAACTTTAACAAAAGACAACACCACATCTTACTACTAGTATAAATTACAGAGTAAATATACAACTCATCAACAAGTTCATCACATTTCACAGTTGTTTAATCAGTCAGCCAAATGAAAGGGGTAAAAGCAAATTCATGAAACATAAATCAAAACAACAATCTTTTGCTCTCCCTGGTCTTTTGTTTTTTTCCTTCGGTTCTAGTCTTAATAGTGCCCATCACATATCATACAACACTGAGAAATTTCTAAATCCTGGTATATTCCACTCAAAATGCATTACAAACACAATCTTGCAACATTATGATTGAACAGAGATGTTGGTGTTCGCCATTTCAGTCATGTTCTGAGGAATTGCAGGTGCTGGCTCTGGTTCTTTAGCTGGTGATGGCTCCTTTGGTGGTTGAATGCGGCGCTTCTTCTTTGAATCGGCTTTAACACCACTTTGCTTGCTAATCAGGGTCAAACCCAAATTGCTCCTTGAGCATCTCTGACACTAGTATAGCAAGGACGTCACTGATGCACCCTTGTAGCTTGTAGCAATCTCATCTTCGTTGATCGTTACTTCACCATAAGCCTTGTCTGCCAATTGACTATTCTCCAACTGCAATCCAACCAATCAAGTTAGCTAAGAACACAAATAAAAGCAGTACAGTAGAGAGATGGGGAACAACATTGACATGGATAATTGAGCAAATAAGTGAGACTTTTTGAAGCTTGTTTATCTATAAGCATCCAAGGTTGAAGGTGTAGCAAAATCATAAGAATGATTTCAACTTGCACACAGACAAAAAAATAAAGTGCTTATCCATGAGTTACTATTGTATCACCTGAACTTTCGTTCGTTTGAGTGACAAACATGTTGATCCCTGAAGCAATCTCCATGCTCTTGTACATGTGAACCGAATTGTCCATGTGAGGAGCAGGACGAACCTCTACAATCAAAGTCGGAAACATGCTCATATATGCAGTTACATTAGGCATAGATCAATCTTATACAACTAATTATTTTGAGGAAGCATATAACAAGGTCATGCATATAAATCGCCAATGGTACGGTTAACCATGAGATGGAAACTCGCATAACCACAAACCACGACGAGTAGATGGCACTTTACACATAGGGCAACTGGAATCCAATTTCATGGACTTGCGAATACACGAGCTGTGAATGAACATTTGTATAGATCAGCTTCAGCAGCAAACATATGAGCCAGACTGGGCTCCCTAATTCCTCGAATTGCGTTTCTCCAACGAAAACCTAATTCAGCCAAAACCGAAATCGGGAGATCGGAGAAGAAGGCAGCGAGTCGGAGTCAGAATCGGAAGCCCTGTCCCGTTGATCCGGCCCCATCCCCCCTCAATCGTGGCCCTCGCCCCATCCCCTCCGACTTCGGCCGCCTCGGGATGCTCAGCCGAGCCCTCCTCAGCGGCAACGCCCTCTCCGGACCCGTCCCGGCCTCCATCTCCAACATCTACCACCTCTCCGACCTTGAACTCTCCCTCAATCGGATGTCCGGCCCCTTGCCCGTTGATGTCGCCAGTTGATGTCGGAGTCGTCAAAATCGTCCGCGAACGAGTTGAAGAAATCGCGATCGACGAGCTTGTTGGAGCCGAGAGGGTGGAAGCTCTCGCCGAAGAACTCGAGAGGCTCGAGATCGTCGTCGACATCCATGGCGATTTAGAATGTGACCGAAGATGATTGGGCAAAAATTTAGAACGCACAAATCGCCGAGACGGATTTTTCTGTCAAAAGAGGCAAAATTACCAAAAAGTCCCCGTGTCTTTAAAATTTTAAAAAGAAACAACTTCTAATCACGACCGTAGATCTGTCTAATCGGACGGTCCATAATCATTCGCAGTTTTTAGGTTACCTTTTATTTTCATTTGAACCGGAGCCATACCAAAAAGCACCAATGGCAATATCCGAAACTTGGAAACCGCCATTTCCGTCGCTGACTCTTGTGCAGCTTTAAGTAGCGGCTTCCCCTACCCGCGTGTTATCTTTCCCCACCCTCCACGTCTCGCCTTCACGACTCCCCAAATCCAAATGCCTTCTCCTCAGCCCTCTCCTCCCACCCCCCTTACAAAAACCCGGACTCGTCTCAACTCCTCCATTCCCCAACCCACCCAATGAGGCTCTACGCGTATGTGTTGGAGGCCAAGGATTTGCCCGTCACACACAAGTCCTACGCCAAGCTCCAAGTGGGCAGCTCCAAAACCAAGACCCGGACCCTCGAGTGTTCCGGCTCCGACCCGGTCTGGAACGAGGAGTTTGTCTTCCGTGTCCACGACATTGCCGATGAACTCGTCGTCTCTGTCTACGCTCGGGATGAGGAAGATGATCAGTCTGTGTGTTTGGTGGGTCGCCTTCGGATCCCTGTTCGGTCTCTCACTCGCGAACATGATCAGAGGCTTTCACCCACTTGGTTCGATCTTCAGAACCCCAATTCCGGCCTCCAAATTAAGCATAATTGTGGTATGTAATTTCTATTTGGCTCTCAGTTTTTATGATCTTTGTTTGTTTGGTTATGTCCTATTTGGGATCGCTTCCCAATTCTTTGAAACCCTAACTATCAATGTGCGATGAAACAGTGGTCTATAATCCTCAATGTTACCCTATGATTGATTGCATGTTAGCATGTATGCTATGCAGTGTTCTAAAAATTCCTTCGTGGCCCCGTCTAGGCGCTCCCGTCCGCCTAGCCTTTTAACCTGTGTTAGGCAGTCCCTCTCCGTCTAGAAGCCGCCTATCGATTTTTAGAACATTGATGCTATGTATGGCACCATGGCTTCCTTCTGTGATTAGTGATCTTGCATTAATGCCAAAGTTAGTAGAGGGCTTCTGTCTTCAAGTGGGTTCTTAAGACAAGGCAATGTCTTTCTTGATTTCTACAAACTATGCTCCTATGCTGCCTTTAAATGAAACTGCTGATCATGTCAAGTGTATAGTAGATCTCAGTACTTAATTTCTGCAAAATAAGAAGGTATATATCACACATGAGTATTGGGTGGCTACTGGTGTCTGTTTTTATGTATTAGCCCCTCTAAGATGGGTGTTGCTGATGTATTTTACTAGTAGTTGAATGTTCAGATAACTTAGATACTTGGGTTAAGCACTTTAAGTATTACTAGTTGATTGCTTAGATAACTTGGATATGTTGGTTAAGCACTTTAAGTAAGGCTGCTCTCATTTCGCTTGGTACAAAAGCGGGGAAATCTCCTTTTCTTTTTCTGCAAGGGAGAAGTGAAAGTGTCTTACATGCCTAGATACACAAGCAACTTAGTTGTTAGGCCTTTATGTGAGTGCTGGAAATTTCTGACCATGGGTGCTTAGAAGGAGATCCATGGATATCATTGCAATGCCTATTGCCTAGAGTATTTAAAATGGTTTGATTGCACGGGACAGATGAAATGGACATCAGTATGATGACGTATCATGGATCTGAACTGTATGGATACCTGTAAATGCAGGAAAAATTCTTCTTGCTGTATCGCTTAATGGAAGAGGAGATGTTGTTTCTGGAAGGGATGTCTCTGTAGATTCGTTTAGCCGAACGAGGGATTCTAGTGAAATAGAGGACTCCTCGACCAATACTGACCCTGATTGTAGCACTCCACGGACTCGTAAGTATCCGCACAGGAGAAGGAAACTATTGAAGGCTTTTACTAATCATTTCGAGAAGCTTTTACGGAAGAATGGAGAATCATGCAAAAGTGATGAATCTTCAGACATAAGCACAACTCCATCTGTACACGAAGATGGCATGGCTGAAACCTCCCTAGTTCACAGCAGCTTTGAAGAAGCCATGAACACCATGATTTCTAGAGGGAGTGAACAAGAAATGCCAGAGGACCTAGATGGAGGAGTACTTGTTGATCAGGTTTACATGTTGTCTTCGACAGATCTTAATACTCTTCTTTTTGCTCCGGAATCTCAGTTTAGGAAAGACCTTGCCCAGGTGCAGGGAATAACAGATATGGATGAGGGGCGTTGGACATGGAAATTAGGGGAAATTTCATCTTTAACACGAGTTGTAACTTACACAAAACCTCCAAGTAAGTTGGTGAGGGAGTGTAAAGCCACAGAGGAACAAACATATGTCAAAGCAGATAGCGGCCAATTTGCCGTTAGAGTATACGTTGATACTCCAGATGTTCCGTATGGGAATACTTTCAGGACTGAGATACTTTATAAGATTTATCCGGGCACAGAGTTAGCTTCTGATGAAGAATCCTCCCGTCTGGTAGTATCCTGGCAGATTAAGTTCAACAAGAGTACGATGATGAAAGGCATGATTGAAGGAGGAGCTCGACAAGGATTGAAGGAGAATTTTGACCAATTTTCCACTGTGTTGGCCCAGCATGCCAAAGTGCTTAGTTCTTCAATGGAATCTATAGAGAAAGACAATGTTCTGGAAACTCTTGACAGGAAACGTGTTTCTGATTCGGAACTAGCAGCTCACTTCTTCTGGAGCCCCACTGTAGTTTTCGCCATATTTATGCTCTTATATGTCTTAGTACATATGCTTTTGTGTGAGCGGAGCATGCCTCAAGGACTGGAAATTAACGGTCTTGATTTGCCTGACAGTTTTGGAGAGCTCATCACGAGTGGGATTCTCATAATACTTTTACAACATGTGCACAAGATGGTTTCGCACTTCATAGGTGCTAGAATACAAATGGGTGCGTGTCCATTATTCTACTCTTATACTAATTACATGCTGGCCCTTAATTTTGCAAGTCCATATACTTTTTTCTCATCCTGAATGTGTCATCAGGAAGTGATCATGGAGTTAGAGCTCAAGGAGATGGATGGGTTGTTACTGTTGCTGTAATTGAAGCAGTTAACTTAGCAGATTTGGATTCTAGTGGACCTTTGGATCCCTTTGTGGTTTTGACATGCAATGCTAAAACGAGAACAAGCTCTGTCCAGCTTCAAACATGTGATCCTCAATGGAATGGTGAGCAATTCTACGTGCATCACTTGTTTGGTGTTTGTTATCTGTTCCTTTCTAAATTCTTTTTGAGTGAGTATCTTTCTTGAATTGTCTGGTAAATTACTTATGCAGAGGTACTAGAGTTTGATGCCACGGAAGAACCGCCATCGGTCTTGGATGTGGAGGTTTTTGATTTTGATGGTCCATTTGACCAGGCATCCTCGCTTGGGCATGCTGAGATCAACTTCCTGAAGCATACTTCCAATGAGTTGGCTGATTTGTGGATTCCTCTTGAAGGGACACATGCCATGTCTTCGCAGTCTAAGTTGCATTTGCGAATAATTTTGGAAAACAATAATGGAGTTGATACCGTCAAAGATTACCTGACAAAAATGGAGAAAGAAGTCGGTAAAAAGGTGCCATCCATGTCTAATACTCCCTCCGTTTCACAATAAGTGTCGTTTTAGCACTTAAAATTTGTTTCATAATATGTGTCGTTTTAGGTTTTCAAAGTGATTTATTAGGGGTAATAATGATAATCTTTATTGGAATGCGTATTTGTTGACTAAAGTTGTTCATTCATTGGCCAAAAATATGTAATGAGTGGTAAGATTAAGAAAAAGTTGTAAGTTTTAAAGTGAATGATTGCTTTTCTTAAAAACTGTGTTGAGAGCTAAAACGACACTTATTGTGAAACGGAGGGAGTATTGTTTCTTCAAAAAAAATAAAATATTACCTTTCTAGAATTTGCCTTCCCAGTTGTGGGCACAGCTCAATTGTCGTTTTACTCAAAAGAAGAGGTTTCTCTAAATTCATGCTTTTGCATTGGCAGTTGGATATAAGGTCACCTCACAAAAATTCAGCATTTCAGAAGATGTTTGGGTTGCCACCTGAAGAATTTTTAATGAAGGACTACTTGTGCTATCTAAGGAGAAAGTTCCTGTTACAGGTGAGTCAGTGTTAAATGGTCTTAAATTTTAGGTCCTGTAAGATCATTAGTGTTCAGGATCATTGTCATGTCCACTTGTCGAAAGCTGTATCACTTGAAACCTCTGATCTTCATAGGAGAAATTCAAATCTTAAAAGAAGGAATATGTTTGTACTTATTTTATAGAGACTGCTCCACTTTGTTTTGTTCAAAGCTTGCTGATTGTTTTTGGTATAGGGTCGGCTTTTTCTGTCAGCCAGGATTATTGGTTTCCATGGCAATTTGTTTAGACAAAAAACAAACTTCTTCTTTCTGTGGGAAGACATTGAAGATATTGAAGTACTTCCTCCATCTCTGGCTTCTATTGGCAGCCCGACACTAGTCATAGTACTACGAAAGGGAAGGGGTGAAGATGCCATGCACGGTGCCAAGTCCCAAGACAATGAAGGAAGGCTCCGGTTCTACTTCCAGTCATTTGCATCATTTGATGTTACCAGCAGGTGAAAATATTAGGCTCTTTTGTGGGTAATTAATGCTGCACATTTCTCCCCATAGAAAGATAGGACACTAACATGATCTTTGCAGGACCATTAAGGCTTTATGGAAAGCTAAAGCTTTTGTTCCTGATAATAAAGCTTTGCTCACTGAAGATCTCGTTGATGAAGAAAATCATACAGTTCCTATGGAGAAGACAGAACATGTCGATTCTCTGGATGCAAACATGAACAAGATCTATTCTACCGATCTTCCTATCGATGTAAGTTAATTAAGTTTATCAAATAATTTCACTAATCTGCAGCATGCCTTTTCTTTTCTTTCTTCGGACATGGCAAAAAAACCGGTGTCTTGATTCAATGAGTGTGTGCAGATGAATTCTGTTTTGGAGATCTTTGATGGTGGACTCCTGGAGCAAAAGGTGATGGCGAGATCTGGCTGTTTAGATTACAAGACTTCGCAATGGGAGACAATAAAATCTCAAGTTGAGGAGCGACGGGTTTCCTACAGATTTAGCCGCCACGTTTCTGTGTTTGGAGGTCAAGTGAACTGCTCCCAGAGGAAATCCCCTCTTAGAGAAGAAAAGGGGTGGGTAATTGACGAGTTTATGGTGCTCCAGGGTGTTCCATTTAGCGATAACTTCCATGTGCATGTTAGATACCGGATTGAAGAACACGACGAGGAGAAGGAAGGATGCGAGTGTGGTGTGTTCTTGGGGATTGAGTGGCTCAAGAGCAACAAGTTTCGTCAGCGAATCACTCGAAACATTGATGACAAGTTTGCTGTCCGCTTCAAGGAGATTTTCGAGCTTGTAAAGAAGGAGATTTTGGTGGCAAGTGATCGCACACCCCAACACTAGCTCATTATTGCTCAAGAGGTACAGCTTACAATTGGGACTAACCACACATCTAAACAACACATCCTCCTTTTAGCTTTTGTTGTCGATATTACTGCATAGGTACAGTTATCCATAGATTTCTCATTTTCCTTGCATCTTACAGAGACTTTCTTACAAGAGTTAATTTCACACCCTTTGAAACTTCCGGTGTAACAAAGGCTTTGTTCCAGTCATACTTCAGAGGACAATGTTTTTTGTTTAAAAATATTCTCTTCAAAATCGCCCAGGGGTTTGTGTTTCAAGCGTTATGATTTTATATCGGAACCTATTGATTCTAGCAGGTTGTTGGATAAGGGTTGTGGATGTACGAACAATTTAAAATACAAGCAAAACAAGCAGAAGAACTAAAACATTAAACAAAACAAACAAATAACTAAAACATTAAACGAGTTTTATAATCTGAAAAAGTTCTGATCGAGATCGCAGTTTTCAGTCCACACCCACCAATTAAATTACGAGGAACTAGTTGCACCGTTCATGTATTGACTTACACTTCACATTTTAAAATTATTTTTATTATAAATAGGATATTAATAAATAAAAATATTTCACATTTTAAAATTATTTTTATTATAAATAGGATATTAATAAATAAAAATATATAATATAATAAATTTTTAACATATGAAAATGTTATTTTTTTCTAGATGAAAAAAAAATTTTCAAATTTGAAGTGTCACACGTATGACATATTAAAATATAATATTAAATTTTTAAAATGTAAAATGAGTCCATCATGATTCTAATAACTTTATATATTGAAATATATTGAAATATATTAAATATATTAATTAACAGTTATTTTATTTTGAAAAATAAACGCTAAGTTATTATGAAAATGATAATATATAAGTTAAGTGAAAGATAGTAAGTATAATTGATTTAGTATTAAATATAAGAATAATAATTTAATTATTAAAAAAGGGCTTCTATTTTATAATTTTTTAAAATTCAAAAATTTTAAATTACTTCTTATATAAAGTGATTAAAAAGATAACTAATACATCAAAAAGGATAGAATATCTTATCAAAATTCAAAAAACATATTTTACGTAGATTGATAATAAAGAATGTAATTAGACTAATTAAAATAATATGAACAAAATTTAATTGTTTAATTGTGAGAGATAAAGGCTAAGTTATTAGGAACATGATAATATATAATTTAAGTAAAAGTTAATAAATATAAATTGATTTAGTATGAAAGATAAAAAAAAATATTTAGAAAAAGGGGCTTCCATTTTAAAATTGTTTTTTAAATTCAAATTTCTTATGTCATTTCTTACATAAATAGATTAAAATGGTAATTTAAAAGATAAGTTAATTAATATGTATCTTTTATAGAATGAAATTTTAAAGATAGATAATATTGTTTCAAAGATAATTATTAGATGAGTAAGAAAAAGGCTAAAATTTAAGATTAGATAAGGACGAAAATGGGTATGTGGGTGGTGGGCGGCCAATATTGGAGTAAATAGGACGCGCGGAGATTTAATGAGGCCCTATAGGCGATTTGCCGAAATTGCCCCCATAAAGAGCCGGCAAATAACGCCCATGCCACCGTCACATTTAATGAGCTCCCTCCCCCAAACCCTAGCTAGCTTCCCGCAACCCCATCGTCATCCATTGCGGCTAGCGAAAATCGAGAGATTCGGCGCACAAAACACGCGAATCCGGCAAGCGATTGAAACGATGGAGTAATGACGACGTGAGGAACGATCGATTGAAGCTTGGAAAGACGATGACAGCTTCGTACGGCCTACGGAGTTGCATGTCGTGAATCCACCTCTTGAGTCCGAAATCCAACGCTCTGTCAAGGTAAAAACACTCGAGACCTTGTGAAAACTCGAGGTTATTGGATGACACAGTATGTTCTGCTTGTCACTTGAAAGGATTATTGTGAGTGGATATGTGATGACGAGGGAAGGGTGAATGAGAGGAATGGATGAATGTGATGACAAGATATGGGGACACGAACGTGTTATGTGATGACACATGATGACATGGCCTATATTGCGAACAAAAACCTGGATGTGATGACGTGTTGTAGTCGTTGTTGTTATGATCTGATGACATGTTTGAATGATTAAGATATTGTCTGAATGTGATGACGTATTTTAGTTGTTTTCCATTGGTTACGAGGTCCTTTTCAGATATTTTGATGACCTGACATTATTAAATGAAGTGAGGACAATAGCATATTAAATGCTTTTTTTTCTTGTTTTATGTACATTGCATGCTGATGTGATGACAACTTTTGCTAGTGTTCATACTCTTTGTTGGTGTGATGACAACATTTGTTTGACTTTGTGTAAATCTGGCAGGACAATAACAATGAAGCTCCTAAGTGTTTGCTTTGGTGGGGAATGGGACTGTGAAGGCAAATATGTTGGTGATCTGAACTACAAAGCAGTGGTCATCAAAGATGGCATGACATTAGAAGAGTTGACTTCAACAATCATGAACAGATGTAATATTGAAACTGGTGGCAATGGACTGTTGTTGACTCACTTGAATCCCTTCCAAGTAGTTGGCAAGCCTTACACAGTTGAGAATGAGGATGACTTGGTGTCATTCCTGGAGATAAATGACTCCCCTGAGGTACAGTGGAAGATGCCCTTGTATGTGGCCTTGAAGACTAGGGGGGTGCAACAGATGACAAGGTGCATGTTGAGAGGAATGTCAGGGTGAAAAATGTTGATGACAACCCTGCAGTTGATGATAGGGTGGAAAATGTTGGTGTAGCTGCATCTGATGACAGGTTGATGGTAGTTGGAGAGGAGCCTGAGTTTGTTGAGATGCATGTTTATGGTGATGACGAGATGCCAGAAATACTAGATTGTGTTGAGGACATGACATCCAACAATGACTTCTTGAAAGTGGGGCAGCTATATCCATCAAAAGATGAGCTGAAAGCTGCTGTTTCCAAGCAAGCCTTAAGAGACAGGTTTGGGTACAAAGTGTACAAGTCCACAACACAAATATACAAGGTTGTGTGTGTGGTCAAGGAATGCAATTGGTTAATGCTAGCCACCAAGGTGAAAGACGCTGACTACTTCCAAATAAGGAAATACACCTACAAGCACACCTGTCCCTTTGAAACCAGGTTCCAAAAGCACCACAAACCATCCTACCTAACTGTCGCTGAACAGATTAAGACAAGGTGCTTTGTCCTGCCATCAGTTCTCTAATAATTACAATAATACAACCCTGTCATCTAATAAAATGTTATGGACAATTGCAGGTTCGAAGGTGTGAAGGATGGCCCTGATGTGCTGTTGGAGGATTCCCACATCGGGCAAAGATATCAAAGTCCACTAGTATATAAATAAGGTAAAGCCCCTACCCATTGGCTTAAGCTTTTGGGTAGAAAAGGTGGATCCCGACCTTATATACGAAGTGGTTTAATTTACCCCGACACGTCACCCAGCTCTCTCCGGTATCGGGCCCCCCGGATTCCGACATGTGCACCAGATTCAGAATGATGTCCAAAAGGAGTTGCATGAGAGAATAAGCTACTGGAAAGCAAGGAAAGCAAGGGAGAAAGCTCAAGACCTAATCAGAGGCTCCCCATAAGAGAACTACGCATTGCTACTTGCCTATTGCCACGTCCTAACACAAGTGAATCCAGGTACATACACAAAGCTGGTTATAGATGAGGAGACAGACCGCTTCAAATCTATCTTCATCGCATATGGAGTGTCTATCAGAGGCTTCGCTTTTATGAGAAAGGTATGTATTAATGTTGTCATCACTTCTAGTCGCTGTGTGGATATGTCATCACTTCTGCTCTCTGTGCTCTCTGTGCTCTCTGTGTATACTTGTCATCGCTTCTGCTCTCTGTGTATACTTGTCATCGCTTTTATGAGAAAGGTATGTATACTTGCTGTGTGGATATGTCATCGCTTCTGCTCTCTTTGCTCTCTGTGTATACTTGTCATCGCTTCTGCTCTCTGTGTATACTTGTCATCGCTTTTATGAGATAGGTATGTATTAATGTTGTCATCACTTCTAGTTGCTGTGTGGATATGTCATCACTTCTGCTCTTTGTGTATACTTGTCATCACTTCTGCTCCCTGCGTTCTTGTTGCATGTACTTGTTTCATGGCATTAGGTGATTTCACCTGTTGCTCTTCTTGTTGCATGTTATTGTCATCAATTATGCTCTCTCTGTTCTCTGTGTAAACTAGTCATCACTTCTGCTATCTGTGTAAACTCGTCATCACTTCTGTCCATTGTCCTACAAAAAAATGTTGCAGGTCGTGTCTGTGGATGGAGCTTTCCTGCATGGTAAGTATGGGGGGACCCTAGTTACAGCTGTGGCGCAAGATGCCAACCACCAAGTGTATCATCTAGCCTTTGCTATAGTGGAAACAAAAAATGATGTTAGATGGACTTGGTTTTTCCAGCAACTACTGAATGTGGTGCCAAACACTCCAGGGTTGATGATACTATCAGATAGGCACAAGAGCATAAAGAAGGCAGTATCGACAGTGTATACCTCAGCTAAGCATATCTGTTGCAAGAGGCATCTACAACAGAACCTTGTAACCAGATTTCATGATAGTGGATTGATGAGTTTGTACAACCAAGCTGCAGATGCTTACACTACAAAGGAGTTTGATGGTTATTTCAATGATATATGCAGACTAAATCTTGAAATGGGGAAGTATCTCACTGATGCCAAACTTCAGGAAGTGAAGCAGGGCACATTGTGAAGGGGATAGGTACAACATGATGACAACAAACAACTCCGAGTGTGTGAACTGAGCTCTAAAGATTGCTAGGTCCTACCAATTGGTTTCACTGTTTGAGTTCATTAGAGATATGGTTACAAGATGGTTCTATGAGCGCAGAACAAAGGCCCTTGCTTATGAGGGACAACCCAGTGAAGTTGTCATCGCCATATTAAATGCAAGACTGGACTTGTCATCAAGGTATGATATCAAACCCCTTAATGATGCACAATTCCAAGTTACTGGGGGCACATTTTCTGGAATTGTTGATCTTGCCAATAAGACATGCTGTTGTAGGGTGTTTGATTTGGACCACTATCCATGTACACATGCCCTCTGTGCAATCCAAAAAATGCAATATAGGGTAGGCGACTTCATAGATGACCACTTCAAAAGTAGCTATTGGTCGAATGCATACAAAGAGACCCTGTACCCTTTACCCTATAGGACTACTTGGGATGTGCCAGATGACATTAAACATATGGCATGCTTACCACCAAACAACAGTAGGAAAGTTGGGAGGCCAAGGGTGAAGAGGTTGCCATCTTTAGGAGAGTTCAAAAAGGAGGTCAGGAAAAGGGGACAACCCTCAACCTACAGGTGCATCCTGTGTGGGAAGGATGGACACAACAAGAAGAGATGCCCCTCAGCTCCCCCATCTGCAGGAAAGCTTTGCATCAAGTATAAAACCAAGAAAACATAGGTGCTACCAAGACTTGTCATCCACTAGCTCCTGTGAAGGCCTCTCATCTATCAGCTGCTAGAACATGATTTTAATATTCTACTTTTACTATTCTGCTTTTAATGTTCTTGATGGATAGTAAGTCAGTTAATGAGGGCGTCCTTAACTGGGTTAAGGGCGTCCTTTAGTGCAGCGGAAAATAGACTTAACAGAATACAAGATAAGTGGACACGAGTATTTATAGAGGAACCCCACTAAGACCAACTAGTCTTATGGGTAAACCTCTACCTCCGTTGGAGGATTTTCAATAGCCGTCCCTTATCTTATTAAGAGCGAAGCCTTACAACTTAGGCGAGTCGTTACACTTCTCTGAGCTAAGCGTCCGTCCTTAGCCTCACTAGTAACACTCCTTTCAACCTAACAAGTAACCTAACACTCTTAGCTATAAGGAAGCTATCACTCACGTCTCTCACGGTTCGTTGTGAGAGACAAACTACAACTCTAATTGATTTGTGGTTTGTTTTGGATTTGATGTGGTTGGACTTTCTTTCTCTTGCTTCAAGCTCACTTGATCTTCTTGATCTTCGTTCGTGTTCTTGAATGCTTCGGGATTGCTTGAGAGAAAGTCTTCAAAGTCCACTCTTGCACACACATGCCGCTATGCATACTCCTTGGAGAGTATTTATAGCGGAAGTGATTCTTGTCCTCTAGCGTCCTCTGAGACTTGGCAGGATCCTCGATCTTTGATCAACGGTGCGATGAGCGTCTTGAGGAGGTCAACTCTGTTGACGCTTGGGAAGCCTCCGCGTGGGTAGGGGACCATTGCTGGGAAAGCGACGTCTTTGGCATTGTCTACACGTGCCCAGACAAAGGAAGCTTCCTTCTGAGAACTAAGGCCGGACGATGATGTAATCATGTTGGGGCGGCCTTGATTTGAATTTGAACTTCGTCCGTATTTTGGCGCGCGTCCCTTCTTGATGAGGACTCCGTCCTATCTTGCGCAGGGACTCCGCCAATTACGTTTAGCTTTGGAAGTTCTGGTAACATGCGTCCCTACAGCATAGGGACTGCTGTTCACTTGTTGTCCTTTTCGCTCATGTGCGTCCACTGGACTTACCTGAGATCAAAACTTGGACAACTTATCAAATACATTTGAGTTTGTCATTATCAAAACAAGGGACGATTATTATTGGTTTAGATATTAACGACTGACGTCCTTAATATCGTCCCAATAATTTCCCCCTTTTTGATGATGACAAACTCTTTCAAATAATGCACACAGAAGTAAAGCTTTTAGCATGAGGAACTACACTTTGATTTTCTTTTCAGCTTAGATTGGCATGCAACACATTCTTTTAAGTGCGTTCTATTTTATTCCTAACTAACGACCTTTTGACTTGTCCGAAATTCCCCCTGAACACATGCTTTCTATGATAACTTAAGGACAATCGCATCTCTGCAAAACTATACTTCCCCCTTTTGGCATCATCGCAAAGGAGAACAAGTCGAAAAGCATGCAAGCACAAAGTCATAACTAAAGAAAGGTACGCTTAGACAAAATGAAGCACAAATGTAGTGAATGGCATTCAGAATGAGAAACGAGAACGTTCATTACAGACATTCACAACAAGTGTTCAAAACGGGGACAGCGTCCCATTAACAAAAACTCAAGAAATGATAAATTGTTTCAGGGTTAGAGAAGGGGGAGGTGATCATTTTCTGGGACGCTTGCCAAGGGCTTTGAGGTGTTGCTCCTGAAGATGGTTGTTCTGGGCAAGGAGCTCGTTGTTGCGCTCAAGAAGGTCTGTGTGGACGTGAAGTGTGTCGTGAACCTGCTGAATTAGATCAATCATTATGCACTGGTTCTCGATCATCATGCCCATCAGATACTTCGTAGAGTGCCTCTCAGCCTCATCAGGGACGCTCATACCATCGAGCTCGTCCTCGTCATCAGCAGCGTCCTCAGCTGGCGTCCCAACTACTTGGACATTTTCAGCTTCGTGATCTCCTTCTCCAGGTTCAGCAGCAGCAGCAGCTTGAGCTCTCCTCTCAGCTTTGGCTTTCCTTTCAGCCTCTTTCCGTTCCTTTTCCAGTTGGCGCTTAACGGACGGAAGGGGCTCATCACACCTGAGTTTCCCAACTGGAGGGAGTGTAATTTGCCTGACGTCCCAATGAATGCCAAAGGAACGCTCTTGTTTAGGAGCATAGAGTCCCTGCTGCTTCAGAATTTGCTTGACCAAGCCGGGGAAAGGAAGAGAGTGCCTGCCTCCTGTGCACTTGCCCATGTGTTCCAAGATTACTCGGGGCAAGTTTATCGGCTTGTGTTCCAAGAAAGCGTCCAAGAGAATACTATCAGTGATCTGAACAATGGACTTCTTCTCTTGGCGGGGGACGACCATGCGCACAATGAAGTGATGCGCAAGGACGCCCGTCTTGGTGAGGCAATGAGCAACTCTGTCCTTAGCAGCTGGCTGTCTCCCATTGAATATTCTGTTGAGGATTTCATCTTGGGAGAAACGGCCAAAGTTCTTGCACGGCAGATCGTGCAGAGCATCTTGCGGAGAAGGACGCAGGCCTAGCATTTTGCGGACGGTGCCCTCAGCAACTGAGTACTCGTCCCCATCGATTTCAAAAGTCCCCTGAGGCTTCCCGTTTACTTCTGTGATTTCGAACTTTGAGTAGAAACGGAGAACCTCATCAGGGTCAACATCAGCGGCCTCAGCGCCCAAGTGCGTCCAACCCTGGAACTCAAGAAGATCCAAGAACTCTTGGCGCTGGTTCTCTGCCAGAAACTCGGCGGTGAAGAGGAGCGGCGATAGGATTTTCTTGAAGCGTTTCTGCTTGGAGCCATTGCTCACGATCACTTCATCACCAGCATCTTCTTCATCTCCATCTCCCTCCTCTTCCTCAGGTTCCTCATCCTGGGGAGGGGCGTCCTCGTCATCGGAGGCTTCGTTCCGTTGTTCTTGGAACTCAACCATTGCAGTGTCCTCAGCTGTGGACGCCTGAATAGTGGGAGGCGCGTCCACCGCTGGAGTCCTTGCCAAGGACTCTGTGGGAACGGATGGAGGAGACGTCCCTTGAGCAGCTTCTTCGACGGCCGGAGCAGGCGGAGGAGGAGGAGGAGGAGAAGCTCTAGGGGGAGAGGGAGAGGGAGTGCGGAGCTTAGCTTTTGGGGGAGGAGCAGAGGAGGAGCTGGGCGGAACCACTGAGATCGGTTTCACCTTGAGCGGAGCAGAGGGAGGAGGCGGCAGAGTAGCAGGGGTAGCATCCTTGGCCTGGACCTGGACTTGTGGAGCGTCCTTGGCCTGGACTTGAGGAGCGTCCTCTACCCTTGGAGGAGGTGGAGGGAGTTGACGAAGGTCCTGCATACTCGCTTGGATCGCCTTCTCAACGGCTGCTTTTTCTGCTTGCTCTTGCTCTTGGCGCGCCTTCTCCTCTTTTGCCAGTTGAATTTCGGAGAGGCGAATGGCGGCCATTTCTTCATCCGTGACGCCCTCAAGCTGAGCAAAGGTCTTGAGGCGTCGTTTTGGGGCAGGAGGAGGGGAGGAAGGGATTGGCTTTGGTGGGGAGGAGGAAGGGCCTTTAATTTGGAGCGATTTGGACGGAGGGGGAGAGGAAGGCCTTTTCCTTTTTTGAGAAGGGACGGAGCCCGTAGGAGCCACAACAAACTCCATTATATCAGGAAGTAGTTTGGCGAGCTCGTCCACGGTTCCACCAAATGAGTCAGAAATGATTCCTGGCCCCATGAACGGTGGGTTGGTGTGATTGGTTTCTTGAAGGCGGGGCTTGACATATGTGATCATGAAGTAGTGGAGGAGGCGTTGGATTTTAGGAGGATGTTCGTGAGTGGACGCCCTAAGACAAATGTTGGCGAGCGTCCTAGGCTCCTTTTCAAGCCAGTCCTCAATGAGAGGGTCAAGGGGAGGACGGCGTTTGGGTTGAGAGGGGAGCCGGCCAATTGAGCCACTATAAACAGAGGCTTTGGTGATATTTTCTGGCTCAGGCTCGGGTTTGAAGGGCTTCTCCAGAAATGAGAACCTCTTCGGCTGGGTTTTGGATTGAGAGCGGGATGGTTGTTTTTGTTGAGGAGGTTGGGAGCGAAGGGGTTGAGGAGGGGTGTTGTAGTGGCGGCGCTGGGTGCTTTGAGAGGAGGAATGGTGGCGAGGGGGTTCTTGTCGGCCGGAAGGTCTGCCTCTCGACTCCATTAATGACCGGCCTTTCACCGGAGGAGATCTCGAAGAGCTAGTGTTTTTCGCTGCCGACGAGGGTGAGGGATTCTTTGAGGCTCTTGTGTTGGCCATTTTTGAGATGGTTTAAATAGGGGAGGATTAGGGTTTGGAGAGAGATTTCGGGATTCGGTTGAAGATTTGGAAGATCTTTGAGATTTCTAAAAGTGTGCAAACAGCAGATGAGCGAAGAAAGGTTTTCGGAGTGCACAGGTGGGTATATATAGGAAGAAGACGAAGTTGGACGGTCAGGGGTAACAGGGTCTTTACACACAGCTTCCTCCACCCGCCTTCCCACACGTGGCTTTCTTCTTTGCTAAGGAATACAGCTGTTGAGCACTGTTTGCGCATATCCCGAGATTTTCGCTGACGATTCGCTAAAACGGTTTACCTTCCCAATTTCAACCATTCAAACTTCTCACAACTGCAAAGGACTCTGACCTGACGTCCTTTCAACACACAACACTACACAACACAGAACTGAACCACGGTGTCCCATTCACTGATCTCAACCTCTGTAATTAGAACTTTGTACAGACAACTCTCAGCTCTTAGCACGCGTCCCTTTGATCACTTAGAACCATTTTTGAAAATCAAGCAAGTACGTCCCGTAAAGGTGAAACAAGGAATGTTCATAGGACGCGTTTGCAAGATTCTCGGCTTGGGTAAGCTTAGAGTTCCCATCATTTCGGCTTATGATGAGGGTAGGGTGATCAGAGATACTCTTGAGATGAAAAGCGAAATGAATACCATTCAAGGACACAAGCGAATACACATATCTTAGACTAGCGTCCTTTAAAGATGACTTTAATGCATGACACACCTTAAAACAAGTTCTCAACAAGACATAGCCAATCATGGAGGGAATAATAGAACGGGACTTGATCATTTAAAAGTTATCATCCCCAAGAGCAACCGGAGGTGCTCGTAGGGACGTCTATCAAGTGCTTTTGTGAAAATATCGGCCACTTGGTCCTCAGTCCTAACATGATCCACTCTAATTAATCCAAGTTCAACATTATCACGAAGAAAGTGATGCCTTATGTGAATATGCTTCGTCCTAGAATGATGAACGGGATTTTTGGCAATACTTATAGCACTGGTGTTGTCACACAAGATAGGGACTGTGTTGAGGGACGTACCATAATCTTCAAGTTGGTACTTGATCCATAGGACTTGTGAGCAGCACGAAGCAGCAGCAACGTACTCAGCTTCCACGGTTGATAGTGCCACGGAGTTTTGCTTTTTGGATCCCCAAGATACAAGGCATGAGCCAAGGAATTGTTCCTGAGGTGCTCTTCCTATCCACCACATGGCCAGCGTAATCTGCGTCAGAGTAAGCTACCAGGTTCAGGGACGTCCTTCTGGGATACCATAGACATAGGTCATCCCGTCCCTTGAGATATCTGAAGATTCTTTTGACCTCTTGCATATGGGACTCCTTTGGATTTGCTTGGAATCGAGCGCACAAGCATACAGCGAACATGATGTCGGGACGACTTGCCGTAAGATATAGCAAGGACCCTATCATTCCTCTGTAGAGCTTTTGATCTACACTCTTGCCTTCTTCATCAGCATAGAGGCGAGTGTTTGGGGAGATGGGAGTATCAATGGGTTTTGAAGAGTTCATCCCATACTTCTCAAGCATTTCACGGATGTACTTTTGTTGATGAATCCGCGTCCCATCTTTGAGCTGAGTGATTTGGAGTCCCAAGAAGAAGTTGAGTTCTCCTATGAGGGACATCTCAAACTCACTACTCATCAAGTTCTTGAATTCCTCTACAAATTTCATGTTAGTGCTTCCAAAGACTATGTCATCGACATAGACTTGGACAATTAAGACATCTTTAAGAACTTTCTTTAAGAACAGGGTTTTATCAATGTTACCTCGTGTGTACCAGTTGGACAAGAGGAAGGACGCAAACCTATCGTACCATGCACGAGGGGCTTGCTTGAGTCCATAGAGTGCCTTGTCCAAGAAGTACACATGATCTGGGTGATCAGCGTCCTCAAATCCTGGAGGTTGAGCGACGTACACTTCTTCTTTGAGCTTGCCGTTGAGAAAGGCTGTCTTGACGTCCATTTGAAAAAGCTTGAACCCTTTGTGAGCGGCAAAGGCGATGAGGAGGCGAATGGCTTCAATCCTGGCGACAGGAGCGAAGGTTTCATCATAATCAATCCCTTCCTCTTGCCTATAGCCTTGAGCCACAAGCCTTGCTTTGTTTCTTGACACGCGACCATTCTCATCAAGCTTGTTCCTGTAGACCCATCTCGTCCCTATTATGTTTTTGTTTCTCGGACGAGGGACGAGGGTCCAAACCTTATTTCTTTCGAATTGATTAAGTTCCTCTTGCATGGCCTGAATCCAATCAGCGTCCTGGAGTGCTTCCTTTATGTTCTTAGGTTCAACCAAGGACACAAAGGCGTTGAAGGCACAGAACGCTATGTTAGCATTAAGGGACTGATTCACGGCTGATCTTGTTTGAACTCCTTTTGACATATCTGAGATGATTTGATCCGTTGAATGAAGTCTCGAAAGATGGGATCCCTTATGAGTATCGTCCCTTACAGGAGTAGATCTAGGGTCCGTCCAATCAGATTCATCTGAGTCAAACCCGTCGTCTTCATTGAGAGTTTCATAGAGTTCCCCCTCAGGTTGAGCGTCCTCTTCTTGACGCTGTTCTCCTTGTAGGCTTGATTCAGCGACCTCATGTTGAGCTGGAGATTCACTTTGAGATGGAACTTCCTGAACAACACTGGGAACTTCTACTGAGACTTCTTCAGGATTTTGAGTAGCGTCCTTAGGAACATAGTATTTTCCAGAGGACCCGAAATCAACTTCATCATCGGAGTCATCCTGCTGCAGAGGAGATGAGCGTTCTTTCTTACTTGGTTTATCTTTGTGAGAAGAACTTTCTTTGAACACAACATGAATGCTCTCCTCAAGCTTTAGAGTTCGTTTATTGAAAACTCTATACGCTTTACTGGTGAGGGAGTATCCAAGGAATATGGCTTCGTCACTTCTTGCGTCGAACTTTCCAAGTCTTTCTTTATCATTGTTGTGAACAAAGCACTTGCATCCAAAGACTCTGAGATAGTCGATGCGAGGCTTTCTTCCATTCAGCAACTCATAGGACGTCTTCTTCAGCAAAGGACGGATCATGGCTCGATTGATAATGTAGCACGCTGTAGCAATAGCTTCAGCCCAGAAGTACTTGGGGACGCTATTGGCTAAGAGCATAGTCCTTGCCATATCCTCCAGCGTCCTATTCTTTCTTTCCACCACTCCATTTTGTTGAGGAGTCCTTGGAGCTAAGAAGTTGTGAGAGACTCCATGTTGATCACAGTAGGCCACGAACTCTGAGTTTTGAAACTCCGTCCCATGGTCTGATCTTATGGATTTGAGAGGCGTCTCAAGCGCAACTTCCACTTGTTTGATGAAGACTTTGAATGCGTTGAAGCAATCTGTTTTTGAAGCTAAGAAAAGAACCCAGGTGAATCGAGAAAAGTCATCTACAAGGACATAGATATACCTATTTCCACCATAGCTTAACGTCTTCATTGGTCCACAAAGATCCATATGGAGAAGTTCCAAAGGTTTCTTTGTGCTGACATCGTTCTTTGACTTAAAGGACGTTCTTGTCTGCTTCCCTTTGATACATGCTTCACACTGTTCAATTTTCTCAGGATCAATTTGGGGAAGACCTTTCACAAGATTTCTTTGATGAAGCTTGAGGATTGTGCTTGGTCCAGCATGGCCAAGTCGGCGATGCCAGAGGTCAGCGTCCTCCTTTGACACAGATAAGCACAACTCAGATTTTGGCTTGAACTCCTGATTGAAGATGTAGACATTGTTCTTTCGGACTCCTTTGAGGACGACTTTGTTCGATTTCTTGTTGATGACGAGGCACTCCTTTGAGTCAAATGTGACTAAGTTTTCACCTTGATCACACATTTGAGAGACGCTTAGGAGGTTGAAGCCAAGTCCTTCAACAAGGCTAACATTTGTCGCTTTGATAGACGGATTGAGAATAGCAGTTCCCGTCCCTTTGATCTTTCCTTTGCCCTTGTTGCCAAACGAGACAGTTCCTCCCGTGGCGCTACTTTGGATAGAAGTGAGATGGATCTGGCTTCCTGTCATATGGTTTGAGGCGCCACTATCAATGATCCATGGGCGTCCCCTCACTTCCACCTGCCAAAACAAGGTTAGTGTATGGCGACCCAGGCAAGGTGTTCCTTACCTGGTTCGTTACAGAAATAGAACTCTGGTTCTGGCATGTAGTCACTTATATTCACATCATTTGAAATAGCATGCTTTCTGAAAGAACTCTTAGATCGTCTAGGACGTCTAGGGTTAGCCTTAGGGACGGACTTATCATTTTCAATGTTATTCCTAGCAGCTTTGCCACTTTCAATGTCGTTCTTCAGTTCCAGGCAATCATATTTGAAGTGATCTCCTTTTCCACAGTACCAACACGTCCTATAGTAAGTACCAAGGTAGTACTTCTTGTTGGGACGTTGGATTTTGTTCTTTTTCATCTTTTGAGGGTCACAAACTTTTGAACCTTCCCCCTTAGCAATCTTCTTATAGATCCTATGACTAGTGGAGTTAGTGTAATAGTCTCTTTGACCTTTCTCTCCACTCTCTAGGACTCGAATTCTTTCAAGAAGGTTCTTGGTCTTTTCCCTTTCTAATTCAAGTTCTGAGGTTTTGCTAGCCTCAAAGTCACTAGGGAGAGAGTTCCTAGTGTCAGACTCGTATCCTAGTCCTCTTTTGGCTGGGACAAACACCATTGGTTGAACTACCTCAGTTACCGGGCTCTTCCCTAACACTTTCACCTCTTCCCTAAGCTTAGCGTTCTCTAGCTTAAGGCACATCACTTCAGTTTTCAGGGATTTAACTTCGACATACGAGGACTCTAGTTGTAACGAAACTGTAGCACAGTTCTCACATTCAACTAGCCTATTTTCACTTTCAAGTTCAAGTTCATCCATTCTATGTTGCATAACAACGCTTTCTTCCATGATTCTTTTAATGAGCTTAATAAGTTTGGTTTTGGAACAATTCTCTAAGGAGTTCATCATGGATTCACGAGTTACCTCTTGTTCCTTTTCAGAAGCGTCCTCTTCAAGGACTGGGGCGTCCTCCACAGCCATGTACGCCACTTGCTCATCATCTGAGGCGTCCTCTACGGCTATGTACGCCACTGGTCCTTCTGGTTCTTCATCATCAGAACTCACATTATCCCATGCGGCTTCGCACGCTCCCAAGAGAGCTTTCATCTTCATTTCTTTTGAGTTTAGTCCCGTAGTACACCTTTTAGCAAAGTGTCCTTTCTTGTTACATTTGTAGCAAGTAAGTTCCTTCATCTCTGCCTCTGTATACTTGGGACTCTCCTTTTTGTCTTTCTTGTCATCAGGGATGGTAAGGTCACCCTTCATGATCACTCTCCAGCATTGATAATTCTGACTTCTGCAAAAGTTCTCGAAGCGGATCTTCCAGCGGTTGAAGTTGCCGTCCGTCAGACGAGGAGGCTTTACAAAAGAGATTCCAATAGGTTCCATGTCCATCTTGTACCTGCAACTCAACAAAAATCTAGAGCGCCTGCTCTGATACCAATTGATGGATCGTAAGTCAGTTAATGAGGGCGTCCTTAACTGGGTTAAGGGCGTCCTTTAGTGCAGCGGAAAATAGACTTAACAGAATACAAGATAAGTGGACACGAGTATTTATAGAGGAACCCCACTAAGACCAACTAGTCTAATGGGTAAACCTCTACCTCCGTTGGAGGATTTTCAATAGCCGTCCCTTATCTTATTAAGAGCGAGTCCTTACAACTTAGGCGAGTCGTTACACTTCTCTGATCTAAGCGTCCGTCCTTAGCCTCACTAGTAACACTCCTTTCAACCTAACAAGTAACCTAACACTCTTAGCTATAAGGAAGCTATCACTCACGTCTCTCACGGTTCGTTGTGAGAGACAAACTACAACTCTAATTGATTTGTGGTTTGTTTTGGATTTGATGTGGTTGGACTTTCTTTCTCTTGCTTCAAGCTCACTTGATCTTCTTGATCTTCGTTCGTGTTCTTGAATGCTTCGGGAGAGCTTGAGAGAAAGTCTTCAAAGTCCACTCTTGCACACACATGCCGCTATGCATACTCCTTGGAGAGTATTTATAGCGGAAGTGATTCTTGTCCTCTAGCGTCCTCTGAGACTTGGCAGGATCCTCGATCTTTGATCAACGGTGCGATGAGCGTCTTGAGGAGGTCAACTCTGTTGACGCTTGGGAAGCCTCCGCGTGGGTAGGGGACCATTGCTGGGAAAGCGACGTCTTTGGCATTGTCTACACGTGCCCAGACAAAGGAAGCTTCCTTCTGAGGACTAAGGCCGGACGATGATGTAATCATGTTGGGGCGGCCTTGATTTGAATTTGAACTTCGTCCGTATTTTGGCGCGCGTCCCTTCTTGATGAGGACTCCGTCCTATCTTGCGCAGGGACTCCGCCAATTACGTTTAGCTTTGGAAGTTCTGGTAACATGCGTCCCTACAGCATAGGGACTGCTGTTCACTTGTTATCCTTTTCGCTCATGTGCGTCCACTGGACTTACCTGAGATCAAAACTTGGACAACTTATCAAATACATTTGAGTTTGTCATTATCAAAACAAGGGACGATTATTATTGGTTTAGATATTAACGACTGACGTCCTTAATATCGTCCCAACAGTTCTGCTCAGTGATAAACACTGATGTTATTTTTTGCTTTATTAGTATTCTATCTCAGTGATGAACACTGATATTATTTTTGCATATATGTGCATCATTGCACGATTTTTTGTGTAGTACCTGCAATAAAGATGACATGATTTTTGTGTGTGAAAACAGATGACAGCTTATTGGTAAATGAATGACAGTTTTTTGTAGTATTAGACATTACACTAGTTTGAATTCTCAGTGATGACATGATTTGTGCTAGCAATCCTTCGAGCAGATTTGTGCTGTACTAATTTCAGCAGATGGGATCTCTCTCCCCCCCCCCCCCCATTGCTTTCATTTAAAAAGTATTACTTGTGTGAAAGTGTACCAACACTGTACACCAGATGACAAGACTTGTCATAGCTCTAGGTGTGGGTCAAAAATAGCTACTTTTTACGATGCATTGACCACAAATGCTCTAGTATTGGAAATAGCCATCCTACCTAAAAAGGTTCAGAATCTTCAATCCATCATCAATGCGTTACCACTCAGGAAAGTAGTATAAATAGAGGCCTAAGGTGTATGAAACTTGTCATCACTTTCTGAGCGAAGCTTGTTATCACTTTCTGAGTCGAAGCTTGTCATCACCTCTTCCAATGGCTAACCGTCCTGTACCAAATGGTCACAGAAGGGTGCATCTACGACACCCACAACTGCCTTACTTTGAGGTCACTGTCCGATGCAGGGTGAGATAACACACAACCCCCCCCCCCCAATATTGAATCTCTTCTTCTTATGTATGTGAACCTGTCATCAGTTTCATATGTGAACATGTAGGATTCCGCAGATTTTAAGGTGTTGCTCACTGCAGAGACCCGCCTCTGCCAACTAACGGATGCATACTGCCGAGATGAAGGCATTGACCCTGCGAACTAGAAATTCTTCTTCAATAATGGCGAGCTTCTGGACCCAAACAGAACTCTAACAGCTCGAGAGGTCATACCTGACCTTGTCATCACCTGCGACCAATATAGGTTGTTCATATATTTTGTGCTAAAACGTCTCCTCTTGTGGTTGTGCAGATTGGTCTAAGGAATAACTCCGTGCTTCTTGCTCTGGTCAGGCCACCAAGAGGGGCACCTGGGTATCGAACATGGGTTCGTAGGATGGTTCAAGATTATAGAAGGTTAAGGGCAGAACAAAGAGCAGCTGGTATTCCCCGTCCAGAAGGTGCTCCACCAACGCCACCAATAACGCCGCCAGGGTCTCCACCATGAAATGTCGATTGTTGTTGTCGTTGTTGTTGTCGTTGTTGTTGTCGTTGTTGTTGTCGTTGTTGTCGTTGTTGTCGTTGTTGTCGTTGTTGTCGTTGTTGTCGTTGTTGTCGTTGTTGTCGTTTCGTTGTTGTCGTTGTTGTCGTTGTTGTCGTTGTTGTCGTTGTTGTCGTTGTTGTCGTTGTTGTCGTTGTTGTCGTTGTTGTCGTTGTTGTCGTTGTTGTCGTTGTTGTCGTTGTTGTCGTTGTTGTCGTTGTTGTCGTTGTTGTCGTTGTTGTCGTTGTTGTCGTTGTTGTCGTTGTTGTCGTTGTTGTCGTTGTTGTCGTTGTTGTCGTTGTTGTCGTTGTTGTCGTTGTTGTCGTTGTTGTCGTTGTTGTCGTTGTTGTCGTTGTTGTCGTTGTTGTCGTTGTTGTCGTTGTTGTCGTTGTTGTCGTTGTTGTTGTTGTTGTTGTTGTTGTTGTTGTTGTTGTTGTTGTTGTTGTTGTTGTTGTTGTTGTTGTTGTTGTTGTTGTTGTTGTTGTTGTTGTTGTTGTTGTTGTTGTTGTTGTTGTTGTTGTTGTTGTTGTTGTTGTTGTTGTTGTTGTTGTTGTTGTTGTTGTTGTTGTTGTTGTTGTTGTTGTTGTTGTTGTTGTTGTTGTTGTTGTTGTTGTTGTTGTTGTTGTTGTTGTTGTTGTTGTTGTTGTTGTTGTTGTTGTTGTTGTTGTTGTTGTTGTTGTTGTTGTTGTTGTTGTTGTTGTTGTTGTTGTTGTTGTTGTTGTTGTTGTTGTTGTTGTTGTTGTTGTTGTTGTTGTTGTTGTTGTTGTTGTTGTTGTTGTTGTTGTTGTTGTTGTTGTTGTTGTTGTTGTTGTTGTTGTTGTTGTTGTTGTTGTTGTTGTTGTTGTTGTTGTTGTTGTTGTTGTTGTTGTTGTTGTTGTTGTTGTTGTTGTTGTTGTTGTTGTTGTTGTTGTTGTTGTTGTTGTTGTTGTTGTTGTTGTTGTTGTTGTTGTTGTTGTTGTTGTTGTTGTTGTTGTTGTTGTTGTTGTTGTTGTTGTTGTTGTTGTTGTTGTTGTTGTTGTTGTTGTTGTTGTTGTTGTTGTCGTTGTTGTTGTTGTCGTTGTTGTTGTTGTCGTTGTTGTTGTTGTCGTTGTTGTTGTTGTCGTTGTTGTTGTTGTCGTTGTTGTTGTTGTCGTTGTTGTTGTTGTCGTTGTTGTTGTTGTCGTTGTTGTTGTTGTTGTTGTTGTTGTTGTTGTTGTTGTTGTTGTTGTTGTTGTTGTTGTTGTTGTTGTTGTTGTTGTTGTTGTTGTTGTTGTTGTTGTTGTTGTTGTTGTTGTTGTTGTTGTTGTTGTTGTTGTTGTTGTTGTTGTTGTTGTTGTTGTTGTTGTTGTTGTTGTTGTTGTTGTTGTTGTTGTTGTTGTTGTTGTTGTTGTTGTTGTCGTTGTTGTTGTTGTCGTTGTCGTTGTTGTCGTTGTTGTTGTTGTCGTTGTTGTCGTTGTCGTTGTTGTTGTTGTCGTTGTTGTCGTTGTTGTTGTTGTCGTTGTTGTTGTTGTTGTTGTTGTTGTTGTTGTTGTTGTTGTTGTTGTTGTTGTTGTTGTTGTTGTTGTTGTTGTTGTTGTTGTTGTTGTTGTTGTTGTTGTTGTTGTTGTTGTTGTTGTTGTTGTTGTTGTTGTTGTTGTTGTTGTTGTTGTTGTTGTTGTTGTTGTTGTTGTTGTTGTTGTTGTTGTTGTTGTTGTTGTTGTTGTTGTTGTTGTTGTTGTTGTTGTTGTTGTTGTTGTTGTTGTTGTTGTTGTTGTTGTTGTTGTTGTTGTTGTTGTTGTTGTTGTTGTTGTTGTTGTTGTTGTTGTTGTTGTTGTTGTTGTTGTTGTTGTTGTTGTTGTTGTTGTTGTTGTTGTTGTTGTTGTTGTTGTTGTTGTTGTTGTTGTTGTTGTTGTTGTTGTTGTTGTTGTTGTTGTTGTTGTTGTTGTTGTTGTTGTTGTTGTTGTTGTTGTTGTTGTTGTTGTTGTTGTTGTTGTTGTTGTTGTTGTTGTTGTTGTTGTTGTTGTTGTTGTTGTTGTTGTTGTTGTTGTTGTTGTTGTTGTTGTTGTTGTTGTTGTTGTTGTTGTTGTTGTTGTTGTTGTTGTTGTTGTTGTTGTTGTTGTTGTTGTTGTTGTTGTTGTTGTTGTTGTTGTTGTTGTTGTTGTTGTTGTTGTTGTTGTTGTTGTTGTTGTTGTTGTTGTTGTTGTTGTTGTTGTTGTTGTTGTTGTTGTTGTTGTTGTTGTTGTTGTTGTTGTTGTTGTTGTTGTTGTTGTTGTTGTTGTTGTTGTTGTTGTTGTTGTTGTTGTTGTTGTTGTTGTTGTTGTTGTTGTTGTTGTTGTTGTTGTTGTTGTTGTTGTTGTTGTTGTTGTTGTTGTTGTTGTTGTTGTTGTTGTTGTTGTTGTTGTTGTTGTTGTTGTTGTTGTTGTTGTTGTTGTTGTTGTTGTTGTTGTTGTTGTTGTTGTTGTTGTTGTTGTTGTTGTTGTTGTTGTTGTTGTTGTTGTTGTTGTTGTTGTTGTTGTTGTTGTTGTTGTTGTTGTTGTTGTTGTTGTTGTTGTTGTTGTTGTTGTTGTTGTTGTTGTTGTTGTTGTTGTTGTTGTTGTTGTTGTTGTTGTTGTTGTTGTTGTTGTTGTTGTTGTTGTTGTTGTTGTTGTTGTTGTTGTTGTTGTTGTTGTTGTTGTTGTTGTTGTTGTTGTTGTTGTTGTTGTTGTTGTTGTTGTTGTTGTTGTTGTTGTTGTTGTTGTTGTTGTTGTTGTTGTTGTTGTTGTTGTTGTTGTTGTTGTTGTTGTTGTTGTTGTTGTTGTTGTTGTTGTTGTTGTTGTTGTTGTTGTTGTTGTTGTTGTTGTTGTTGTTGTTGTTGTTGTTGTTGTTGTTGTTGTTGTTGTTGTTGTTGTTGTTGTTGTTGTTGTTGTTGTTGTTGTTGTTGTTGTTGTTGTTGTTGTTGTTGTTGTTGTTGTTGTTGTTGTTGTTGTTGTTGTTGTTGTTGTTGTTGTTGTTGTTGTTGTTGTTGTTGTTGTTGTTGTTGTTGTTGTTGTTGTTGTTGTTGTTGTTGTTGTTGTTGTTGTTGTTGTTGTTGTTGTTGTTGTTGTTGTTGTTGTTGTTGTTGTTGTTGTTGTTGTTGTTGTTGTTGTTGTTGTTGTTGTTGTTGTTGTTGTTGTTGTTGTTGTTGTTGTTGTTGTTGTTGTTGTTGTTGTTGTTGTTGTTGTTGTTGTTGTTGTTGTTGTTGTTGTTGTTGTTGTTGTTGTTGTTGTTGTTGTTGTTGTTGTTGTTGTTGTTGTTGTTGTTGTTGTTGTTGTTGTTGTTGTTGTTGTTGTTGTTGTTGTTGTTGTTGTTGTTGTT